>VZRE01013686.1:589315-614239 GCA_013396775.1 Cephalopterus ornatus | reverse complement strand
TTTTTTTTAAATGTTTTCTTCCCCAAAAATAAAACCCAAAGCCTATTGCAGGGGGACGGCAGGGAGGGCTTTTTCACGCCGCGCTGGCCCAAGGGCTGTTCCTGGCTATCTCCTTCGGGGTTTTGACAGTCAAGAGGAATGACTCACTGGCGTGCACGACTGGGTTGGTGCCAAGCGCCATAGGATGTACCGTGCTTTAAAATGACTCCTCGCAGGGCTTATAAAGCAGCGTCAAAATTGTGCAACTTCTTGGCTCGTTTGGAGCCTGAGAAAATATCATAATTGGTGGCATGTGCCACACTCACACCTTCGTCCTGCTAAACTTATTTTAGGGCGATTTACTGGAGAAACACTAGTGGCGAAGGAAATGGCTTCTGCCTGCAACATGCTGAGAGGGATTGTTATTTTGGCAGTTCTTAATGAAGAGACTATAAATACGTGTTTATATGTAGCTTCTGAAATTGTGGTTATTTTGAAGTTGGTAAGGTTCTTGCAACAAAAAAAGAAAAAGTTGAGTTTCTCTTGAATGGATTGCCATGACCTAACAGGCTGGAAAAATGTGGCCAGCTCATTTCCAATAAAAATCTGCCCGTTCTTCGTGTGGGGTTTATTTTTTTTGTTGTTTAATTTTGCAAATTGGACAAGAGGAGGGGAAGTGGGTCCCTGTCTCTGGGTTTGAGAACACAGAGCCAAACCTAACCCAATTCAGTGGACAAAATCTAACACTCAACTAGCCTTCATCTTGCGGCAAGATATTGCTCCAAATGCGTTTTCCTGCAGGGCTTGGTGCGGAGGTGAGTGTCAGTGTAAAACAGAGAGCACTTGGCTCTGATGGTTGGTTGGGGTTTTTTTTCCCTTAATTGTAGGCTGCAATTTGTTTTGGAGTAAATTCTTCCTCCACGTGCCGCTGTGCTGCCATGCTGATGGAGGCTTCAGCTGATGGGTTTCTTGTGTGTCCCTACATGGGCTGGGGAGGGAGGCTCTTGGGTCACACCACCTCTTGTGGGGTCACCAGTCAACCCAACGTTGTGCTTCAATCCCTGGGAGATGGGAAGTGCTGGTGGCCACGGAGAGCTGGTACCCAAACCATTCCCAGGCCACCAATAGCCTTTTTATTGGGGTCTGGATGTGGTGGCTTTCAGGATAAATGATGCCTCATGGTCCTTACCCCAAGTGGCGCTTTTTGGAGGTCGTGGTTGGGCTTGTCGGGAGTTTAGGCCAGGCCTTTGCCTTGCAGGGCACAGCGAGGTGTTTTAGGTAAGCCATGGTTTCCTCTGTAAGCTCCTCGCTTCCAGCCTTGCATTGATTGATAGCGTCGCTGAAGCCGGTGACTCATGGGTTGTTTTTTCATTTCAGTGGTGGGTGAAGTGATTTGATTTTTTTTTTTTCTCCAATATATATGGTGTTAAAAGAAATAAGGACAGGCTCTCCTGATAAGTTTTCTCAAGCTGTCAGAACAATGGTAGTATAGCGTGCTATTTGCCCTAGATATCTGGCTTTAATTTGCATAGCTATTCTTGTTTCACGGAGTGCACTGTGAGCAAATGTTAACAGCCAGATTACAAAAAAAAAAAGGATGCCTTTTAAAATAACCCTCTTCAAGTAAATAACAAGGGGGTCTCCCCCCATTTTTTTTTTTTAAATAATTTCTTGAGAACAGCTAGGTAAGATTTTGAGTTTTGAGACAATTTATAAAAACGAGGAGAGGGGAAAAAAAAATAGGGCTTAGGATGCTGTAAACTCATCGGTTCCTTCACGACCGCACCATTTCAGATCGATACTTAGAGGTCAGTTTGTCATTGCAAAGCGAGCGCTTCGTTCTGCATCTCAGCCTTTATTTCTGCTTCCCTCCTTCCCCCTCACACACGTTGCAGGGTTGGGGGGGGGAGAGTGGGGACGCCTGGTAATAAATTGGAAGCACGAAGCTGCAACGGTGGGAGAATTTCGGGAAGTGCTGCCTCTGTATGCAGACGCTGGGCAGCTGCCCACTGCGAGCGGTGACCCTCTCCAAAACCACCAGCTCCCGGATGGGCTGCCGGTGTCTTTCCGTAGGAGGATGGAGCTGAACCCTTAAAGTGCCTCGGTTATGGCCGGAGGCTGCCGCCTGCTCGTTCCGATGCATGGTTCCAAGAAAGTCACAGGAAGTAATTAAATGGAAAAGGTCAGGGAACGAGGAAGTGTTGGTCCGCAGCCTCTTGCTGCCTGGGATGGAGCCGCGATGCCCTGCCCGAGCCCGTGTCCCCGGAGCGTCCCCGCTCCTCGGAACGCGCGCCTGATTTATTCCAGCGGGCTCAGAGCACGCCTGCCAAGTGTTTGCAAGTGGGACTGGTCCCCCGGAGGTTTTTAACGAGCTGGGTTAAGTGGGATATGTGTAGGGCTGCTGTGGTGTTGTCCAGGGCAGCAGGATGTGGTGTGAGATCACACCGATGCGTTTTTCCCAGTCTAGGGAAAGAAAATTAAGTCTCGTTTGTTCTTTTGCTGGTCCCAAAACCCCACTTCCCTCCACCACCGAGCAGAGACCAGCGATGCTTGTCTGAATACTGAGTCCATCAGTGTTGCAGTTTGTTTGCCCTTTATGCCGAATAAATGATTTATTTCTCCCCCCCCCCCTTCATTTTCACTGTGTTTTTGCCTGGTGATTTTTGTGTAGGTATCAAAGGCAGCTCTCTCATTCAGCCAAATTATTTTGCTGCGAGTTTCAGCCAGGGAGGAAGGCATGGGACACGCTGCGTGTCATGACATTATTGCTCGCAAATAGGACAGGAAATGAAGGATTGCCAAAATATAACTGTTTATTTCTTGGCCTGAAAACATGCCTGTTTAAAATATGACATGTAAGTAGCTGCTTTGTTCAGTCACTGGGAGAAGTTGCTGTTTATAAGGGAATAATAGCTCTGTTGGATGAAAAAAGCGGGGCGGGGGGAGGGGAAGAAGGGATTTACCCTTTCTACTCTTTCTCCTTCTGTCCTGGAAATGCTTTAAAAAGAAATTGTAGGTGGAAGACATATGAAGAGGGTATTTTGTTGGACAACTGGAAAGAAAAACTGTGGGAAGAGAGTTGCCACAAGCAGGAGGGAGATGGATTTTGAATTTCACAGCACATTATTAGTCCACACTGTGGCCCTGGGCAGCCCTTGGATAACCCAGATTCTGCATTGACGAGAAACCTAAACAATCCACCTTTGGGCCAAAAAGTGAAGTTTTTCGGTGGGACTCCCCTCATCCAGAAGTGCTTTGGGATGCTGGTGGTGGGATAGTGTTGGAGTGCAGCACAGATGCCGCACCAGCAATGGGATCCTCTTTGACCTGTTTTTGCAGCCTGTTTTTTATCTCGCCGGGGCACACCCTGGAGCGTGGGTTAAAAGGTAGGTTTTATCTGCCTGTTTAATTAAATCCCGAGGCTGCAAACAAAAGTACGTTGTGTGGCAAGGCTCGCTCTCAACATGGGCTTGGTTTGCTGTTAGCTGGATTTAAACCACAAAATCGTTTCCTGTCGGACACCAAATTGCAGGGAGATGATGGTAGTTGTCCTCCTTCTTCCTGGACCAGGCTGGAAAATAGGAGCTCAGGAATGAGACACAACTATTTGTTTCAACCCCTCCTGTTTCTTTCTTACACACTCTGGCATGCTTGAGGAATCGATACATTCAGTTTTCTGCCCTCCAGCAGAATGGCCATAGGAACTGCTTCCTACAGCAAATTCATTGAAAAATGTGAGGTTTTTGTTTTTCTTTCTTTCCCCCCCCTTTTTTTTTAACAGCAGAAGGTGATCTTTCTTGCAAGAGCTGTGCAGGGGTAGAGAGGGCACAGAGATCAGTGAAACTAAAAGTACAGCTCTGGAGACTGTTTTGGATATATGCCCTGTTTGCATTGTGGAGCGTTTGATTTTTGGAGGACTTACACTTCTAAAGGAGTGCAGAAATTTAAAAAGAAGAAAACTGGAAAAGGTCAGTTGACTAAAAAAAGGCACAAATAGACTGCAGAGTTGATTGACAGCAGATGCAAGCCGCAGCAGTCCCCATTTCTGTGGGCTACCAAAAGCAAGCAAAAAGCTGTTGTCACATAAATCCCAGCACTGGAAAGAGAGGTCTGCTCCAAGCCTGGCAGTAAGCAGAGCAGGGCAGCATCTCCCTGCCTTGCTTGCAATGACCATTTTCTTGCACCTTAGCCATGGGTAAACTTAGCTGATGGTTTCTAATGCTCTCTTTTTTCTTTTTTTTTTTTTTCTGTTTCTTTTCTTACCTATTGGTTTTCTGCCAAGATCTTGTGAGCTTTCCTTCCTTCCCGTTTCTCTACCCACGTCCACCCCCTTTCCTTGTCAAATTTCCTTTAATCATTTATTTTTCTGGTGCTTGCTCAGTACTGAAAACCTGACCCTCTCAAGCTGCAGAGAAATGCAGCTGGCTGCCTTATTGATGCCTTCCCTCTGCATCTAACCCTCACCTTTGGTTTTGCATCAGCTTTTCAGAGCAAAGGTTGGGTTTGCCCAGGTAGTTTCTCATGCTTTAGTTCCTCACAAGGCAAACTATCTGCTTGGCCCCCTCTACTTGGTGAGCCAAGGGTGCCAGCTGGCGGGATGGAGTTGGGATGAAGGGCAGGCCCTGCTGAGGCAGCAGGAACAGCAAACTGGTGCCCAAATACTGCACTTCTGGCTGCTGGCACCGCTGGTTTTGGGGGGGTTTATCGTAGCGGTGTGACCATCAGTGTTGGTGCCCAAAAATATAGCAATGTTCCCTACCTTGTTTTTCTACTCCAGCTGGATGCCACCAGACAAGCATTGGGTGGGCAGGCGGACATCATCTCAAAGTCCGGAGGGCGTCTTTGCTGTGTTTCATTTTCTGTCTCCATTTTTTTTCCCTAAACTCTTGGGGGGTGTTTTTTGCCTCTTGCCTATTTTATTTCTGTTCTTTCACGTGTCGCTCTTGTCTGGAAGCTGGACTTCTCTTGCTGCAGCCAAACCCTGCTGGCAGTAATTTCTCCTCACATCGGGAGAAGGTGATCATGGTAACATGCACCTGATGTAGCCATTGGAGTGAAATACTGTCTGCCCCATGCAGTAGAAGTAAGATGCTTCACCTTAAAATAAGGTGCGTTATATCAAAAGCAGCATTACAAAGTCTGCTTTCAAGGCTGTTGGAGACCTTTCTGCCAACAGCCAGCAGATTCTACCTGTTGCAGTAGGTCTGAGTGAGATTTAACCCAAATTACTGTTTTTGTCTCCAGCCTGCTTGTTCTTAAGCTCTTTGAATAACTTTATTCTTTGACTTTCTCTGCTTACAACTCACACTTCAAGGACTATGTTTTGGGTTTTTGTTGTGCTTCTACTCCCCCCCCCCTTTGTTCTCAACTCCTACGTGTGCTGTAATCGGAGGAGAGATCTTGAGTCTATCAGCTGAGTATTGCTGATAGCTATTCCAGCTAGGAAGGAAACTTCTTACTGGCAGGCGTTGGGAGGAGGGGTTACTGGGCTTTCTAGCAACGTAAGTTGATTTCCCCATCCATGTTGTGTTCAAAAACAGTGGGATTGCAGAGTTGCCAAAATGTTTGGACTTTGACAGCGATGCCTGACAAGGAGAGAGGCATTTCACGACCTGAAGACTGATGTGATGATGGAACTTACTCCTTGCTAGCTAGTTCTTTTTGTCCAAGGTACTACAGAAATTAGGTCAAAGGCAAGCCAGCAGTAGTCTTCAGTGAACTACCTAAACAATAAATAGATGGTTTTTATTTGCATGTGTATTAAATGGGCTTTTAAAAGTAACATTAGAACTTGTTACCTGCGTACATCTCTTCCTAGGAACAAAAAGCGTGTGCGTCTTGTTGGGAGCAACCACTTCCCCCCACCTTTTTTAATAGGAAAGTTGAGTTGGTGGCTGTTCCACCTCTGCTGCTGCTCTCTGCCAGACTGGCGCTGATGGCGCTGGGAGATGTGTTGTAAAACCTGATAGCGTCTTTTGATCCCGCGTATGGGAAACACATCTCTCTGCTTGTAAGGACCTGCACTGCCGTGCGAGGACAGGAGCATGTTCTGCACATGCACTTGAGTCCCAGAGAGATCTGGAAACACTTAGATTGGGGTTTTTTTAACTGCATTATACATACATACTGTTTGGATATTCCCATTACTTGTTTTCTTGCTGGTTAAAAGTGGGTCTGAGGACTAGGCAGCTTCTCCCTCTATGCTGTACATTAAAGTCCTGAGCATTGCTTGCCTGTTTGTTGAGTAGTTGGGAGCAAGATTAGTTTCCATTGCACTCTCTGAAATACATTGAAGGCACTTGCACAGCAGTCAGAGTTTCAAAACACTGTGGGAAATCGCAAAGCTCCTTCTCTAAACACTGGAACCTGTTGCAGCACCACGGTCTCACCTACCAGCTCCTTCCTTGTCCTCCCCTCGCCTGTGGAAAGACAAGATTTCTTAAATTATGTGGTTTTATAGGAGTTAAGTCCATGCTTAGGATTAGTTGATGCCACTAGCAGCAATTAGCATCTGAGCTAGAGCATATCTGCATGTTGGGGGTTTTTTTCTTCTTTTCCGTTTGAGTCTCTAGACCATTTACTCTTTTTATTTACTTCTTAATTCAGATGCTGGTGGTAGAAAGCATTTTCTGGGGGCAGGGACATGAGCTGACATACACATAGCCTTGTGTATATCTGTTTTTGGGTGGAGTGTTACTCCCTTTAGATATTGGCAGCACTCGTTTTTCTGCCTCTGTAGTGACTCCTCACCTGTAGCACCTTGAGCAGGTCCCCATGGTGAGTGGGATGCTGCCCAAAAACATACTCATTGTTCTCACCCCCCAGGCTGAAGGCAGAGAGCTCAGCTCACCTCCGCTTGCTGCATTTCTTCCGCTGACATGTCCAAACACTCCCGCCTGGCTTTCCAAGTGCTTGGAAGGCATGCTGGCTGTTTACCTGGTTTTACAAGTGGAAAGGTATGCCCCCGAGCTGATAGAAGGTTGCTAACTAATGCTTCAAGTTGCAGCATATAGGGAAGCGTGTGTTTTGCCTCAAGTTGGGACAAAACGAGGCAAGGGGCGGGTAAATTGCTGGGATCGTGCCTTGGAAGCTAGCGGCATTCTGGGCTGGAACGCCAAGAAGGTCCCGCTGGGACAGTTGTCTCTGGGACCTTTGTAAAACCTTGAGGAACTGAGAAGAGACAAAGTATCCAGGTGTTAATACTGGAGAGCTCCTTCTTTTGTCTTGCAGTAATCCAAGGGATGCCATAAAGAGCTGCTGGAAGGCATCAGCAGAGCTGGCAAGTGCATTCAGCTGCTGCTGCAGGGATCTGGCTCTGGGGTTGAGATTATTTACAAACTGTCTGGTTCTTAGAAGTTGTGTGGAGATCTGAAAGTATCACCTGAGCTAATTTAGAGCAGTCTTGTAGTTTCTCAACTGTGTAGCTTAGTTTTTTTGCAGTTACTTTGATTTGATTTGTTTGAGTGATTGCTGTAGCTGTTGGATCTTTGCATCTCTCCATGATTCGTCTGTACTATGTGAGTGAGGGTGTGAGATCAGAAGTCCAGTGGCCCAGTGGGGTGATGAATGCCTAATTTGGCCTTAGATGCCCCGTGCAGTGGATCCTGATCATGCCAAGCTGAGAAATTCACCCCCCTCTGCTGCCAGGCTGGTTATTGAAGAGCTGCATGGGAGAGCACATTGCTGAAAGTGGGGACTATACCTGCCTTCTACCATCTACTCCACAATTTCAGCGATGCTGCTGCCTTATGTGATCACATTTCGTAAAACCCAAGGTGCCCAATTCCTTAGAGTTGATTTTTTTTTTTAGCATGTTTTTATTTTAATTTTTTAACTTTTGTTAAAACCCCTGCTTGCCTCGGTGGCGAGGGAGAGCCAGGATAGACACCCCTGCTAGACCTCAGTGTAAATCCCTGTATTTAAAGTGTGTGTGTATAAATTACACTGATACTTCAGCAGTATGCTGCCTTTTTTTTTTTTTTTTTTTTTTTTAATTACCTTTAGGAATAGGAGGCCTGCAAGATTTTGTGCTAAAGTCTGCANATTTCACTGATTCTTCAGCAGTATGCTTCCTTTTTTTTTTTTTTTTTTTTGTTTAAATACTAGGGAAATTACAGCAAAAACTTTATCGCTGGAAATTTATAGTGCTGCCAACATAATTCATCCTTGACTGAAACTTGGCATGGGAGGTGTTAAGCTGGTTGCAGCCCGTCATTGCTTTTACATGTTGTTACTGGATGCATGCAGCTTGGTGGCTGTGAAGATAAAAAGGTTAGGAAATGGTACAGAGTTTTATAAAATAGTAATTGTGATACTTGCATTGCTTGAGTGACCTCATGTTTTTAAAAAGGCACCTGGTGTTTAGTTGAACTAGAGGAAGAACTTAGTGAAGAGCTTGTTTTCTCTGTTTAAAAGCAAGAGTAAAATGATGCAGTACAATTAAACAACTAGAGCTGCTTAAGAGAAAAAAATGCCTTTTTTTTTTCCCTGTGAAAGTATTTGGCATTTTGGTATAGTAATACTTCATGAGAGTGTGTTGAATGGCTGGAAACTTATTAAGCAGTGCTGGAGATGAGCTTCTGCTTGTTGTCTGAAGGAAGTGAAATGTAGAGAGTTAGCTAGGTTGGTGAAAAACTATAAATAAAATAATTAAAGGCGGAGTGATAGGAGAGGGGCAGACTGGTGCGGAGACGAGGTGGAGGCTTACCGAGAGCACGGTCTCACAAATGCAATGAGGAAGTTCTAGAAATACCCTTTATAAACACTGCATCCTGCAGGAAGAACCTTAAAGCCCAAATAAACCATTTCCCCTTGTGCCTATGTATACATAAACTCCACTGGTTTGGAAGATCTTATCAGGTCAGTGATGTGCCTTTTTACAGTAGTTCCTAAAACAAGTTATATGATGAATGTCAGCCTTTTTTTGTTTGTTTGTTTTTTGAGCTGTTCATCAGGTTTGTTTATTAGTTATTAAAGTCTGTGTCTCCCTTGCCCTTCCCTAGAAGTCCTAAACCTTCCCAGGTCAGTCCGCCTGGATAAGTGACCATTTTTGGTTAAAATCCTTCCTAACGCGGAGTTGTGTGGATGGGCAGAGTCAGGAGGAAGGTGGGGGATGTTATCCGTTTGACTTGATGTGTACGTGGGGGAGGATGATCTTCCCCCACCTAAAAGTTATGATTTTAAGTATGTGGTATGTGCAGAAATGATTAAGAAACAGCACATAAAGGGGAGCCAGAAATATACTTAATTTGATGCCTTGGATTGAACTCCAAAAGAGTTTGTTGGTCCTGGGATTGCAGTGGCTGTCTTTGCATGATGCCAGGCTGGGTGATGTTAAATATGTGTGCTTGCCCTACAGTGATGTTTTTACCCAACTCCTCTCCTGTGCTTGAACGCTAAAAATATTCTTGCTTTTTTCCAAGATTTATTATTAGGTCCCAAAAACGCTCATGTGCCCAGAGGCCAAGATCTAGCCAATGTCTCCCAGTTTTTGGGCGTGGAAATAGTGGTTGGTGTTCCTTTTGACCTCAGCTGTGCTGATCCTCCCCCAGCGAGCGGTTGAGGAGCCCTTTAAAATCACAGCCTGTGAATGAAAAAATTATGGCTTAACAAAGTCTGCCACCAACCATTCATTTGGTTTGGTTCTGCATGCATGCCTTTAAACAAGATTCCTGAAATAAGTTTCCAGGGCATGCAAAAAAGCAACACCCCCCCCACCCTTCATTCCAAACCCCCATAAGCAACAAAAAAGACTCTTCCCTAGAGTTAGCAGCTGAATGGACTGTTTTAGAAATTGTGGTCCTAAAGATCCATAAATTGAAACACAGAAAGCCCCATCTGAGGTGTTTTTTATCTTGAATACAAGGCTTTGGCTGTGGACCACTGAGATTCTGCAGTGCTTAGTGCCTCTGCATTCATGTACTCTATATTTTCTTGTTCAGGAAGGCTCTAAGTGAACTGTAAACTGGGTTAATTTGTTGATAAAATTTGCTGTTCTGTACGAAAGTCATGAAAAAATACATCTAGCCGCTTTGTTGCTGGTGGGGGTGTTTTGGTGGTTGGGTTTTTTTTTTTCCTCCTTCCCTTTGCTTATATCTCTAAGGAAGCGTGGGCTACCTTTATCAGAGTATTGGTGGAATAGCTTCCCCAACCTTTCATAAGGTCAAATAAAAAAACAAACAGCCCTCCTAATGGGAAGGAAGGGATGGGGAAAGAAGGGTGTTTGTGTACACTTTCCCATTCATGTTTTAAAAAGAAAATATATAAACTTCTGGAGTCGATGCCATGTATCTCATGCGATTATAGGAGCTGAGAGTTGGAGGCTTAATTTGCTTTCTCAGTGCTGACTTAAAAGAAAACCAAAGGGGAATAGCAGTGAGCAGGAGAGCACTTAGTGCTTTGGGTTTGCCTCCGTTGGCCAAATGCTCTCCACATTCTGCAGTGATTAAAGCAATAAAATCACAAGGTGCTTTTCTGAATCAGTTCTCATTGGGTTACAGATATATCTAAGGTTTCTGTGTTGATTTTGGGTGTGATGATACAGGGGAAAATGTGTTCTTTGTTCCAGCACTTACATTCTGAGATTTCAGTAAAACTCATACCTTTTGTGCAGACTTGATATGAAGGAAAAAAAAAAAAGGCAGTTAAATATTACTCGACTTATTTCCCTCTTCTGCTTATTCTCTGCTGCAGGAATGGGAAGAATGATTTTTCAGAAGACCATTTACCAGGTTGTGGTTCTACATGAGCCTGGTACCTTCCTGAAAATACTTAACTGCAAGTAGCACTTGCCTGTGCTTGTTTTAAGAAGGAAAGGGTTGCTCTGATTTCTTGAGGTAGCAATGGTAGAGGTGGGACTAAAAATGAGCATCCCTGGTTGGACCTTCTCCCAGTGATCCATCTACCTTGGATCACAGGTAGCGAGCCCTGGCTATACCTACTCATGCTATGGATATCTAAAGCAGCTGGGTGCTGCCTTTGTCCAGTGTTAAAGCAACTCCTGCCCTGTAAACCAGGGTGGGAAAACCCAGCTGCTTTGGGAGAGGCATCTGGATCTGTTGTCTCTGACCAGTTGTCTGAGGAACAGTTGGAGACAATATATAACATATGCTGTTTGTTGTGATTAATGCTATAAGGGACTCAATTAATGGACTTCCAGGGATCTAGCAGAAAGCTGCTGCTGGTGGTTGTGGGGAACATGCCTGTGCCTGGAAGAGTTTGTCTCTTCAGATGGTCAACGTTAGCTGGCCTACAGCTGAGAACTGAGCATCAAAGAGAGATCCTTAACATCCTCTCATCTTTTTATGAAAGGGACAGTCCAAATCTTAGCATGCATTAAAAAACACTTGGTAAATAGCTACCAACGTTACTTTTGAGTGTGCTTGGCGCTAGATTTTTTTTTTTTCTGCAGTGTATACTGGAGTAAACATCCCTGCATGTAGTGAGACCAGTGGGGAGAGAAGGCAAGGATAGGACGGCAGAGAAATTTATCTTAATTGGTGGTAGGTCAGCAGAAAAAAACACTTAGATTTTTTGTACTGGTTCATTCCAATTTATGGTTTTATTAACTGCCACAGTGTGAATGGGGACTAGTTGGGTCACTCCTTCCTACAGGGGGCACAGGAAGGTAGTGACTGTGTTTTCCTTAGACCAGGAGAAGTGAATCTTCTTCATATCTGCACACTGCCTTCCAGTGTCAGATGTGATGAGTCTTCCTTGGCTTATCATTCAGAGGTGCATTCCTTACCAGATACAGAGCACCTGGCTCTTTTCTTACCTGTTAAGCCTTATCATGTCTTCCTTTCTGGATTCTGCAGGGTGCAGATGCCCAGCAGTGTGGCAGTTGGCTTCTACCTCAACTGCTGGTTTGAGCCTGCGTGCCTTGGGTTCATCCTCATCGCCTTGCCTGCGTGATGTCAGCCAGATGCACAATAGTAGTGCATCTTCAGGTGACTCCGGAGGTACAACACCACCAGTTTTGTGCATTTCCTTGGCAGTGCTGAGTTGCTGTGATGTTTCCAAAGGAAAAGCAACTCTGCTGTCTTCCATCAAGTGGCGGGGAGCAGAAGGTCACACCAAACCCCTATTTACAGAATGGTTCAAGAGAGAGGGGTGCTTTGGGTTTTTGCAAGTTCTTTAATTGAAAAAGGCTCTCAGCAATACCCAACCACTCTTTTAAGCTCTTGTTTCCTTAGGTGGATGGAATAAATGTTTAGCCCCTTTCCTCAACTTCTGCATGTGACTTTTGTCACAAGAAACTTCTGCTGATCCGTGAGCTTCTGAGCAAAACCAGCTCCTCAGGCCAGCAAAGGGAAACTCCTTGAGAGAGCACTCTCCAGCATCAAAATGCCCCGTATAAAAGCACGTTTGTACACTTTGTTACATGAAGGAATTCCTGGCCATACCCTGCCTTAAGTAAATAGCCAGGGAGAGGCAAGTGAAGCATGACGGATGGCTGTGGTTGGCAAGGAGGGACGTGCGGCGTGGAAGTCCACAGTGCAGAGCAAACAATGGAGGGAGCCGTGCTGTGTTTCACAGAAGTGGTGTTGTGTTAGGAGGAAACTGTCTGGTGCCTAAAGCTCTGCCCAAGAACTCTTGCAACAAGTACAGAAAATGCAGAAAAGTTTGTTGGGTTTTTGGTTGTTTTGGTTTTGTTTGTTTTTTTTTTTTAAATCCGGAGGTGAATTTTCCTCATACGTCATGCGTTTCAAGACACTTGAAAATTGTAAGTCTTCAACAATGAAAGAAAGTAACCCACTAGGGTGTTTTGCTGACTTGATGTTTAGCTTCAAATTCTGGACAACAGAACACTTGGAAAGTTTATCATCTTTTTCTCAAGGATGTATTATATAAGGTCCAGGAAAAGTCCTACCTGTAGATTGCCAGGTATGTCCTTACAGCTCCCTAAGTTGGTAAGATGGCAGAGTAGGGTTTTTCCTTGCATGGCTTCAATGGAATTGTCCTTGATTGAGAACCTGTTTCAGGCATCTCTTGCTGCATCATTCTCAAAGGGGATTTAGAAACTCCTTTGACAGCAAAGGTAAATTTTTAAAACCCAGAAAAAATGTACAACTGGAGAGAAGGGAAAGTGTGGCTCGTTGGAAGGTGCTGTGTTGCAGGGAACATGAATGAGTTTCTCCACTTAATTGAATAAAGAAAAGTTGAAAGGACTGTGCTTGTTCACAGCTTGTACATGTTCTTGCTGCTTTATATTTAACTTATTCTGAAAACTAGACCTTAAATATGGGGAAGGAAATACCCAAAAGGCTGAAATCCAGTCCTTTTATTCCTTTTATTTTGGAACGTTTCAAATACAGGAACTTTCTTTTGCGACATTGTAGCTTTGATATTCACGATCTAATTAAGATGTTAAATACACTAACCTCTTCTGTGCTTCAGAAAGATACTTGCTTCTTTATGTGGTAACTTCCCTTGGCAGGATGGCCTTAGTTTTGTCAAGAGTGCCTTGTTGGTAGTTCCAAGGCTTGTGCAGGCTTGTGTAGCATAGCAGTCTTGGCCTGTGTTGCGCCTCTAGTTGTGCCTCTAGTTTTGTCAACACTTTTTGGCATTTAGCTCTCCTCTGCATTATGGATCGTGTGTGTATTAGTCTGCTCGTGTCATGGAGCAGGACTGTGGCAGAGTGGATTTTCATTTTATTTTTATTTCTTTAGCTCGTCACTGTGCTGAACGTGTTATTCCTTTTGGCTCGAATTAAACCTTCTCCCCACCCCACAATGCACTCCCACCCTTGGACTTCCACTACACGAGGCATGAGAGACACGCAGAGCAGACCATAGGTTGGCACAAAGTTTCAATTAACTATTAAGTGTTTTAGCCAGGGATATGATCTAATTAAGCTTGAGGAGCGTGCTTGCCCCAGGTGAATAGAAAGCCTGCCCGAACAAGCATTGTGGCACCGAGCAAGAATTACTCCCTATCAAAGGAAAAACTTAATTTTATCCCTACAAATCTCAATGGGATGTAGCACTTTCAGCAGCCCATGGATGCAGGTTATTGCCTTGCCAGCTGTTAGCAGGTTGAAGTTAATAAAACCAGCTATTTGGAAATGGTGTGAGCACCTCTGGGCTCAGCAGAGCCATCCGTGCCCATTTCACAGCAGCGTTTCAGGAAAGCAAGTGAGGAGCCACATGGAGCTTGCAATACCATGTCCTTGGTAGAGGGTCACAAGGAAGTCCCAAGCGCTATCCAGGAGCGGGATTTTTGAAATGTTCCCTGTACCATCCTCCATACAGCTGGTCATTATAGGTATAATGGGCATCTGGGGTCCCTGGAACCAGAGCCCAGCCTTCCCCTTGCTACCTTGGTTGGCAGGAGTGAGTCCACAGACTGTAAGTACCGTCAAGATTTTTTGAAGCTGCTTGACTTTATTATTATTTTTTATTTTATTTCTGGTGTCATTGGCGTGCAGGCACCCACGGACCTCAAACACTGGTGGATTTACTGGATAAGGGTAAAACACCCCAGCCAGGGCTGTGCAAAGCCAAGAAACCATGAGATGTCCCAGAAGAAGAAAAGTCCATTACTTTCAGCATCAGCTGGCTTACAACTGTCCTGGACCCCATGTGTTCTGTCACCAGGGCTGCCAAAGTTTGAAAGCCTGCTTTGGACAATGCACCTAGCATTTCAGTTTGCGTTTGTCTTACTTCATGCTATTTTTATGTGCTTTGAAGACAGGGACTTGAAGAGCCAGTCTGTGACTTGTGAAAGTGTCTCTTGGCTATTGGCAGATGACAGATGTATCTCTTGGTGATTGGCTCTCACCTGATGATCTGCCTGAATGGCAGGAGTCAAAGTTTGGTATTATTGTGGAAGTACTGCCCAGGTTTTTTTTTGGTAGCTCATTCCTTCATCTTCATCTAGAGCAAAGAAGGGGTGAAGCCAGATTACCTGGGTGTCATTTCAAGGTTGAAATGACATTTCTGCATGGCATTTCAGAGTGCAAAGCTTAGGGAACCTTGGTGAGCACTGCACACAGGTCCACCTCAAATACTTAATTAACAAGAGAGCATAAACTTTAACAGTCCTGATAGTGATTTCCTAGAAGCTGGTGCTCAAGGGCTCTGTCTCTGTGTTATTATTATTCCAATTTCTGCTTGTAGTTGACGTGAGATGTTTAATTACCAATACTGGTAGTTAACACGAGGAACTACAAGGTGGTGTAGAACATTTGGTCTCATAAAACCCTGGCACATTAGGACACACGAGAGACAAAAACAAAAGATAGCAAAGGTAATGTGGTCTATTGAATGTGCAGCAGTTCATTAAAGGATTTTAATGTAAGGTATCATGTGGAAAGGGAATGTGAATTGGCAAAAGGCATTTACCCACTGTTGACCTTACTGTCGTAGTCCTGCTTGATACAAAACCAGAAGGCACGTGGCTTGGTATAGTCTGTGTCAGACAAAAAGCAAATGCTTAACATTTGATCTAATACATAGGCACTTACGTATTTGTACGAATGTTCCATGCAGTAAGCATACAAATAGCATCTACATCTTCATTCCAGTTGTGGTAGAGGTCAAATCCAAGTGGAAAGCTGATTGTACTTGTCTTTTTTTAATGTAGATCATTTCCCCCCGATAGTTAACTAACATCCACTAACTAACGTGGAAATTTAATTATATTTCCTAAACTACGAATGCCCTAGTTCAAAGGGATCACTTTCAGTGGACAAAAATAATTCAACTATAAATGGTACTAAAGAGTGAAGTGATGAGGACGTATTAGGAGAATAAATACTTAACCCAAAAGAAAGGTTTAAGTTAAACTTATTTTCTGCATTGATGGCTTTTCGTGCTCTGGGAATTCTGCAGGCAGATGTGAGTGTCATTCTGCTTTTAGGTTGGCACTCAGTACATGTGTGTAGCATTGGCTGCAGTGGGAATTATCTAAATTTCTTTTAGGCTTTTGCGGGGAAAGGGTGGAGAAGTTGCTTCAAAAAGATCCTGGGAGAAGACCAATTGATGTGGTGTCCCTGTCTCATACACTCTCCACCTCCTTTAACAGCAGAAGTCCCCTGGGCAGTGCTCTGCCTCAGCCTGACTCACTGGAGATAACTTAGGTATAAGACATGACACAAGTGGCAAAACCCTTCATTTCCAACACATACTACCTTAGTATTATTATAGTAAATATATCAAAATACATATCCGGAGGGAGCACCCAGTCCTGTGGCTGTGGGGGGAAATGCAACAGCAAAATAACTTGATTTATTGGCGTCACAAACAGAACACTGTCCATGCAGCAACTTGTAATGACTTTAGATGAGGTGAAAACTGAATAACAATGTTGGTTAGGGAGGCAGCAGGTCTGTAATGTGCAGGATGGCCTCCCCGTCCAACAGCTCTGGGGACCTGGGTGAGGAAACTCTGTACAGCTGCTTTTGTATAGAGAATAGTGTGACCTGCAGATGGAGGCTTTTGCTGGTATCTTAAGCTTCAGAAAAACAAATATTCCCTCAAAATAACACAAAAAAAACAAACTTCCACTTCTTCCTGTTTTTATAGTTCGTTATTTCCTCAGTGTCATGGTTTTGTCTCCAGTACTGTAGATTGTTAATCTTCAGAGGATCAGGACCTTCATAGAAGTATTTCCTGTACATGTTTATCTGTCTTTTTAACAAATTAGTATCTACTTGTTCTCTTCTGAATTTTCCTGCAAATGATAGGAAACCCTCCCCTCAGTAATAAGGCTTTTTTGCTAGAAAAAGTATCTTGATGAATCACTGCGAGGGGTTAAAGTACCTTTTTTATGACTTAGTTGATGGCGTCCTTTAGGACATCTGCAAGTAGCACCAAATTCCAGAGGTCACTGTCTTTGTGTTGGTTTTGGCGAAGCATTGTTTCAGCTAGACTTCATTTACTTGGTTGTGAGTGCATCTGGAGGTCTCCTGTGCAAGTGCGAGCTGGACTCCTGTAACAGGGATGCCAGTACATCTGGGCTTTCTCTTGAGACCAGAGATTTCCTCCCGATTTATTAGCAAGGTTGAGTGTTGCCCATTAGTCGACAGAGTGCCCGTTTTCTACATCCAGCTCTTGTGTTGCCTTGTTACAATGGGATGGAGGCAATCTTTTCAGCCGCTACACTACTAACTTTTGTTACTGTTAGCTTGTCTCAGAGCAGTTTTTAAATATATGCATTAAATGTGCGCACGTAAATGTGTTCCTCCTAAAATGTGCACGCGCCTGTGTGTTGGATGAAGACTGAACTCGCAAATCCTCCATGGACTCGTTACAGCCCAGGCACATCTGGACAGGGTGAAGATGGGAGAAATGTGATTTCCTCCATCTCAGAATTGACGGTATGCATTATCCATGCATTTCCAAGGGAGAGCACTGGATTTGGATGAGTAACTGGCTTTCCCCTTCTGCTTTCTATTTTAAATGGAGCTGTCATCATCCGACTCCATCACTGAATCCATTGGAGCTGGGCCTGTAACTCAGTGCTCGTTCTGGCACTGCCTCGGATTTCTGTGGTGGGATGCACTGGATTGCACTGACATCCCAGAGCATCTTCACAGTGTTGGCTTGGTAGCTCCCAGGGCTGTCCCTGCAGTGGAGGAAGCACAGTTTGGGCACCAGCCTCCTCATGGTGCTAAGATCAATAAAAATGCATCCCTGGATGCAGGAGCAGCTTGCAGGTCCTTGCCCCACCTTGCAGATTAATATTGGAGATAGCGCTTGATCTGCTTCAGAGAGTCTTGGGTGAGAGGGTTTATTTGATGGGTTTTTTCAGACATCCTGTCAATGATTTCCCATCATGGTAAAAACTGTTAAGCAAAGCTTGTATTCATCTTGCTTTTGAGCAGTGCTTGCATATGTCTCTCCCTTAGGAGGCCAAAAAGCTGAAAAGCCATCACTCTTTTCTCTGAATATTAATTTCTAGTGCAAAAGAAGGCCTTGCAGGGCAGTCTTGACATGTCAGTCTTTCACGACCGTCTTTTCTGGGAGCCAGAACATCACAGTGGAGTGCTGGGCATGGAGCTGCCCTCTCTTTGCACAAATGCAACAGAGACCCATCTCAAGACCAAGGCTCTTCCTTGCTATAATTTCTCTTTCTCCAAGGTATTAGTGGATGTAGTGGCAGAGGCAGGTAAATCCTAAGCAGGGAAGTCAAACTTATAACTGGATCAAACTGCCTTGAGGAAAAAGAAAACCAAGTTTGTAGATGGGGCATCAAAGGGTAAGTGTGCATCTCCTGTCAATTTTGTGACCTCTGTAAACAGGAATTAAAACCCTAGTTAAACCTGAGTTTAAGGGGAGAAGAAAAAAAAAAGAAACCATTTTGGATTGAGATAAATACTTGTGGTTTCATTATCATCTGGTGAACATACGTGGAGTGGTTGTAACAGAGCTTAAGACAGCAAAAAAACAGTGGAAAGTTAGGGAAGAAAAAATCAGAGTATATCTTCTTCTTCCCTTGTAGATATTACTGTAATAATTTATTGGAATTGGGCAATGTATGGTGTAGATTGGGCTTTGCACAAAGAGAAAAGGTAAATGCTTTCCTCTCACAGATCTTCCACAAGAAGATAATGTTGCTTTTCTTCAGTATTCATTTTTTTATGTTCCTAAACAGTGTTGTGGCCCGTTAAAGGAATAGACTTGCATAAGCTCTTGCTTAGCAGTTTTTTTGGCCTGATGTGGGGCATTGATGTTGTGGTATTCCAGATTTGAGATGGCAGCTCCCAGCTCATATTGAGTACATGAAAAACCTGATGGGTACAGGACGAGAAGCTCCTTCACCATCTTTGGTGCTAAAAGGAAAGACCATGGGAGGCTTCAACCTCCTTCAGGTGCCAGAGGATTCCAGCTGTCCCTATACTGAACCTTTTTAGAAGGAATTGCTGTGAGAACAGGAATGTGCAGCATGTTGAATAACTCATCCTTGCCTGCCAGAATGAGAATACAGGATGACCCCAAGATGGATCCCCCTGACTGACTTTTCTGCAAGCAAAATGCCTCTTGCCAACAGTACGACCAGCGGGCACTTTGCACCACTACATCTTTTAGCATTTAAAAGATCTGCCTGTTAAAGCAGATCGCAGGAAATACAAGCTGCTAAATGCATGTGACACTGTTGTGACCAGGCGAAGGACGGTGGTAGGAGGAGAGGCGCAGGCACGCAACTGCCAGCATCTTGAGGAAGCGCTTGTTTGTTTGTCCTTTTTTTCCAAAGCCCTCCGGCTTTCCAAGGGAAGCGACGGCAGAGATGTAAACAGGAAAGCTGGCTGCAGGGAGAACAAAGTAGAGGTTAGGAGATGCACACAGTTGGCCAGAGGAAATCAAAGGTATTGGTGCTGCCTGCAGGAGGACTTAATAAAATCAGAGAGCTAGGAAATAGAATCGTAGAACCATAGAATGGTTTGGGTTGCAAGGATCCTTAAAGCTTAACCTAGTTCCAAAAGCCCTTCCCATGGGCAGGGACACTTTCCACTAGACCAGGTTGCTCAAAGTCCCATCCAAATTGACCTTGGACACTTCCAGGTACGGGGCATCCACATCTTCTCTTGGCAACCTGTGCCAGTGCCTCACCACCCTCTGAGAAAGAATTTATTCCTAATGTCTAATCTAAACCTGCCCTCATTCATCTTTAAAGCCATTTCCCCTTGTCTTATCACTGCATGCCCTTGTAAAAATAGCTAATGCTGGATGTCCTGATCCAGGGCAGGGATAGCAAAGCTTGCAGTGTTCCATACAGGAGGGGAAGCCTGCCCAGTGTTGTTTTCTGTGCTCTGACGGAAGCAGACCGTGAGGATCACTATCATAAATGAGCAGCAATTCCCATGCTACTGAAAATGAAAGTAGAATCGTAAGTGTTAACCATCTACCTTTAAGTCCATGAAGTAGCAGACTGTTCCCAAGAGCACTGGAAAGAGCTGGACAAGGTACATTTTAAGGGCAAGATAATGTTTTACTAACACTGACAGGAGAAGCAGAGTGATCCTGGAAATTTAAGCTGGCTAGCTCAAGTCAGGCCCCAGCAAAACAGGGAGCTGGCTGACAGAAGGTGCAGTCAACATCAGATTGAGAGGAGTATGAACTTGGAACTGGCCAACATGGTTTTATAGGAGTTTTCAGTGAATTTAGAAATGTAGGTGGATAAAGGTTATTGTATTGTGGTGCTTTCTTCTTTGTGTGCATTTGCAGGTGCTTCTGGCATGGAGTGTGGAGTCCTGGCGTGGGGGCTTTTGCAAAAGAAATAACCAGCCCTCAAAGAGCGGTAAAGATGATTGGAAATCTAGAAGGAAGAAATTGGAGAAGACAAGAAATTGGATATATGTTGTCTAGGATGTGCATAATTAGTCTTTGAACACTTGCGTGGTCAAAAAAGAGAAAGCAAAGATGCAGTGGTTAAAAGATTCCCACGTGAAGTACTTTGACTTTGACCTAAGTGTTAAAGTGCAAAAAAGGGGAGGAGGAAGGCCTTGCTTTTTCAGTATTTTTTTATCAGTTTTCTATCAGGAAAATGAAAGTTTGCCATGTGCCCTGTGATGATTGAGTCCATGTTCACACAAGTAAAGCAAAGTACAGGGTTAGATTTCCTGGAGTATATTACAGCTGTTTGTCCAGGTATCAATTAGGAGCCATGGAGGAAGGGTTTAATTAGAAGAAAAGCACATGAGGCTTTTCCGGCACAGAGGAGCTCGATGCATGTCATTTGTGTAACCTCTTTTCTGGTCGTGGATGTTTATTTGGAGTCAAGTAAGACGCTCTGAGCGCACTCCTTTGATCTCTGTGCAGGAAAATTAAATCCATATGGCCTCCACCCGGAGCCTTTCTGCGTCCTGGCTGGAAATACCATCTATGCTGGGGTCATTTTTTTTGTTGTCATCCATATGTACAAAGGTCCATTCATCCGTGAGAATGACGTGGAAAATAGGGAAAACATGGATAATGATATGTAGGGAGGAGCATTTCGGTGCTCCCAGAATGTTCAGCAGCCCCAAGCACATCGTAAAATGTTTGAGTCCTTCCTAAGGATCTACTTTTGTGCCATTTTTCCTATTTTTGTCATACTTCCTGCTCTTCCCTACAACACAGCTCTTAAAGAACGCTGTATTCAAGACAACTTTGTGGGCAACAAGGACAGCGTGGCTACAATGGGTGCCTCTGAAGTGCTGGGCATAAAGCTACGCTGACCATGTCTATGAAATCTTTTGTTTGGGTTTGCTGTTTGTTTGGAGGGGGGTTTTTTGGTTGTTGTTTTGTTTTGTTGGGATTTTTTAAGTTAAAAATGGAGAGAAGCGACCTTTACCTCTCACGAGGCACAGTAAGCAATGTTTAGGATTCAACATTCTGTAGATAATCTTGAATACTACACCTAAGATAGGTTGCCTGGTGTTCCCAGATGATGAGGCATGACAAGTTTGTGTCCCCCGTGTGGACCTGGGACTGCAGATACTACACTGCACTGAAATTATGTGCTGAAACATCTTTTTGCCTGGTTCACAAGCTGTCCCGTGCTGACCCAGGCTTGGTCCCATCCACTGTGTTAATGTTGTGCTCCAGAAGTTCAGCCCATTAGTATGACTGGCATTAACAAGGTGACTGGATTTCTTTCTCCCCACCACAAGTAATCCAGCAGCCTCAGTGAAAATGGGCTCCTCTCACTCCGACCACAGTCTCAGCTCTTTGAACCGTGCTTGCAGTTGGCAGGTGGGCAGCAAAAGGCAGATCCACTGCCTTGTTGCCTCTCCAGTTGCAATGTTTGCTTTGGATTTCTAATAGCAAAACCCTGTAGCAGTGTGACCTTGCTGGGAAATGGGGAAAAATGTTTGTGTGTTGGCACAGCCACTCACCAGTCCAAGGTAGGAATCACAGGAAAGCTTTAGAGGATATTTCACTGTAGCACTGAGCTAGTAGGGATGGGTGTGCAATCTACTGGACGCGGGGTAGTATTTGAAGGGAAAAATAATAATTATAATAATAAATAAAGAAAAAAGTGCTGCAGCATTGCCAACACTGGGGCTGAGGTTTGCTAGCTTAGAGTTAAGGTTAAGGAACACGTGCAAAGGTGAGAACCCAACCAGTGATTCAGTTGATGCTGATCTGGCCACTTGATATCTGCTTCCCTTCGGAGAAAACCCTTGGGAGCAGGGCTTAAAGCCAAGGGAATGAAGTGGTGGTTCTTCTTCTTGACTGATGCAACAGCCTCTCAGTGCAGACAGGAGGTGAGGGCTTTATTTGCATTGCTATGGATTGAGCATGCTGTAACATTTGTAACAGAGAGCTTTTCTCTGCCTTGCATTTTCACATGCAAAGTGTTTCTCCCTACCTGCTCCTGACCCTGGGCAGACCAGCAAACAGGCAGCTTTGCAGAGAACACCCAGGTCATGGATCAGCCCAGCCCTGTGAGCTGAGAGCTGCCTCACAGCACCTGTGAGACCATGTTCCCTGTACAGTGTGATGGCTTTTCCGTGTGATATGTAATGCTGGAATCGTGTTTGTTACACTGCTTCGCCATAAAAACCTTCTGGTAGTCCCAAGTCTCTCCGTGTGTTGAGCCTTGAGTTTCTAGGAGGATCAGTGGCAGGATGGTCTGTGGAGCAGTAGAAAGGCAAGAAAACAGGGAAGCTTTGGGGAGATGTAACCACTCAAGATTATTGTTTCGAAAACATGATTACAACGCAGCTTATTCAAAGATAGTTTTGTCTTAACACAGGGAGGTTAATTTCATCTTCTGTCCCTTGGGAGAAAATCTTTACAAACTGGACTTGCAGCAAAAAGTGCCAGGCAGCTTTTTTTAATTTTTTTCTGGCTGTTGTCACGTTGGACTTGTGTGCTGATTTCTTGCTGGAGACAGCCGAGGACAGAGCTGATGGCTGCTGCTTCAAGCATTTGATGGTAGAAGCAGGGCTGCTACAGAGCTTGAAGAGGAAAGTGAGGCAGCAAATTTTAGTAAAACTGGATAGGATGAGAAGTGGACTGGGGATATGCAATTAAAACTTAAAAAAAACCCCAAACATGTATTTTTTTAATCGCTTGCATAGCATGGTACTCTGACAAAAGAGGTACCCATCAGCTGAAAATACACCACTACCAACAGAGTGCTCTTTGCACATTAAATTAAAGACCCTTTTATGTTCTATATTGAAATACAGTAAACGCAGCTGTCACCTGATACCACTACAACAAAGTTAACATGCTGCCTGTTGCCTTCAGCGTGGCTTTGGAGTGTAGCTTGGTTCCTCTGTCATGACAAAATCCAGCCATGGTGCCTGTAGCTACACTTGCACATGTGCTCACTGGGTGCTGGAGAGAAGCAGTGAATAAATGATGATGACTCTGAATGTCACAGAATCATAAAATAGTTTGGAATGGAAGGGACCTTTAAAGGCCATCTCGTCCAGGCCCCTCAGATGTCCTCAACATCCTCTGTGCAGCCCAGTGTCTACACACTGAAGCTGGGTCCAAGCCTTGTTGATCTCAGACTCAGCATTTCTGTGGTCCAAGCTTGAAGTTTTCAAGAGCGTGTGTGTTTTTAGGTTATTATGTCTCCAAAGTGGGGATACACCTTTCCTGAAGGGTCTTTTCAGGTGTTCACCATTCTCCATCTTGGGGAAAAAGTGATTTTTTTTTGCTCCAAATCAGGGTTAAAACAGACTGGATTTAAGGAAGGCAGAAGCAGCTGAGCCTGGAAACACTTAAGTTAGCTTTCTTCTCCCCTCCTGCCTAATCATCAGCAAAGATTAGTTCAGAAACTGGACAAGTATTTTTAGAAGCTGCTTTCAGAGCCCCAGTGTCACAATTTTTATTCTCGTCATTGGTGCCGAAGCAGCTCCTGAGCAACATTTCTGCTTTAATGAGAGGGTGTTTAGGGATGATCATGTAACTTGGGGGGAACATACACAACATGTTGGCTGAGCTCTGAGGAGTTCCAGTGGTTAGGAAAGTTCTTGAGCAGCAAGGGAGTGCTTTGAGACCAGCTGTCCAAAATGAAGCTCGTGTGTAGTGATGTTGCTGTGTTGGCACTTCAGTAGCGTGGGCTGCCTGCAAAGGTATGGTACACGAGGATCTGTAGGTGATACTTAGAAATACCACCTTGTTGCAAGCTGGAAGTATTTAAAATCCCATTAAAACTTGCGATGGAGACAAGACACCTTGGGAGGCTGACTGCTTCCTCTAGGCCTGTTGAGTTGTTTGGAGCCTTGGTCCCAGCGCTGTGTTAGCAGCTTCGGGGGAATTAAAGTGCTGACTGGTTTACCAGAGGATATGACACCTGCGTTCAACTTTGGACCTGTTTGTAGTCCTGGGTGAGTGGGTGCTGCGCCTGCTGGGCTGGTGCAACCTCCAGGCAGCACGTTTGCCCCGTCAGCTGCTGCTGAACACCCCAGTTATGGGTTTATGGGGGTTGTATCATAATCATTTTATTTTTTTTCCAGCCTATAACCGGGGTGGGGAAGCGAGGATCTTTGGTCGATGCGTGCGCCTGTGCTCTTCGAGCCGGGAGGATATTGCGAATGAGTAATGGTCCGGCTGGGGCTGTAATGTGCAGAATACCTCTGGGATGACTCACCCGGTACAATGCAGCACATCCCTCAAGGAGACTGAATCACGCATGGGGGGAAGCCGCTTCCTCGCCCGGCAGCAGCCAGCTGGGACACTGGGACGTGGGGTAGCCAGTGCCACGGGAGGCTGGCGGTGGCAATGATGGTAAAACGGAGCAAAGAGGGTGTAAAATGTAGAGGAAATGGCATCCCCCAGCAGGTAAGTGTGTGCTCAGCCTCGATATAGTTTCTTTTTTTTTTTTTTTCTCTCGGGTTGTTGGTTTTTTTTAACTCCGCCTTCCTCCATCTGCCCCCACAGCCCTTCTGAATGTTGTCTAAATCAGCATATGATTTATCAGTGAATATGTAAGACTTCTTCTGTGAAACACTGCCTTTCATTTCTGGTTACATATCTTTTCCTTTCTTCCCAACCCCCC
>VZRE01013686.1:558556-589261 GCA_013396775.1 Cephalopterus ornatus | reverse complement strand
TGCACCCTCTCTTAAATACCGAGAGGAAAATAGATGCTCCCTGGGAAGCTGCTTTCCTTAATGTCCCTCTCCATGGACACTTGATGAAGCAGGAGATTTAAAGAGAGGTGGAAGGCAAAATCAATGTGCATGCTGGTTTTGATGTAGCTAAGAATGTACTTTCTTTTTTTTAAGTTCATTTATCTGGCAAAAGATAAAAACCCTTTAGCTTTAGACCACAGTTATCCTGCTTACTCCCTCACCCCTCCTCTGATACAGATTCAGCTGGAATTGAGTCACAGAATTTATTTTTTCTTTATATATTTGCAAAATACTGTCTACCCTTTGTAGTTGTAACATACTTGTCATGGAGGATGTTTACAGAGGGATAAATAAAGTAGTCTCCACTGATCAAAATGGAGGATAGTGGGGGGCAAATTCAATTGCTTTGGGTGAGCAATTTTTGGATTTTTTTCTTTCCTTTGTAAACTTTGAGTTTTCAGAAGCACTGTGTGTATGTTGGTGTGGATACATAATTATTTTTATGGAATACAGTTGCTGTGCTTGTTAGGTAACATAGGATAGTACTAACAATGTTTAAGGTCGGTATACATTAGAAAAAAAATTAGGGTAGAACTTGGTTGTGGCTTTTTTTTTTTTTTGAGGTGTGGGGGGAATCAGTTCAGGATGTAGATCTTATGGATCTACCTGTTTGGCTGGCTAAACTTTTATGTGATTTTTGCTTATCTTACATGTGATATAAAACAAATACCATCTGTCATGCAACAACAACTTCCTTTCTCATTACAGTAAATGATACTACTAATTAGCTTCCTTGTAATCTGTTAATATTTCATACCCTTGCACAAAAATAGGAGGACTTGAGCATGCAACTCTTGCCAGCACTGCGTGAGCTGCAGGCCAAATTATTCAAATGTATTGTGTTATTGGGCTGGGGTTTTTTTGTGTTTCGCTGTCCCCTGTAACTTTTCAAGACATGCCACCATACGCAGCTATTACCATTTATTGCAAAATTGACCCATTCAATAAATTCAAAGAAAACTTTTTTAACAGATTTCATTAAATGGTTCTGTTTTCATTAAAATTTTGTTAAAATTTTCACTAAACTAAATTAAATAAGGTTTAATTAAAAGTTCTACTGTCAGTGTGTGTGTGTCCCCCACTGATGTCATATCTGTCTTTTAGAAGAAAAAAAAAAACAACTTTTGGGGTCTTTTTGTGGCAAAATTTGCTGTGGATTTTGATAGCTCTAGGACAATTTCAACAATATGTTACATAGATGCTTCTATACAGACACAAGTCATAAATTAACCTGCCCTGATGCCATTAGACTTTCCTTTTAATTCAATATTGTTTGCATAATAAGCTGATTTCTGGGAGACCACTTAAAGCCCATGCACTTGAGCTGCATCAATGGATCTTTGCTTGCTCATCAGCATTCTTGCAAGCCAGCTTTTTTCCCTAAAAGCTGCTTGCCAGTTTGTTTGAGGTTTTGCCCATGTGTCCAGCACTTCGTGGGGATCATCAGGCAAGTCTGGCACAGGAGAGGCTGAAAAATGGATTTAGTCCATGCAGGACTACATTGTATGTATTTATACATATATACGTATGTATTTTAAAAATGAGTTTTCCTGTACTTCCGGGAAGCATCTGAAATAATTATGGGATTATGAAATCCCATTTGAGCTGATTAGAATAGAGCTGTTTCTCGTAAACTCAATAAAATCAGCCTTAAATGTTGAACACACGTTTTGGTGAAAGGGTTCCTTTGTTCCTCTCTGCCTCGGTATTTCAGGGAGATGTGGAGGCGGGCGGCTGGGTTGTTGCAGGTGTCTTGGTTTTTTGAGAAGTCCTTTTTCTTCGGGGGGAAAAAAAAAAACCCAAACAAAACTGCTGTTAATTTTTCCTATGGAGGATTTTTGGATGCGCTGCAGTGCTTGAAGCAAACCCAGGCTTGCTGAGCTCTGACTGTGGAGGACCTGACCCCTCTTTGGGGCTGCTCTAGACCAGCATCTCTGGAAAAAGGAAGGTGGAGACTGACCTGTCTTGTATTTACGCTGACTGTGTGGAAACTAAAATTTCCCAGATGCCTTTTTATTCTGATGGTATTAGATTTTAAAGACAGTAAAATACAGGTTGCAAATTTGTGATACTGGATTTGGGTTACAGATAGAGTGGTTCTGTGTTCCTGGTGTGGTGCGGACATGAGGGCAAGAAAAACTTTTGGTAGGTTTTCCATGGTTTTCTTCAGGCTGCATTCTAACATTTGATCTGACCAGAGAGGCACAGATGGCTTTTTTTTTCATGGTGAGACTTACTGAAAGAGCTTCAAACCTGCTGGAAATCCAATTGGTATGGAAATATCAACTTTATTTTGCTGTAGCTGCACGCACTCAGAAGTTTGCTTTCCAGCAAATTGGTAAATTAGGTTTTGAAGGAGAAAATGGTGGTTGTAATCTTCAGATATTTCACCCTTGCTGGAAGGTTCACAAACCAAACGTCAGACTGAGCAAGTGTGACTCCAAAAATAGCAGGTTTTTGTGTCTTCCACTGGAATGTCGCTGCTTTCTGGCCGTGGGATGAGCTGCAAAGAGGACCGCTCACAATATAATGTGCGGCAATCACCTGGGCAGAATGGGATGGCTTTAACTCCAGCTGCCAGAGCTGCTGGGGCAGGGAAAATACCTGGCACTGCAAAATACATCCAGCTCAGCCAAAAACAGGTTATGCCCCAGTAATCGTAAAGTTATGTTTGCATGGATCCAAATAGTTTGAATTGTGTTTTATGTGCCCGGTTCAACTGAACAGCTTGACCACTGCTGCTGTTGAATTAGCAGCCTCCTGCTGTCCTTTTGGCTCTTCCCTGAAACCTGGGATCTGGCAGTGTCGATGCATTTGTTAAAAGGCAGCAGTCCATAATTTTGAAACCCATTGGATGCAATTACCTTTCTGTCTGAGACCTGAATCTCTCCTGGCCTTGTAGGCTGCAGAGTTGGGAAGGGAGGAAAATACCAAAGTGCCTTATGGCTACATTAGCAAGGAAGTTTATAAGCTTATATTTTGGTCAAGTAGCTTGGCTGGAGGAAAACACATTATTGAATTATGGAACGTGTCTGGGAAGTGTTTTAGATGCTAAGTGTGACTCAAAAAAGAGCAGTAAATGTGGTGGGTTGGACTAAGTTTTTTTTCCCCTTGGGATTTTTAGACATCTCACATGTTATTTGCAGTTGCTGCGTTGGAACCAAAGCGGAGAAGAGGAGCAGCTGGTGGAAGGGAGCTGTCTACTTTGACCCTTCTTTTACGAAGACCCTGGCGAGATTAAAGCCTTAACTAGCAAGTGAATTATTTGGTGTTTAGTGCTGGATGCAGGACTACAGCCATAAGCCCACACTGAGCATTACAAGGCAGCTCAGGGCTTTGCCCCCCATTGGTGTTGCTGAAGTGATGTGGCTCATGTTGGAGAGCGCTGGATGGT
This sequence comes from Cephalopterus ornatus, assembly GCA_013396775.1. Taxonomy (NCBI): domain Eukaryota; kingdom Metazoa; phylum Chordata; class Aves; order Passeriformes; family Cotingidae; genus Cephalopterus; species Cephalopterus ornatus. The sequence goes on along the minus strand of VZRE01013686.1, from coordinate 585,786 downwards.
GTCAGCCACGTTTGTCCATGCTGGGGAAAAGCCTTAAATGTCACCACTTAGACACACAAATGCTTTGTAAGTTGGGCTGTAGGTAAAACTGGCATTCAGTGATGGCAAAGGTAATCCTTCAGTCATTTCTTGTTTAGGAAAATGCTCAGTGTCCTCTGGAATAACAATTATACACACACACACTTTTTTTAATACTTTTATATATATATATATGCACACCCACGAGCTATAATTTTTAAAGGGTTTTGTTTTCCTTCCAGTAAAAACAGAACATGCTTTTCAGCACTACCTTTGCTCCCCAAGTTCATTCTGTGTTGTGTTTTTTTTTTACTCAGGGTGGGGCAGGCAGACAACCTGGAGCAGCCCTGAAACATGCTGGCCGGCTGCCATGCAGCTGGGTAATCCCTTTAGATACTTTCTTCACAAGCTTTTAAGGCTATTGAAGACAAATCTGTAGGGTTAAGATAGCAAAGTATTCCATTTAGGAGTGTAATTAAGAATAGTTTGCATGAAATGCATAACACGTAGGCCATAAACCTGACAATTAGAGTAGTCTTAAAAGTTTTAAGAAGCCAATAAAACAAGGAGAACTAAGGCTACTGTGGGGTTTTTATTTAACTGTTTCATTTTTAGCTGTTGGTATCTCATGAACTGTAACAGACCAAATATTTCCATGTACCCAATTAACTGTTTCTCCTGAAAGAGTCAAATTGCAGGTGCCATGATAAAAATGCAGGTGTTTCACTGCCTCAGTGCATCAGGGTTTCAGCGGTGACATGCATGTGGGATTTGCAGATTGCTCCTTTGCTCCTCGGGATTTTGAATGCCTGGAACCAGCAAGAGCCTTGATGCAGTCGCGTAAAATTAAATAGCAAAGAAAATAAACAGCTTTTACACTAAGGAAGCGAGGTCCTTATATGGACCTGAAATATTTGAGTACCTCCCAAGTATTTATCAACACTGGCATGAGGGAAAGAAGCATTGCCTATTCTAGGCTTGTGGATGGAAGCAGCAGGCAGGATTTATACATAGAAGACTGAAGGAAGCTGTGCACAGCCTTGAAAATTCAACGTGCGGCTTCTGAGTCCTAATCCAGTGATTAAACCAAGATGCCAAGCCCTAAGAACCCTTAACCACCTCCTTTCTTTCTGTCTTTTCTTCCTTTTTCCCCGAGTCCCTTGGCATAGGTTGCAACTCTGGGAAGCATGTGCCTGTGGCTGGAGCACAGTGGGAGTGGGGACAGGGCTCTGCAGGGAGCCCAGCGTCACTGATGACTTTTGATCCTGCAGGAAAGCATGCCAAGGGATTAGCTCTGCTTGCCCTGCCAAAGGTGAACCCTTCTGTTGGACAAGGCTCTAATAGGGGAACAGAGGGCATCTTGCCATGGTAGGGGGATAGAAACTATGTTTTCTGGCTTGATATATTTAAGGAGGTAGCTCTTCAGGGTGGGAAGAATGCAGTTTATATGGTATTTTCTTGGCATGTGGTGGCAGAGTTTGTAAGAGCTACAGATCACGGCATCAGTGCGAATATGAAGATGAAAACCATATGGCTTTGTGCTTCACCAGGTCATCATTATAATGGCAGGGATAGTAGTCAGGGCACCTAAATTTAATGTGTAGGCATCCACTAGTATTCAAACATAACTACAAGCTTAGAGAATTCACTGAGAGCTGATGGAAACACAAATAATTGGTAGGAGTCACAAAGCACTGAGTAGCTGCTACTTGGTTAATTTTCCTTTAAGTGGACTGTTTTTGCAGCAGAGTAACTGAAGGCAGATGTTACTTTTGGGACAGCCAAAGGCTCCAACTGCTGCCATAAAAGTGAATGGTAAATCCTGCTGGAAGCTGTAACGCCAGTGGCAATTTTCAAGTGTGGAAGTAGAAGCAGCAGTTTGTGTGTGGATGACTTTTGCGGGAAGATGGGAGAGAAGGTTGTATTGAGCGGCTCCGACTTCAGAAGAGAGCTAAAAATAAGTCTAGAAAGGATCCTTGGGGAACAGTAGAACGATATAGAAATGTATAGTTGGCTTGCTTTTTTTCTTCATCTGCTAATTGCTAATCCTTATAAGACCATATGGGAAAGGTACAAGAGAAGAAAACAAAAACTGTCTTGCCTGGAAGCAGCTCAGTTTTTGCACAGTAGGAAATTAGCTGAGGTATTTTGCTTAATTCTGAGTATCAGGAAGTCAAAGATTAAAGTTGCTATTGTAAAATCTAGAAATGGGTTTTCATTAAAAAATAAAAAGGTAACTGGATCTATTTATAGACGCACTTGCCTTGTTTCCTGTACCAGGATGCTGCTTTAAGGACTCGAGCAAAAATATTCTTGAAAACATAGTTTCTGTGAATGCCTTGTGTGTGTCAGCTGTGGTACCCCGTGGGCCATCTATCTGAGTGTGCTGAAAAGCTTTTTATCAACCTGTGCAAAGTCCTCCGAGCAACAGGGGATGAACTTTAAGCATCTGTGCACTGCCCTCATTGTGTAGGTGCAGTGAGAAAGTTGGCGTATCCATAAAATAAAGGCAGTGAGGGGAAGATTGCAGCGTGTGCTTGGCAAGATCTGTCTGTCTGCAGAAGGGTTGAGCTGGTCCCAGAAGATGCTCACTGCTTCCCTTGATTTGTCCTCAAAACTGCCTTCAGGTAGGATCCATGAGGCTGCTTGCTTAGGTGTTAGGTCTGGTCGTGTTAGAGAAAGGGAAGCTCGGGCTTTAAGTATTAGCACCTGAGTTACAAAAGTGTTGTAGAGATGATGTCTGAAAACAAGAGGCAGCTCTACCTGGTGTAGGATGAAGACAGCTACTACTGCTTGTAATGTTGTACAGGATACTGATTCTGTTGTCACGTTATACAGGATGCTGGGAAAATGTCCAGATACAGAGCTTCCCTCAGGGAGGAATTTCTTTCCCTAAAGGATGATACCTGTCATTTTGAAGGGCTGCTTCTTGGAGCCCTCTTGGAGTGAGTTGATCTTCCTCTTCCTGGTGAGCTTACCTGGTGGCCTGGAGATGGACAATCCCTGGGCAGTTTTCTTTGTGCGTTTTTTTTTTTGCTGTTCTCAGGTTTGAGTGCCCTGCAGCACTTTTGTGGGCACCAGTGGGTGCCTCGGCAGCTCTGCAGCCAACAGTGCCGTGGCTGTGCCTGGTTGACATCCAGCCACACTGTGGTGACCTCCCTGCGAGGGTGTCACAGCTGCCAGTGCTGTCCTGAGCATCACCTCTGTTAATCCATGTCCAACGTGTGATGGGCTGCGCTGATTCAGTGGTAGCATTGAGGACTGAAAAGCTAGTTTGGGTATTTCCCAGTAGTCCTGTGCTGGGGACAACCCGTTTTAGCTTGAGGTCTGTTGCATATGCTGTGCAAAGTGCTTTCTTTTTCTTTTACTTGCATTCTGTGGTGGCTTTTCTGCTGCTCAGTGACCTTGGTGATGTCCCCAACAGATGATGGAGTGGCTACTCTGTGGAAAGGGTGCAGCAGGAGGCCTGGGGGAGCAGAGCCACCCGCTGTGGGGGCTCTTTTGAGCTCTTGTGCTGGGCATCTGGATTATCCCCAAATCTTAGGTGCTTTCAGGATAGTTTCTTCTGAGGTTGTGATGCTCCGCCTTTCAAAGCTCCTTGAAATGCTGGTGAAACTGTTTTAGGGACATGGTACGGTCCCGATGACCTGAGCTGAGATGATTCCCAAGGCTGTCCCAGATGCAAAGGAATTCAAGTGTCATCTTCCAAAACCCACTTCAAGAATTTGATCACAAAAAACTTGAAACACTTTTTTCATGGGTTATTTGAGCTCCACGTGTCCTTCCAGCACTTTGGAGACCTGATGCCCCAATGCATACCCTGTGGAATGCAGCCGTGGGGTGCTGCCATGCTCACCCCACTCTCTTGGTCCGTGTCCCCAGCTGCATGAGGGAAAGAGCGTCAGGAACCACGGGTTGTTCGATCTGTATGTTAATATCTGGAAACCCAATGGGTTCTTTCCTTGCTGTTTGATGGGTCTCTTTCCTATGGTGGCTGGAGTGGTCCAGGAGGTGGACTTCCATCCTGGGCAGGAACTCTCTGCTGGGGTCAGCCCAGCACCGTCTAAATGCCGCCCTCGAGAAAAACGCTGCGATGAGACTGTGTGATGCTCACAAAAGGTTCTGTTTTTGTTTTGTTACCATTGCAGTGACAGCTATATTGTGCGAGTCAAAGCTGTGGTTATGACCCGAGATGACTCCAGTGGGGGATGGTTGCCGCAAGAAGGAGGCGGTCTCAGTAGAGTTGGCGTCTGCAAGGTCACGTACCCGGAGGGCAATGGAAGAAGTGGATTTCTAATCCATGGTGAAAGGCAGAAAGACAAACTGGTAATAGACCCTAATTCAACTTTTGTTTGTTCTTATAATAAGAATTATCCCAAATCTATTGCTATTGTATGTTTGTGCAAGTTTTTGGGGTTTTTTTTTGTTTTTGTTTTTTTTAAACATAAAAAACAACCATGTACAAATAATACCAGATTGGACAAAAAAAACCTATCCTCATCTAGAATTGCCACCTTTTGCTATCTAGGCTGGCGAGCTGCCAGCTGGAAGGAGCAGGTAAATTTTTTACATCCATGTGCAAAGATCCCCTTTGAATGAAAGAGAGCCTGTGTTGTTTTGGGGGTTTTTTTTTCTTTTTTTTTGGAGACCTAGCGGGGGTAAGTGAGAAGTGAATTGAAGTGTAAAGATCCCATGAAGCCAGTCACATTGCACTGAGTAATGCAGCGCAAGCCTTTTAAAAAGGGCCATGAATTATTTATGCTGCGTGCCGTTCAAGGTTTGAACAAGCTGAGTGAGAATATGAAGACAAGTTGTCTCTTATGAATTGACACACTCGGTTTCTTCTGGTAGCTGTTTATCTAAAAAGGAGTTCTCCTCTATCCATGCACAAATCAAATTAATAAAGCCTTTTCCTGATTTCCAGGGGCAGTTTTAGATGTTACAGTTTGTTATCTCGTCTTTATATGTTTGATTCCTCTGAAATACAGTTGTGTGAAGATATGGGCTAGCTTAAAAATAGCACTCTCTGCACAGGCTCCAAAACTGCATTATTTGAGTCAGAAATGATCTTGCTTTCAAGAGAGTGGTGTTTTAAAGCTGTTTCAGTTATAGTTTGTCTTTTGCAATTCTATTTTGCTTAGGATGCTTTTTTTGACATTATTTGGGAGCCATGCTTATGGTTTTGGGGGATGGAGTAAGACATGACAAGCCATTCCTGTTCTCCCAGAGCATCACCCTAGAGATGGTTTTTGGCACAGCAAAGCTTGAGATGATTGTCTGGCTGGGGGTGAACAACTTAAAAACGGTGAGGGGAGTGTTGCAGCTCCTCCTAAATTTGCTACTGGTGGTGGATAAAATTTCTGCTGAGCAAAATTATGGAGGGAAGAGGTTCTCCCTCCACCTGAGCCCCCACTAGCTTAACCTGTGCCACGCTGGGCCTGGGTCCGAAATAGGCTCCTGGGCTATGGAGTGAGCGCCTACTCAAAGCACAAGCGAAAGATGAATGTGCGGTGGTTATGAGAACAATTCCGGAGTCTGGTGTTTGTTAGTCATCGTTTGGTAGGGAAGAATGTTCCCCTATGCGAGACATGGCTTGGCTTGCTTTTGGGTCCGGCCTGAGACGGTGCCGGCTGTGTCCTTGGGGTGGGAAAAGTGACTTTGCTCCTCTTTTGGGGCTCACGCCCTCCCAGGTGGTGCTGGAGTGCTTTGTGAAGAAGGACCTCGTGTACACGAAGGCAAACCCCACCTTCCACCACTGGAAAGTTGACAACAGAAAGTTTGGGCTCACTTTTCAAAGCCCTGCCGACGCTCGAGCCTTCGACAGAGGAGTGAGGAAAGCCATCGAGGACCTCATCGAAGGTAGCATGGAGATGGACACTTCCAGCCTTGGAAGAGTGGGGGAAGGGGTTTGAGTCAGGGAGCTGGGAAGAGGGATGGATTTAAAATCAGCTTTTAAGAACTGAGTTTTCTCTTCCCTTAAGGAGATGAGGTGTTTCAGTCCAAGTATTTTTCAATTCTGTCTGTCCACACTTCTCACCCTTAATTATCATCAAGTTTCTTGTTATTGCTTTCTTTGATAGGCTTGGGTTTCACACTAGTGATGGCGACTCAAGCAGCCCAGGGTCTTCATGTGCAGTGAAATCTCATCTTACTGAAGTCTTTGTTAAATCATAGGATTAATTCTTGCCTGGAGTTGAATAAAACTTTGGTTTGCTTTTGGTTTTATTTTGCAGTAATTAGTTTTGTCTGCATCCTCTTAGTTGAATGGTAGTTCTTGAAGACTTTGTGTTTTGGGGTGTTGTTTTTTTAATTCTGTAAAAAATGCATTTGAATTGCCCGTGCTTTGAAGTTGTCATAAATTTTTCCTTTTCCCATTTCATTGCAATCAGGCAATCATCATACAGCTATAATTCAATTGTACTTTTTTTTAATGACATTTGATTCTTCATGGGGGTTTTTTCTTGGGTTTTTTTTTTTCTTTAACCATGCCACTTTACGGAGGGACTTAGTGGTCCAAAGCCTTTTGCCTTCTCACCCTGTGTGACTGGGATATTTTTATGAACAGATGGTATCATTTTTTGAGGATACTCGTTCAAATATGTGTCCAGATGTGTATTATTTTTGTTCACACTGTCTCCATAAGACAGCTTAATGTTCTGGATACCCTGTCCTTGCTTAACATGAAAATGGTAGATACTGGGAGAGAATTAATCCTCCAGGGCTCCTTGCTGCCAAATACCTCATCAGTTAGAGGAAGCATGTTCTCAGATAGTTACTCATTTGCTTTTTTCTGTGCTATCAACATGAAGAAGCTACAGCCAGACTTTCTGCTTTCTTCTTCTTGCTAAAACTGTGAAGCATATTGTGTCATAAAAGTGATGTTTTATGTAAGTGGCACGGGATTGTGCAAAGTTTCAAGCAGATGATAAGTCAGCTGTATTGAGTAGTATTTTGGAGATGCCAATACTTGGCAACTCCTGTTTTGCTCTTTTTGATCCATTTTACAGTGGAGGTATTTAAAATCACGTTCTGCTGCATCTCAGATACTTCAAAATCAGCAAATCTATATTTATCCCATTAACAGTACAGGCTGATCCTCATGAATGTGTTCCTCCTTAACTTCCAAATAAGGCTTTCTGAATGAACAACAATAACTGGCTCATGCACACGCAGCATCGGGCATCAGACTTCATTTGTCATTCATTTTTTGTTCACATACTTAATTAAATTTAGTAGGTAATATCAAGCACAACTGACTGTGCATTCGGAACTTCATGAAATCACTGCTTTGTTGTTAATATTTAGCCTGCAGTTAAAAAAAGTTAAAAAAAACCCTGTAGTATCAGAAGTTTGGTGGACAAGTACAGGAATCCTGTGCAGCTCCACAGAGCATTGGGGTATTTTAATTTTAAAGCTAATGTAGCAAATGGCACAAATGTTTCCACATTACTCAGTGTTTTAAGTGGGCTTTCGCACTTAGCTCTGCACATCTTCGTGATGATGCAACTGAGAGCAGCCAAGGCTGGTGCTGATAGCATTATATAAAGCACGTTATTTTAACAAATTTCCAGAATGAAGGCGGTACAAACCGTTCAACTATTTTGGTCAGAAATGTGATGTGGCTGTAATTCAGTCTAACAGTGGGCTTGCAGCTCAAAAATAGACCTTTGGCTTGGGGGTTCCGTCTTTGGCTAAGACGGTCTTGCTGCACCCGCCTTCCTTGGAGGCTTCATGGAGGGTGAAGCCAGCCAGGAAGGGGGGCTGGGATCCTTGGTCTGGTGTAAGGAGAGGGGTCACCCTCTTTTAGCAACAGCATAAATTTACGGTCAAGTCCAACAATGGTGTGTGCCACCTTCTGTGATGCCCCTCTGGGAAATGGGTGCTGACTGGGCTCTCAAGCGGCTCCGGAGGGGAACACCCTCACAGGGTGAGCAAAGACATTGGAAGAAGGTTTTTTTAATATACCTTCCCACTTTTCCAGAAGGTTGCCATGTAACTAGTGAAAATGGCACCCCAATATTTTGCTCTTGTCTATGGTTTTACACATATCAGCTCCTTTCAAACACTTTGCTTACGTGGGGCAGGAGGGTCTTATGGGAAGCAGCTGATAACAGAGAAGACTTTTAGAATATATAACAACTTCCAGATTTGGAAGGAAAAAAAAACTCAGTCCAACATTGTCAAAGTCAGGTTTATTTTTTTCAAACGAAAGGTTATTTTGCCCCCAGATTTAGGGAATATGTGAAGAATAACTCATATGTGGTTTCTTGACAGCTGTGGATATAGCCTCAAGCACTGATTAGTGCATAGCTTTACCATTCTACAGAAATTAAAGTCTTCTGTAATTGGAAATGATAACTGCTATTTTTAACAATGTTAATTAGCATTGCCAGCCGCACAGTTTCTTTTCAAGACACTTTCAGATTTTACCTTTCCAAACCTAGCTACCAGAAAATGGATTTTTCTTCCTTGGTTTGATCCGCTCTTTCACGTATCTACAACACACAAACTTGTGAGAATACAAATGTTTACCGATCCGATTAAAAAAAAAAAAAAAGGTTGCATGGAAATGTCCTGTGTTTAAAAAGTTGCGGGTTTTTTTTTCTCTAGGATCTACAACTTCCTCGTCCACCCTTCACAACGAGGCTGAGGTCGGCGATGATGATGTCTTCACTGTAAGTACATGTCACCCGAGGTCGTTCTCTTTTGTGCTCAGGTTTACATGGTCAAGTTTGAAAGGGTTTTTTGTTTTAGTGCCTCAGGGTTGGCTTTCAGCCACCATCGTGTTTGGCCATTGGGTGTGTTTTATTTGATGGAAGTTTATCCTCTACAGAATGTTGGGTTTCTGTTGGCCTACCACTGCCACGTGAAAAGCATGTTGGAGCAGATGATGTCAGGGGCTAGAAGTGAAGAAATAATCGCCCTCAAATTTCCTATGGCTTAGTCTGAGTGGTGCACACACACCTCTTAATACTTCTCTGTGTCCTTGAGAAGCTTCCTACAAACTCGAGGAGGTGGCTGCTACTCAGGTACATACTCATGGAAATAAGATTTTAAATCGCAGCTGTTAACAGAAGCCAACTTCAAAGGTGTTTCACCTGTACATAAAACGTAGAAAGTTCAAACGAGTGGTTTTTTTAGGAGGAGGAAGGCACAGTAATGTGCCATCTACCTAACCAGCAATGGCTTAAATAGGAGTGAGTTGTTTGCAGTTAATTTGGGGTATTGTCTAAAATGTATTTTGGAGCTTTGCTGAAACAGAAGTGGCAACACTCGCACACTTCAGAAGGAAAGTTAAAAATTAAAAAAACCTGTCAGGTGAAACTCTGGATCTGGTCAGGGCTATTGCATAGGCTGAAAATGAGTTGCTCAGTGTATACTTTGTCATATTGAATTTATTTGCTCACCTTAGATTGCAACCCCCCATGCACACATATAGGTGCATGAGTACATTATAAATGTCGTTGTCCTGTGGGGCCTGAGTGCCAGGAGGGTGGAAGGCGAGACATCCTCAGTGCAGCAACAGCAAACTCAAAATTGTCTTTGTGATACTTCCCTGGATCGTTAAGGTGAAATGAGGAAAAAAATGAGTACAAGCATCAGGCTGTTTGAAATTGGGTACCAGGAAGCACCCGAAGCCAGTAGGTGTTTTTGAGGGTGGTGTTTCATCAAGTGTGGGACCAGGTCAGGTTCCCTGCCGCGTTTTGACCGGATCCTCCTGACGGCTGGCACGTTGTTTGCATCTGTCCTTTTGTCACGGCTCAGGGAGACAAACAACAGCAGGCAGGGTTAAAAGGTGACTTCCTGCACTCTGCAGCAAAACTATCATTAGCAGCTGCTTCCCAGCTACCTGCCAGAAGTGATTTATAGGCGCTGGGATGGGACAGACCAGGGGGAGGCACCGGTGGAGCCAGAGCCATTTACCGATATGGGCTGTTTTTCTCCCAGATTCGCCTGACGGGCTGTGCTCTGCTGGGCATGGACAGTTGCTCTTGATGTGTGTGTGGCTCTTCAGAAAGGGGATGACTGTCAAAATGTGCCTTGGGTGGGTGTGTGCCAGCTCTCACTGGGTCACACATGGGAATACTCAGTGTTTAAGCAGCGAAAAGTAGCCTGTGGAAATAAGAAAGGATATTTTTTACTAAAATCCTATTGGCTGATCTTTAGGGACCTGGGAGTGCTCCTGAATTTCTCCACACACTCAATCTTGTGGTTGAGTGTTGATTATTAAACTCCTAGAATGCTTTTTACCAGGAGGAAGAACTTGTTGCCTTTAGGTAGGTGTTATTTTGCATTGGAAAGGTTGGATGAATGGTGCTCCAGCTGCGTCAAAATCACTCAAACTTCTGTGATCAAAGTTAAGAGCCAAACTGTGAGAGATTTTTTCCCACCATCTTGGCCCCAGGAGGTGACAGGTAACTCCCTGCCATGCCGATATTTATGGGTAGGATTCCTGATGGAGAAGGAGCAAGATCCTCAATAGCATTAGCAAGCAGGGAAACCTCAGTGGCAGTCAGCATTTTTCTTGGATCTGGGGGATGAGTTGTACCCTGCATGGCAGCGTTCTCTGCATGGTTTTGTGATCTCCAGAGAGCAAGAGGGACTTCACTGGTGGTGGTTCCTCTCATGGTGCCGTTAGTCAAGCTGTTGCATCAGGGCAGATGTGTTGTCATACTGCAAAAAGAAGGCTTTAGGGGCATCTTCTTCCCTAATATTTCTTCTTTGTTTTCGTGAGATGAAGCCTTTCGTTTTCCTGCAGTCCTTAAGTTCTTCAAAGCTCTCAACTCCTATTTATCTGGTAGGTTATGGTGGAGTATGAAGTCTGCATAAGCCAGAAATAACATACTGAAGCATGGAGCAGTTTAAAACTGGAAGAAATTGATAGGGCTGTGAAATGTTTTATTTTTACCCTTCTGTTTCATTCTTTCTTTGCACATATTTTTGACTAGTGTATCATAGTCCATTTGGTAATGCTTCCACGCAAAACTTCTCTACAACTTTCTGTGAACTCTTCCCCAGCCACAGCAGTGGATTTTTTGGGTTTGGGGGTTTTTTTTCCCCCCTCTGTTTTAAAGAGAAAGTACATTTGTTCTTTTTTATTTCCTAAGGTAGTTATTAAAATCTTCACAGTCCTCCCCCTCTCCCACTCATGCATGAATAAACTTAACTGCGTGCGGCAGAATTTTCAAAAGCATCTGCATGATTGAGTCATTTAATCAGTCACTTACCCGTCTCTGAAAATCCCAGCCGTTGCTGCTGCACTGCTGCCTCAAGTATTTGGCCCGAGGTCCTGCTCTCCTTGAAGATGTTTCAATCTGTTCAAGCACAGCAGTCCAAAACTTCACGTTTCCTAGGCTGCTTTGTGACCGGCCACCCTGACTTCATCGACCAGTTTTAAAACAACCACCCTCGTTATATGGAAGCCGTGACTCTGACATGGCTGTTGGATATTGACTGACTCTATAATGTCAATCAGTTGGCTTTTATAATGTCCCTGATCCTGTTAGCTCCAGTACCGCTCTGTGGGATGTGCATATTTTTGTGTGTGCAACTTGTGCATCATCCACTTGTTTTATTCATCATGCAACCCTTCCAGGCATCCAGCAAGGTACTTCCATGGGAAAGAGGAGTTCTGCCCTAGAGGCTGAGCTCCCCTTCAGGCTATGATCTTGTGTGGCTTAGCAGAAAATCGTTTTCTTGTACCAGAAGGTGGATTTATTTTTTTGTTTCTGAGGGGGTGAGTTATCTGCAGCTGTAGCAGTGTGAACATTTGCTTGGTGTCAGGAGCCTTATCTCCTCCCATCACTGTAACTTGCAGTGCCAGGATGATAACTTGGGCAGCAGTACCCTGCCCCATCCCTGTGGTGTATGCTCCCCATCCATCTTTCTAAAGCATGGGTTACATCTTTAAAAACAGGACTTTGCCAACTAATGCTTTTCCTGTGGCTTAGACCTACAGCAGACCCTTCAGTTCTGAATCTCATACCTGATAGGGCAGAAAACAAAAGGCTGTAGAAGTAAATGTCACTGACTCGAGTGAAAAATGCTTATTTCTTAAATGAAATCTCCATTTAGAAGTTTTAACAATGTGTAGTTGTGTTTCTTTAATTTCACATCCTCAGAAGAGCCCATAAATGTTTTCCATATGTTAGCAAATAAATTTCTCCTGTCTTGTGCATTATAAATCGTCCTCTCAAGAGATGCAATCTGAGTAAGACTGGCCATCCGTTCTGTCTCCATTGGGGAAAACGCTGTCATTGCAGCGGGCTGAGATTGTTCTGTTTGTCTTCATCCATCCAGCCTGCATCTTCAGCCTTCTTTAATTAACATTCATTTCAGAAGTAACATTTAATGCAGGCTGAATATATTCTATAGTTCCTCAGCCATGGAATTTGTCATATAATTGAGTTCTTGTGTAAAATTTTTTCCTTAATCTACACTTTTACTTTCAATTACAGATAATAATCCCACATGACTGAGAAGTGAAAAATGTGAATTGCGTCCAAGGAAAAATGTCTTCCAGAGTCTTCAGAGTGCCTGAAATGGTCTCTTTTAGCATCCCATCTGAAAAAGCAGAGGTGTTTGTTCCGAAACCTTATGACCAGTTCAGCTGAAGCACCACTCATGTGTTTTTCAGATAAATCTGCAAGCCTTGTGCCTGCTTTAGTGCTAAAGAAAAGACACCCTCTGGCAGGAGGAGCAGCAGCTCCCATGTTTGCTCTGGTCTGTGACTGAAAAAAAAAAATGACTGCAGTCTCCTTCTGGGTTAGGGGGAATGTAAGGGAGAAAACAGCAAAACTCAGCCTTACTGAGTTTGACATGCACGGTACAATCCCAGCTGTTTCATGTAATTAATAATGTTTTTGAAAACCTAGTGTTTGTTCAAAGTGAGACCTGCAGAATTTTGGAGGTAGAGCAGGCATGATCTAGAGGCCCACGGCTGAGCCACAGAGTTGTGTTTCAAGGCGCCTACATTTGATTCATTGCTTCCCTTGTTGACTCCTTGGCTAAAAGCTTGCTTACCTTGGTTCCCCAACTACAAGACAGGGAAAACATTCTCCTGCTTCACTAACGTGGTATGGACAGATCTTGCTGCCACTGCTTTTCTTTTCGGACTTCCAGCAGAAGTCTTCGAACTCGTGTTTTCACCACCAAATTGTGTGTTTGGAGTGATCCTGTGCCCCTTGTGCCTTTTGAACGTGGACTCCTGTGCTTGGGGATGTTTGAGTTAGGAAGTTTGTTATGTGGCTTGGGTGGTGCTGGCAGTCATTTTAGAGACAGGCACAATTGCCCATTCCCCACTGGAGTGGTGCACATTGGGGCAGATGTTGCCATTACAGTCCTCCTTGCATCTCTTCTGCTTTCCTAATTAAAAAAACAGATTTCTCCCTGCTGCCTTTCCATGAAACCTTTTGTCTACTTTCATCTCCCATGTGGGCCTCAAGCGTGTTACAGCCTCACTATTAAAATTTATAAGATTTATGTTAGTTAGATTAGATAAACACTAAATGTAATTTTTTCTTGCTGGCTTGGACGTTTCACATTCAGATGGTTCTTTTAAAGAACCACTCTAGCTTTTTTTCTGTAAAGTAGACATGCAGAAACCCAGTCCAAATACTTCGGAATATATTTGTAAGTTCTGTGGGATGGACCATCTCATCGCACCCCTCTATGGAAAAAGATATTGCTGAGAGTAGAGAAGCACTGATGTGTTTCTGTCAGAAGTTGTCCTCAGGGATTGAGGAGCCACAAGAGCCTGCAATTTCCTTTTTCTTGAGGCTGTGCTAGAGTAGCAGACGGGAAAAATGCTTTTTGGAGGAGCATAGATCTCTGTGGGGATGATGGGGTTGTCACCTTCAGCAAATCCACCTTGTTTGCTCTGTGAGGCTGAGCAAAGTGACAAAGTGGATTGTCACAGTGACAGGACTTGATGGCCTCACTTCTGTTCTTCTTCCTGCCCAGCAGCCAGCTGTGCTGTGCCTGGACAGCCAGAGGGTTCATTGCTGCTAGCCACATCCTCTGATGTCTGGATTTTGGGCTCACATTGTAAACCACAGCTATTCTAATTCAGATTTTAAAAGGAAAAAAGGAAAAAAAAGTACTTGCTAAGGAGAGAGAAGTTCACACACAGAAACCAGCAGGCTCCCTCAAAAAAAAAAAAAAAAAAAAAAAAGCCATAGCTGGCTTTGACCAATGAATTCTTTTATACTCTTCTATATCTGAGTCTCTCACAGTGCTCTGGGCACCCGAGCCTGGCACTCAAGCAGTCAGTGCAACACCAGCTTAGCGAGCGCTCGTCGTGTCTGAACACGGCTTTCACTCATCACACTTCAGCAGGCTGACTACCAAGGTAGTCCCAGAGGCTGAAGTCACTGGTTTATCTGCAGTGTAATTGGTTTGGTTTTTCTCGTTATCCTATTAATCCCAGTGTGTATCGGCTTTTCAGTGGAATTCTTCCTGCTTGTAGGCTGGGGGTCAGAAGGCAGGAGAGATGCCACTAAAACAGTGAAAAGGTCCTGAATACCCAGCTGTTTCAAGGCTAGCTGCTTTTTATCCCATCCTTTGTTGTTTGTTTGGGTTTTTTTGATGCCTTGAGGTTAACTTTGCCTGCACAAATTCACATCACTCAATGGCAATGGATACTGGTGCTCAAAGAGATTTTTCAGTAGGGAAGGTCAAGTGGAAAGTTTTTTCTCTGGCTGTCAGGTTTATTCTCTAGTGTTGTGTTTCTCCCTTTTGTTCAGGACCTCCCGTTTCTTTCAAGTGATGCTGGAAATTAACCCCTTTTTTTTTTTTTCTCCTTTTACCAATACGAGCAAGGTTTACTCACTGATAATTTAATACTATTGTCACTGAAACAGAGGTATCATCTGGGATGGCAGCTGCTCTTTTACTTAAGTCCTTCAAAACTGTGGGGGCAATTACTATCTACTTCAGCCTATAGATTGTCCTTGCTTACTCATAGCCTGTCATCTAGACAGAAGGAAATACGAAAATTTACTGCGGTGTTGGAGGTACACAGAACATAAAATCCATTTATTCTTGTGTATATAACAGATTCATGAGATGTAAGTGTAGTGAAGAGCTCAGGGGAGCTGGTAGGAGAGAGATTCATGGGGTAAATTTGAAGCTTTATTTGCTTCCTTTAAAAGAAAGGAGGGGGAGTAGAGGTCTTGCACAATTTATGTATTGCTTTATTGTATTTATCATGTTATTATTTTTGCTTTTGTGTCACTCTCTGATAGGCAAAGCATGCTTTTCTTGCTTCAGATCAGGAATAGGCAATAGGACAAGGGGGCATGGGCTTAAGCTCTGCCAGGGGAAATTTAGGCTGGATATTAGAAGGAAATTCTTTACAGAGAGAGTGGTCAGGTATTGGATTGGCTGGCCCAGGGAGGTGGTGGATTCACCGTCCCTGGAGGTTTTTAAACTGAGATTGGACATGGCACTTAGTGCCATGATCTAGTAAACGGACTGGAGTTGGACCAAGGGTTGGACTTGATGATCTCTGAGGTCTTTTCCAACCCAATCGATTCTATGATTCAACACAATTCCCAAATGCATTGAACTTCAGTTACTTTGGCACTGTTTCACTCTAAGTGAATTGAGAAGAACAAAATATTAAGCAGAAAATATCTATATTGCTAGAAGATATTCTAGGTCTTGCTGTCATGTAATTTTTATATAGCTAATTATAGCAGCAACTGGGATGTGTTGAGCTACCTTGCTGAGGGTAAGCAATTTCTCTTGTCACAACATTTCCACTCAATACCATGTTTGTAGTGTGTTTTCTGGCTCTGTACCATTCCCACATGCAAACACAGTTGGTTGTGCACTAGGATTGGGATATATCCTGCAGGAGATGGAAATTTGATCTTCTGCTGTGGTGGAAGTTTTCCTTAGAGCTACATCTTGCCAGAGCTTGTGTTGTAAATTGTGCACCAGTTAGGTGTTGAGTTGTGTTCAGTTTGCCCCAGCAGTTCAAAGGATATCTATCCTTCTTTCCTTCTTTCTCCCTCCCTTCCTTCTCTTTTTAACACCCAGTTTGGCCTTTGCCTGTACTTAGATGATCATATGATGACATATTTTAGTGTGTTAGCTCTTTAGGTTTTATATTCTATTAATTATTTTTGTTATGTATAACTGACATATTTAAGTAATCTTCAGGTTACTGAAACCCTTGTTTTCTTGCAATATGAGGCTTCAGGATGAGAAGGGTCACCAGCAAACCTACCTGTAAGATTTCCTCATCCAGAGGTGACTTGGCTGGTGCCTCTCTCTGTTTGTAGTTTCTAGCTGGTGAGTTTGTGATCAGAGTGTGTTGTAGCACCATTTCACACTTGCAATCAACCAGCTGCATGTTTGTCTCCTGAAAAAATAAATTGGCTGTGTAGTAATGTACTTAAACTATGTGATGAGTTAAAGTGTGAAGCTGTTTATGAGCGTGTTCCCTTTTAATTCATCTGGAGCTAAATGCTTTAGTGTATTTGTGTGCTTAAGGCACAAATGTGTCAGAAACAAAATGTAGCCAAGATGAAATTGCCATTTCTTAACATATAGTAAAACAGAGGGGGAAAGGATTCTTTTTTTTTTTGTTATTTAATTTTTTTATTTTATTTTTGCTTTTGTTCAGCCGTGGTTCCCAGGGCATTTCTTCAGCATTATGTAAGGGGGACCTGATTTGAGTCAAGACGCCTGTGAAAAGCAAGTTATTTTCCAGCCAGCTCAGTTCCCCCACCTTGCTTTCGCAGCACGGCCATGCCAAGAGCGGAGCTGATGTGGGGGAGCAGGATTTGGGGTGGCAGGAGATATTTTAGCTCCTGTGTGAAACCACAGCCGAGGGATGCGACTTGACTGGTGCGTCTTCAGCATCAGCAGAGCAGAGGGGGCTCCTCCATCCCCCTTTTCCTAGCACGGCTGACCCAGTGCTGAGCCAGCCCAGGGAAGTGAACCAAAAACCAGCCCTATAAAAGAAAGCTAATACTTTTCCGGTGGTTTGGCTCCTGGAGCCAGCTCGCTGTAGGGCTGGAAAAGCAGAAGTGCTGGCTCAAGGAAAACTGTAAGAGGGACTGAGCAGGCAGCAAAAAATTGTCTTCCACCCCTCTAATACTCATCATGACACCTGAAATTCATCATGTACCCCCTGGCCCTGGATACATCGCCTTCTGCAAAACCTGGTGGTACAAGTAAGATGGTCCTTGCACTCATGTCTGAGTCTGGTTTAGGATTTAAGGCATTTTCCTCCTTCATGTTGCTACTGTGAAATTCATCCTTCAATCGAGTCAAGAAGGAGACGACAGAATAGTTGAGGTGGTGTCATTGTGGGTGTGTTGTGGCCAAATGTGGCTTCTACCATGAAAATACATGGTTGGTATGACTATAGTTTTCATTAGATTCCTTCTTTTATCTGGGCTATGCAGCCAGCCTCTGAAGTGTACAATCCTTTCTTTCAGCTGTGGGGTGCTTGACAGAAAGACAGATAATGGTCTTTTCCATTATTTTAATATTCAACCTGAGGAAGTGGCTTTCAGCAAACAGCTGTAATTTTAAGCTACAATCTCGCTGGCTGCTGTGTTGGAACAAAACTCTTTGTCCCAGGGCACTCAGAGGAGGAGGCGGCACCAGCTGGATTTGGGGTGTCTTGCCTGAGTGGACCCTGCACAGGGTGTAAACACTGTTGGAAAGAGACAGCCTTGGCCGGGGGGCAGAGCGATGACTGACACTTCCTGTTCTGCAGCAGGAGGGATTAGGGAATGGCTGCCTGGCACATAACCCAGTGGGACTGGTGGGATGCAGGTCTGGAGCAAGTGGGCAAAGCTGTGCCCGACCCCAGCCTCTGCCTAATTTAGAGGGGGTTGCTGAGCTGGAGCATCCGTCTTGGCAGTGATATGGAGGGAGCCAAGCTGGAACTGTGGAGCAAATGACTGTATTGCTTTTCTCCTCCTGTAATTTCCACGTGCTGTTTAAACACTGGCAAATCTGATTTGAATCTGTTGTCTTGTGTAACAGGTAGAAAAGAAAAAAAAAACCCAAACAAAGGAAAACACAGAGTTGAGACTTCCTGGAGTGTGCAGCTGAATTTTGCTCGTCTGACTGGAATTTGGTTGCATCCTTTCAAATGTTTTGGGTTTGGTTTTCTTTTTTTCAATTGTTTGCAGTTTCTTTTTTTTGTAGAATTTGGAAAGGAAAAGAAGGACTTTGCTAAAGCTTAACAATGAAAAGTGCTTTTGCATGAGGCTTCAAGATTTTCCTTTAAATTGGCAGGCTTTCCCTTCCACCCCTTTAAAGAAAGGAAAAAAAATAACCCCACAGCACAAAAAAACTCACAACCTTCTGATTGACAAAATACTGCAGGTTGGTGTCCCCTCTGTCCCAGGTATGTGTTTGCGTGTGTGTACTGAAGATGTACAACAAAATACAAGAGTCTGGGGAACTCAAAATGGACCTTTGGCCAGTACAGAAATGCATGATAAAGAACTGCATCTAAATAGCCCTGTTTCCTTCCTTCACCTGCCTAATGTGTTTTGCCAAGGGTCTGCTTGCCCTGTATCTCGTAAATATTTTATGAAAATTAAATCAGAAGTGATTATAGGAAGCAGTTCATCTGTCTCTGGCTCTGTCTGCAAAAGAAGAAGGAAAGGCAGAAGTAAATAAGTACCATTACATTTTTAAGCAGAGCCTGACATATTTGCAGTGCATGTGAAGAGGGTATTTTAAAAGTTTGCATCAGCTGTTGGATTCTATTTTGGTGATAAATACCAGCTAAAATAACGTCGATGCTCATAACTGTGTGAATAAATGACCCCTAACTGACTTCCTAAAATATCATATCAGTCTGCTGTGGGAAGTTTGCATTTAACTGAGTTTTTTCCCCTCTGTTTGTAAGCTGGTGTTATTATATAGGAGCAGCACTGCTGAATTTAGAGGCTGCAGTGTGGAATTTTTACATAGCAAAGACATTCATGATGGATTAGGTGCATCAGTTCTTTTAGCTTGGCTAATTTAAGTTTAATTAGCATTTTTCTTACCCCCTAGTATTATTTCCTCCCCCCCTCCTTGAAAGTTTCTGTGTAGAAGAGCTGAGATTGAGTGGTGGGTTTTGTGGAGCCATCTGTTCCCTGCTGGGCTCAGCAGCAGCACAGGCTCCTGCCATCCCCTGTGCATGTCCAGTGTTTGACACCCCCCTCTGAACTTTCCTCCTTTATTCCCTGGCATCCTTACCCAGCTTGCAAAAGGCTTTTTGGCAGCGTTGGATGTGCTGCGTTCTCTTTTAGCACCTGAAAATTAGGAGCTCCCCCTGCAGCCTCACCTACCTCTGCCTTCTGTGCCACCTGGACACCCTCCTGTGCCACCACACGGATGGTCAGCTGAGGTCAGGGAGCTGATGCAGAAATGATTTGGGGCAGGATTTCTGTGGTCCTCCACCCACCTGTGCCCACAGAGCAGGTGATGGGACTCGTGGGAGGGAGAAGCAGTGACCATCACCTCCCCACAGCAGTACAGGCCTTGGTGGCCATTCTCATGGCCTTAGGAGAGGACATGTGGTAACATGGCTAATACTACTTTTTAGAGGAGGGAGGCTTTGCTAACCCTCGTGGAGCTGTACAAACACAAATATTGGACGCTGATCATCCCACCAATGCTGTAGTCTGCACCAAGATGTCACTTCCAAGGCATAAACAGATTAACAGAGCCTTTTTGCGAAAAGAAAAAGCCTGTCTCTACCCCTAGATGGTTTTAAGCAATTGGTTAGTTTAAACAGTTCCCAGGTTTAGGTAAAAAGATCCTGTTGAAGCTGTGTAGCTTGTCTCAGCATGGAGAAATCCAATCAGGATGGAGGAGTTCCAAATCAGCATGGAGGAATGAAGAAGGAAACGTGGGAGTCCTGGAAAGGACTCTCCAGATTGATGAGGACACGAATGCCTCATGGTTACAGAGCCACCCTGCTCTCACCACTGTACTGTGGGATTGCTGTGCTGCCTGGGGGAGCAGCCCTAGTCACTGGGGCTTGTGGTTTGGGGTTTTTGCCCCTCACAGTGTTCTGGTTTTCCCTTGTAAGTACCTCTGAGGTCTACTTTTCCTTCCACTGAAGTGATGCTCTAGCCCAGTGATGCAGTAAGGGCAAGGGAAGAGGGTATCATATGGGAAGGAAATGGTGTGTGGACCCACTCGCAGCCCCTGGTTCTGGGCTGAGTTTGAGTAAAATGGGTGGTACCGTCTTAGCTCAGTCCTCCTCTGACTTTTGGAGACATTTCTCTGTGTATCTGTCCAAATGCCTGCTTTTGCAGAGATGTCTGATGCCTTGTATGTGGCAAGTAGTGAAACAGGAAAATCTCACTGAGGTTTCCCCCTCACCACATCTGAGTTTGCCGTATCGTTTAACTGTGTCTGATTCTCATATATTCTTTTTTCTCCTCAAAGTGAGCTGTTAAGCCACATCTGTGGTCCATGCAGAACTGACCGGTGTTGCCAGAATCGGGTTTAGCAGGATTTTAGTGGAGATGATCTTGTGCACCAAATTCTTGTAAATGTTCCCTGGGTTTTGCTGACTTCAGCCAGCACAGCCACCAGCATCTTTCTGGCACTAAAAGCTGTAACCACAAAAACTTAAAATAAAAAAAACATAGCAGTAAAACCAGCTAGCTTTCTGCACTTTATATTGGTATTTGTGTAAGGGATGACTACAGTCCAAACATTTGAGAAATTTTATTCCTGTTCTGGTATTTAAAAAGTCTGAATTCATGCTTATTGTAATGGTTGTGTACAGCCAATTTGTCTTTAAACTGTACTGAAATATGATCTAACATGAAGCTTTTCCTTCAGACTCTTTGCTAAGGAGTAGAACTAGATTCAGCTCCAGCCATCCTCAGTGGATAACGGTGGCAAAATGTTTCAAAAATGTATAGAAGCAATTTTCTACAATACAATTTCTGTCTTCAATTACAGGAAACAAACAGAAATTTGACAAAAACATTTTCTTCCGTGGCTTTATCTTGCCATGACAAATTAAAAGCTTATGCTCAGGAGACAGGACACTCAAAAGATTTTTCATGCTGAACCTTTTTCTTAATACTTGGATAATCTAAGCTCCCCTTGAAATAGGCTGTCATGAGTATACAGGGCACAGTCAGAGGTGGATGGAAAAAGTCAGCTGTTTCCTTTTCTAAATTTCTTGAATAGAGAGAAGAAGGTGTTGTGAGACAAAAAGTAGGATTTGTGGAACTCAAAACTGCTGTATCTCTTTAGGCTTTAAAAAATAAAAAAAGCTGGAGGGGAAAGGAAGCATTTGTTCTGGTCTGGCAAGATTAAGCTGAGGGAGTTCTGCGAAACTATATTTTATCTTAATTTCTTTGGAAAGGTGGAAGTCTCTTTGCCATGCATCCGAAATAACTCTCAGACTTCCTCTTTTGTGAAGTTCCTAAACAGCGGAGGCTTTGCAGATAAGCCCCAGGCCGGCGCTGAGCTCAGTATCACTCCCTTGCTGTGCTGTTTCACCGGCTCTGTCATTTTTCCTTTCTGTATTGATAGCACAGCTGTGCCTCCTCGTGTGCCAGTGAATGGAACGGGTCAAGTGAAGAAGGTCTGGCTTGTACCCCAGCTCCCAAGGGAATGCACCTGGGCAGAGCACTCCAAGGGCTCCGGCTGCCTTTGGGGAGCTCCGTGTGGGAGTCTTAGCTGGAGGTGGTCAGGCTGTGGCACCGGAGGATGCAGCTTGCTGGCTGTCATTTTTCCAGGCTCATCCTCAAGCTGTGAATTGGTGCAGAGCTGGTTTTCTTGTCCTGGGAATGGTGGGGATGCCTTCTCAGATGACCACGTGGCAATGAGCTCCTCTTTAACATGTCCAGGCTTCCCAAAGTGAACCTAGAAGCTACTGTGAGGAGCTTTGGCTGTAGCAGACAGGCTGGTGCCTTGCTAAAAAGGAGACCTTGAGCCCCACCAAGTTTTGCATTTCCATGCTGCATGTCAGCAAGTCCCCCTTGGATCCATGTGGTGTGGTGGGTGGGCTTGCATGGCAGGGGGAGATGAGCAAAGTGGAGTGTGGCGATAGAGAGCAGGTTGGCTTGCAGAGGGCTTGTGCTTTGCAAAGGCCAAGCTGGCATGGGTTTTTGATTCCTTTAGAACTAATACTTGCAAAACTAATTGTTCAACATCATGATACTTCTGTTCCCCCCGTGCCTCATGTAACCATTAAAGTCCTAGAGAGAATAAAAAAACCCCATCTTGTCTTGCTTGACCCACAATTATTTTTGACAGCAAACTTGTGAGTCCTTTAGCTGGCTGAGAGCACTTCTGGAAGTTTTAAGGGACAGAGCTCCATAATTTCCCTTTGGCAACCGATTTCTGACAAGCTGCCACAGATTGTATTGCTTCGTAATTCTGGAATCATTTCTCTCTTTCATAATCACCCGTGGGTATTGCATCACATGACCTGAACCTATTTTGTGAAGCCATTGGAGGCAAGGTGATCAGTCCAGTTGAGGAGCAGGAGAAGGCTTCTTTTTCTCATAGTTTTCTGATAGATGCTTATCTATGCCTATTACTTGGGTATCTGATTAGCCTTCTTGTGTAACAAATCCATTTCAATGAGAAGTAAACTGCAGTAAATGATTAACATAATCTTCTTTACTAATGACTAGGGCTTTTTAATTTAATGAGTCACTTCTAGAAGTCTGAGGGGGAAACAAGGACACAGTTTTTCCTTTTTTTAAAATTACCACAGTGCCATCATTTGCCTGTAGAAGCCCAGCATTGTTTCTGACAGCAGCCGTACCACACATATGGTACGTGTGCTGGCTCAGATATGTACAGCTCCCTTGCAACAGGAAATGTGTTGCGCAGGTTTTATAAAATTACTCTTATGGTCATGATTAATGATTTTGTTATCCAAGCAGTGAAACCACAAGACTTTGGGGCCGCCATAGCAATCACAAAGCTCTGGTACGTGCAGCACAAATGTCTCATAATTGAGCATTTGAGGGCATGTTGAAACAGAGTTTCTTATCAGACTCCCTGTTCCAACTTCAGTTTTGGGTTCATTTCTCTTATGTGACTACTGGGCATGTTTTCAAGAGCTTCCCCTCAAGACCAAATGCTGGAGCTGGATTGGTTTCAACAGGTTTTAGCATAAGACAGCGTTTCTCTGGCAGGCCAGTGGCTCGATGGTTTGGGACCTGATTTTCCATCGGTGAAATAGCTTGGCTCCGGACAAAATGTCCTTTCTAGATATATTCCTGTAGGCGAGTGTGTTGTATTTGGATGACCTGCAGCAAACCTCTCATGTCTCCACTCTCGACCATCCTCCCCAAAAGTTTCCCTGCTACACTGATGGTAGAAAATTCCAGCCAAGGCCCAGTCTTGTCATGAGGTACAGAAATTGTTCACTGCTTCCCTCACTAACAAAGTCTTGCCGTCATTTGTTCACAGTGGCACTTGGCTGAAGATGAGTGTGCCTTTTCTTTGAGAACGTGCCTGACTTTCTCTGGTCACCAAGTCCAGGTTCGGTCCCAGTGGAGTGGTATTGAGAGAACAGTACACTTTTGAAGGCCTGAGGCATCATCATGTCTCTGATTCTTGGATACTTAATTTCTTTTGAGGGTTTTCCTATGGCTTTTTGAACCACATTTTAACTGTGGGCACCATCAGAGATATCTCCTTCTGCCTGAACCTTATCCGAGCCAGTTCCGGTGAATGCCTCAGAATCTTCCCTTCTGAAGGATACTAGAAGAATTATCTCTTCCTGCTCACATTTCCATGGGACTCACAGTCCGGTAGACTTCTCTTCCCATCTTCTCTTCCATGATCTCTTTCCCAGGCTGGTGGGACCCAGGGTATTTAATTAGCTGTTGTTGATAAGCCATCCCATGTCCTCTGTTGTCCTGGCCATGATTCTGTCAGCTTGACATGGTGGAAATACCTTCTGCTGACACAGGGTGGAGGGGAACCAGGACTGCAGACAGATTGGGGAAGCACAGCAGATGGATACAATGCCTTGGTGATTGTTTCTTCTGCTTTTTTTTTTTTTTAATCTGCCACAGAGCTGCCTGTTTTAATCCCAAACCTCTTTCCTGAGCAGCAATAACTGGCTCAGAGTGCATCATTGCACATGTCAGATCAAGGTGTCTACGTCACATTGCACTTCAGGGTTTTTTTTTTTAACATCCAGACTCTCAGCATTATGAGATTCTTAAGCAAGTTTTCAGGGCCAGCTTTCATTTTGAATAACTTAAATTTCATCAGAAAACTGTCTCATCTTGTTCACCTCTCTCAGGTCATTGATGAGTATTCTCACCAGCACAGGTGAGGAGCCTGTGGGGCTTAGTGGTGACCTTCTGCTTGTGAGGCGGGTATTTTCTACCTTTTTTTCTTTTTCCTCAATCTTCAAACCATTTGTATGTGTCAAGACCTCTCTTCTCCTATGGAAGTTTGAAGCTTCCATGAGGGACCTTGTTGGAAAGTAGCAGTGCTTTATCCCAGCTGATGGTCAGCAAGATAACCCTGCGTTTGTCAACAAGCTGCTGCCTTCAGCGTCACCAACCAGGAGTCAGCATGAACTTTGTTATGGACCAGTGAGCAGGGCTCTGATCTTGGATAGCTTGATTTCCCCTTTCTGGGCTCTCAAGAGTAAGTATTTGTGTTGGCAAACTGCCCCTCTAATCTGAGGACATTGAATGTGGAAATGCAGCAATTTTTAATAAGGTGAAAGCGGAGAGCAGAGCCGCAGCCTCTGTGGTGTGCTGCAAACAGGTTTTGTAGCCGTGTCAACACATGTGAAGGAGAGGCCCAGTTGCCCTGACGGGTCTAAAGGAGGAGAAGGTGTGGAGGAAAGCGAAGGTAGATATGAATCGGGCAAGATAAAAATCACTACAACCTCCTTTCCAGTTGCCTGTTGCAGAAATGCTGCATTCCCCGGGAGGCAGCAAATAGCGCTGCTCGGAGGGCTGGTTATAGCTCCCAGCTGCCCTGCTGAGATTATCTAGGAGTTATATCCAGTTTGGGTGGGATTTTTATTTTCATGTAGGACAGCGAGGGAGTTGGAGGACGATATGTGCAGCCACCTCCAGTTGGGTAATTTTCCCAGTCTTCGTTGTTCCAGCCATGAAGCACCCATGATGTTTTCAGAGCGAATCCACAAAAGGCTTGTCCCAGCAGGGCTCAGTCATAGATCCAGTGAAGGTGAAGGATTCTACTGGCTCCCACAGCGCGTTTTTAAGGCCTGCCTCCTTTTTGGTTCGTGTCAGTCAAAGTTTAACTTTGAGAGCAAGCTGAGGCTGCCCAGACTATGGGGTGTGCACCATGTACAGCCCTGAAAAAAAAGGTACTCGTGTGAGTACCAACGTGGTTGTTGTAACTAAATCCTAGCTCTCCTCAGGTTCTTCAAACAGGTTGTAAGCTTAATTTTATCATGAAGTATTTGTAAAAGCTGCTTGTTTTCTTTTGAAATGTCCCCAAAATATGCTGTTTATTGTAGGATCTGAAGTTACAGGCACAAGACTTAGCTTTGAAGGGTTTAATCCCCAGATTTGAAGTGCCTTTGAATAACAAGTTATGAAGACTGGGCTGATAAAACCGCTTTTTTTAGAAGAGCCTGAATATTGGTGCAGTTCCATTCTAGAGGTGTTAACTGTGTTAAGAGTTGATCTGCTTCTACATACTTGTTTAAAAAAAAGAAAAACAAAAAAACCCAAAAAAAAACAACCAAAGCAAACACATGCATTAAAAGTCTGTTCCTAATGGGTGGGTCAGCCATTCAAAACTCATCCTGCTTGTTGTACCTCTCAGATAACCCCAGCTGGCTTTACATCACACTGCAAACATCTGTGTATTTGCTTTCAACAAAGTAAGTTGTGAGTTCAGTGCTTTTTAAGTGCCATACCAGTTAAAGAGAACCAACATCTATTTTTGTGTTGTGACACTTCAGGGAGTTCTCATCTTTGGATGGAGTTTTGCAGAGCGTTGTTTTATTTAACAAATACCCATAACAAGGCTGCTTGTATTCTTGGGGTAAGAGATGAGTCTAGTACAATTCATTGGAAAGCAGTGTTTAGAGAGTGCATTCTTGACAAGGCGAGAAGGTTTTTCAGGTAAAACCAGTCTTCTACTACGGATACAATTCTCTGCTCTCAGGGTTGCGTCTCTAGCAAACTGGTGGCAAATGGAAACCTTTCTCATGGACTCGTAGCTGCAGCACATCTTGTTAGTTGAGGGCAGGGGTGGGGTGGAGATTTTTCTTGTTTCAAAGCAGCAGTGTTTTAGGCACGTTCCATGCTACAGCTGTTCTCATCGTTGTGCATCGGAGGCTCTTTTTTTCCTGCTTCCGGTTTGCTGGTGCATTTAACAGCTGTCCATTGATATTCATGGTAGTATGAAAAAGCCCAAAGGCTATAAATAGAATTAACAGACAAAATCCTGAATTTTTAGATATCATATGGCAACTGTACTAACCTAGGAAGGGCTGTGGAGAGATGATAGCTAAAACTGTTACCCCACTGTGTATTTCTGCAGGAGGAAAAATACATATGTTGAGAAGCTGCAGGTATTGGCAACAGCGTGTTATTGTGTGATATTTCACCCTTTCATGATCATTGTTGCATAATGATGTAACTAATTAACCTAAAGAAAGTGCTCACCATGAGCCAGGAATGTATAAAAACTCAAGTAACGTTCATTGCACATTAGAGATTAGTGACAAAACCCTGAACTTTTTAAAGGAAAGCTGATTTTTTCAAGTAGCCTGTGATGAACTGGAATTTGGTGAGTGTTTGGAGAATGTGTAAAGGTTAACAAAATTGCCAGTGTTTTTGTAGCCTGGGTAGATGCTCTGTCTGAGCCCGCAGGACTCAACGCGATTGCATCATTTGATGGAGTTTAACTTTCCTCCTCAGAGGGAGCTTCTAGTGACGACTCATCGTCCTGCCATGCCCAGGATAACAAATAACATGCCAAGCAAATACAAGTGGTGTTGGTGAATATGTCACGGGCAGGCTATGGCATATTATTTTTCCAT
The DNA here is from genome assembly GCA_013396775.1 of Cephalopterus ornatus. Lineage (NCBI taxonomy): Eukaryota > Metazoa > Chordata > Aves > Passeriformes > Cotingidae > Cephalopterus > Cephalopterus ornatus. Next base: position 558,764 of record VZRE01013686.1, on the reverse strand, counting down.
GTGTGTGGCGACAATTTTTATGGCCTGGCAACAGATCTGCCTCTTTCAAGTATTTTATGGGAAACTTTATGAAGCCTCCAGCCGTCAGGTGTTGCCAATATTGCAGGTGTGCACAGAGTCAGTGAGTGGCAAAACATCTCCTAATACCATGTGTGGTAACAGCTGAATGTGTGACCATTTCTTCCCCCCCCCCCCCTTCCCATTCACA
>VZRE01013686.1:528368-558543 GCA_013396775.1 Cephalopterus ornatus | reverse complement strand
GTGCCCATTTCTCCCCCCCCCCCCGCCTTTCCATTTAAAACAGAATGCTACAGATAGCTCCTCCAACTCCTCTCAGAAAAGGGAACAGCCTGTGCGAACTCTGGCTTCTCCTGCATCCTGCGAACATCGAAGAATTTGCACTCGTGGACACCTTCACGACCATTATAGCTCTGACCACTACCATCTAGAACAAGTAAGGTTTCTTCCTGGTGTTGCTACCTCAAGGTCTGTGTCTCTGCCAGAGCTAAGACTGGTGTTTGGTTTTCACCCACATCCCTGAAAGACACTTCCCCGCTTCCACTCTCCCTGTTTCCCTCTCAGTTAACTTTAAATGGCTCCCAGTTATTAAAAGCAGAGCGGGGGGAGAGGAGAGATTACACTGTAGTTTAATGCGTGACATTGTACCAGGTGCACACAGGCCACTGTAGGACTGTGACAGTTGTACTCACTCCTGAGCCAAAGGCTGAAACTCTTGTGATGGATCATGGTGAAGGGTGTACAAAAAATGAAAGACAAAACTGTTAAATACTGGTTCTTTACAAAGCAAGGAGACACCGGTTGCCAGTAGCTAAGTGAGCTTATTTGTCTTTTCTCTCTCCTCTCCATTCCTACTTCCACAGTCAGTACCACGGTCCTACCGGCATGTCAACTTTCCAGACGATGATGAGGAGATAGTGCGCATCAATCCTCGGGAAAAGATCTGGATGACTGGATATGAGGATTATCGCCATGCCCCAGCACGAGGAAAGAACTTTGATCCTGATGACATGGACTCCTACGTACGTTTTGCCAAAAGCGAGGCCTCAAAACACGAATACACTTATCCTTACGTAGACAACTCGGACTTTGACCTGGGTGAAGATACCAAGGGTGCTGTGATAAAGACTCAACCTGTCAAATTCAAGCCCAGGCGGAAGGAAGACGGTGAGAGGTCGCGGTGCGTGTACTGCAGGGACATGTTCAACCACGAGGAGAACAAACGGGGTCAGTGCCAGGATGCTCCAGACCGCGTCAAGACTTGCATCCATCGAGTGAGCTGTATGTGGTGCGCAGACACTATGCTCTATCACTGTATGTCCGACCCAGAAGGAGACTATACGGATCCTTGCTCGTGCGACACCAGTGATGAAATGTTTTGCCTCCGGTGGATGGCCCTTATCGCCTTGTCTTTCATTGCTCCATGTATGTGCTGTTACTTGCCGCTTCGGGCTTGTTACCACTGTGGGGTCATGTGCAGGTGCTGTGGTGGAAAACACAAAGCTGCTGGATGACTACAGATGCATTCAAAGTGTTACGTTTCTCCTGTAGTTCAAGGAACACGTTGGTTTTGGAGCATTGAGATCACTCATTTTGATGCAGCCACTGTGCCCGACAGCATCCGGGAACCACCAGTTTGGATCACTTTACATTGGGTCGTCTGGGGCTCACACTGCATTGATTTGCTCATCAACTGTTCTAACTAACTAACCTACAGCATAGACTTTTGTATTATTAATCTGTAATCAAAACAGACTGTCTTGTACATGTTTTTTTGTTTTGTTTTGTTTTGTTTTTTTCATTTAAAATGAGTTTGAGAGAAGAACTGCTTTAAATGGTGGTGGATTGTAGAACATCTCCAGGTTGTGTCTGTCTTGCCTCCGCTTGTGCGGTACCATCAGCGTGTTAGCAAGCTTTGGCATTTCTAGAAATGGGGCGGTGTAGTGGATGGAATCTCACTCAGAAGATATTTTAACTTGCCGTCAAGTTATTGTGTGTGTATAGAAGGTGTGCTAGTAACAAACTTGTACCACAACACAGTATTTCTGTCACTGGTTTTCTTTGGGTTTTTTTTGTTCTGTTTTCCAAAGCTAAAATAGCCATCTAAGCTGTAGTTTCTCTTCTAGTGTCCATCGTCATTTCCTTCAGCAAACATCTTAAATTATTTCTCTGTTCGCAGAGCTCTGTGAGCAGAAAGCAAGGCTCAGTTACCGTAGTCACATAACCGTTGAGAATCTCGTAGTCCTCCTTACCTGTAATCATTTCAGACCACTACTTGAAAGGGAAACTTAAAATTTTAGTGTTTTCTTTTTTCCCTAAATATCATTGGAAAAGTAAAACTGTGTTTTCAGAGCTCTGCCCAAAAAGAAAGGGAACTTCTTCATTAGCCAGCAATGTAATGATCTGTGAATAAAACACTAAGGTTCCAGATGAGGAAAATCGTTGATATGCAAAGAATTACTAACAATGCAATGTCAAAAGCACTATTATGGCAATTCTGGGGAAATGCTGCATTACGTGGTGGATTATATGGAAAATCGTGTTTGTTTGTTTTCTGTATACCATGAGCATGAGAACATATGCGTCCACTGTAGAAACAACATTTAGCAATCTAAACAGGTATTTAAAAATCCAAAAGCCAGGATCTTAACTACCACTTCCAGTTTGTGACCTGTGGTCCCAATCCTCCAGATACTTACACATCTCAACGTACTGCGCACGCAGCCGGCGTCTCTGTGAGTCTGTATGTAGGATGAAGCATGTGAGTCTTTGCAGGAGCCAGACCAAAGCGTCTTCCTGGCTTTCTCCCTCCCCAGTTCACCACCCAGGTTTATCAAGTGGATGCATAAGGTGCATACAGCAGGATAATATTACTTTAATTTTTTTTTAAGTATTTTTTTTTTTTTAAATGTCATGTTGTCTTGTGTACAAGGCTTGTAATTAGCTTGGAAAAAGAGTATTTTTCTAATATATTACAAGGAATAGCCAAATAATTTTTATTAAAAAATAAAAAAACTGATTTAGCGCAGTGAGCTCTAACTAGCATAGTACAATCCGAATACTTTGAGGCAGCTAGGGATTGGCTTGTCAAAGCTGGCACTGCTGTTCCTGCCATAATTTCTTTCTGCAGTAAATTGCCAGTGGGCGCATGTCCTTTCCCTCCCTCTATTGCACATTGACATCAGTCTTAAAAGAGAGGAATTTTTTTTTTAATAATTAATTTGCCAAATAAATGTAAAAGGAACGCTTGCCATTCTTTCTTAGTGGAATGTCCCAACGGTTCCTCTGAGAGTTAATCACAGCTTTCTAGTCAACCATGTATTAAGTATGCAATGTGCTTATTATACACTATAGAGTTGGGTAGGTTTAATTCATAGCAGTTACTGGGGATTTTTTCAGTTGGAGAAAAAAATTGAATGATAGTGGAAAAGGGATGGAGTGTTACACTCTGGGTGATGTGTCTGGGTTTGCTGAATCAAATATAAATATTTTGTGCCTAATAGCAGTTGACAAATCTCTCAATGGTGTCTAATAAACATCAAGCCAGCCTCGTAAAAAAATAATTAATGAAACAACCTTTTCCTTTTATTTCTGTTCTCAAAAGTTGTTTCATGTAAACAAACATCTGTAAGATCTTCTCTCTATAAAGCACAACACTACAAAAAGATCTTACAGTTTTTTGTCCGGTCTTGAAGTGCCCCTATTTATTTAAATAAAGTAGACATACTCCAAGCCTTTCTGTATGTCTGAAAATAAAAGTTTAAAAAAAAAGTCCCTCTTCTTTTATTTTATTTTTCTCCCCCTCCTGCTTCCCCCCCTCTTCTCTTGGGTTTTTGTAATACTTGTAGATTTTGCTGCGTGCGTTATTTGGTTTGTGATGGCAGTGGTGTAAGGGCACAAGGATAGAAATGGGTGGTTTTTTGTAAATATTTCTCCTTAATTTCCACACTGCTGCTGAACAGTGTGTAGCGTTCTCCCAGTCAGCTTTGCAATACTGACATCAATCATTTGAGAGAAATTATTCAGATTTTATTTTTGTATCTGTGGTAACAAAAACATTAACCAATTTTTTTTTCCTGTTGTGGAAAGGTTTTGGTTTTTTGTTTGTTTTTTTTTTTTTTTTCCAAGCTATTGCTCACATTAACAAATTAAAGTGCCTGAAGCCTCATCATTATGTATCTATATACTAAAAGTTAAAACCCTGTTGTATTGATTTTTATAAGCCTTTTTACCTCTGTGTAAAAAAAAATATATATACAAGTGTATGATGTACATTTTAGTTCTTAACTTCTTTTTTTATTGTTTCTAATATGTATGATCAGTGTAGCTATTGCTTTAAAATGTACCATGTAAATATAAATACATCATATCAAAATGATGCCGTTTATTGTCAAAATTATGCCGTTTATTGTTATTCGGATGTCTGGGACATGAGGGGAAAATGGAATGGGGGCGTCTCTGGAGCTACCCTCGGGGTTTCTGAGGAAAAATACTGCTTTATTTCACATTTTTGGGTGGTAAAGGCGGCTAGCCTTGGGCATGGGCTGTTCTCACCGAGACACAGTGGGGAGAATGAGGACAGGTGTTTTTCAAAGTGGTTTTTGGGTGGTTTTCAGGTGTTTCACACATTCGGTGGGAGGATGTGGCCTGGTGGCACCACACCCCAGTGTAGGCCCTGGCAGCAGCCGGGGTTCCCTCCCTGCTCTCCCTGCTTTTCTTCCCGGGTCCTCGTCCCACACACTGCTTGGGGATGAGGTAAAAATGCTGTGGAGCTGTTTTTATTTTATTTTGTTTCACCCAAGCGGAGTGGCTCCAAGGAGGAGGGGAGGGCAGGGAAGGGTGACAGACGTGGCTGCTTTGAGCGAGGGCCGCCTCGATTCCTGAGGGCACGCGGAGCGGGTTTGCGGTGGCTGGTGAGGAGGGATTCCTGAGGTGCCTGGCACTGCCGTCCCTGCTCAGAGAGACTTAATGTGGGAGATGTCAGGAGAAAAACCCGGTTAAAGTGGACACCGGGCTGCCCCCAGTCAACTGAGGAAACTGGGGGGAAACCAGTGAGTATATCCGAATTTCTGTAATTATTTCCAACAGGAGTTGGTCAGGCCACCACCAACCACATCTGCCGAGCTCAGGTTTGTTTTTCCATAGGTAAGTGGTAACACAGCCAAGCTGTTGCTCCTTTTTATGTGCTGCTGAACAGCAGAGCTGCCTGGAGCAGTGTCAGAGGGGAGGCAAAGAGCACACTTTTTGTTGGTTTATATTTGTATTTACATGTTCCAGGAAATGTTACACGCTCATATAAACAAATATGTCTGTGTAGGTTTATTATACAACTGTAGGTATGTTATATACTTTTAAAAAAGACTTCCAGTCCTCATGACAAGCACAGACACTGTGGGTCAGGTGCTGCGTTCAGGGCTTGCTGCACACAAAATCATTCAGTCTGTGTTGGTGTTTGGCTCCATCCACAGCAAAGCTGCAGAGTGACCCCAACAGCCTGTTGCTCACACTCCATGCTCTCTTGACTAATTGTGCCGGGAGGACTCCAACCCTGTTCCCTGGCTGCTGGGATTCAGCTTGTCCCACAAAACGCCCAGCTATGCCACATTTCTTACAGCCTGCGATGTCCTCTTGCTTTCATCTGTGAATCAAAGGTGTTGCTTATGCCTGGAGATTTCTAAACTGGACGAGAAAACGGTACCTTTGGACCATGGACCTGTGCAAAACGAAAGTGTCACCAAGATACGACGCAGCATGAATGGCAACCAACCTTTTGCAACCTAATTTACTCGTGTTCGTCTGGGACAGGTAGGATGGAGTCACAGAGTTTGGAAAGGGCACAGATAGTGTACACTTGCAACCATATGAAACAAGATTGAATATTTTATGGTTTAAAAAAAAATCTATTTCACTAGAAAACATAATAACAAATTACATTTTAGAATACTCTCAGGAGTGTAGCTGCCTACCGTTGGTTTTAGGGGCAGAATGTTTGCATAAGGAGAGTTCCCCTGGCCTGCTTTAATCACTCAGTAATCTAAGCTTTTCTCACTCTGCTTGGAGAACTTGTAATTTAAATAGGCAAAATGGACTTCTCCCTGTTGTAAAAACAAGTAAGTCCAAGAGTATGAGTGACTTGTGTAAAGTCATATTGGGATTTTGTGGCACAGTCTGGCCTGGAGTGTCCTGAGCACAGGTTCACCACCATCTTCATCCAAAGGTCATTTCTCCTATCATTCTGAAGATTAATTGGGAAGTTTGGGCTTCAGTAGGAGCTTGGCTGCATGGAGCACAAACCAAACCAGCAGCCAGGGGTGTGTAAATCGCCTTTCTCTGCTAATTCCACTTGGAAATGCAAATTGGAAGTAGCTCTCAGGATGCCTGGAAGCAAGAGGTATCGTTGCATGTGTTCTTAGTGCTTACCACAGACAGAACTTGGCTTCTTGTACAAAAGAAATGCAGCCTTTTTCTTTGAGAGCAACAAGGAGATTCTTTCCTGTCTTCAGCACACCATGCTGGGTGAGTTAACATCCTCCTTTTCCTTACCCTTTTCCAGGATGTTCAGCCTACTGGTATTTTCTTAACATTTTGAATTAGGCAATTAAATTCCTTAGAATCTTGGTGACATGCGTGGAAATAAATAGAAAAATGTTTGGCTTCCACCCAGAGACAAGATATTTAAATGGTGGAAAGTATGTGTGTATTTTTGGGGTGGTATACTTAGTTCCTCACAAATGTTTTTAGTTGCTTCCCTGCACTCGTGCACAACCATGCCATGCCATTCATCTCATTCCCCCATTCCCCACTTGTAAATTCATTTAGGAAGAATTGACAGACTTTGGTATGGCTTCTGCTTGATTCCAACACTGCTGCCTAACATCGTATGAGACGGGATCTCAGGGCAACCATCTGGGTGGTTGTAAAGAGGAAAGTTTGTGAGTACAAAGTCATTTTCAGGTTTAATATAATCCCTGTAATCACCTAAGTAGTCACTGATGGTAGGAGCAAGTATTATTGCATGGAGGAGCTAGAATTAATGCGTACTTTGGGATGGCTAAGACATTGCCAAGTCATACACAGCCTTAAACTTAATTCTTATCTAGATTACTTGGTTATTATTAATTATATAGAAAATGTCATACAAACTGGCATTAATTTTTTTGTGTTTTCTATGGTTATGTCACAATGAGCTGCAGATTTGGCCAACATCTGTTTTAAGACAACTGACAGGATTACTGTCAGGCTTATTGCTTTGATCCAGCACTATGCTGATTTTCAGACTCTTAATTTCTCCAATTCAGTGCTGTGCCAGTGTTTTCTTATCGACTGATAGAGCTCTTGATATGACATTTTAATCTCGGGAAAGAACATGGGAAGGGAACTTGTCAATACAGTGAGATCCTTGAAGTATCGAGTCTGGTATGTTCCCAAATGTATCCTATTTTCAAATCTGAGATTTCCAGTATGCAGATTATATTTTCCTCCAACCTGATTCAGAAACTAAAAGCTCAGACACTTCTAAAATCTGAAGCATTAACTTCCTTGTGCCCCGGAGAGTCATTTCCTATCTTTAAAGCCCAATTCCAGAACTACTGAACTCAAGTGATTTCACTTTAAAAGTGCTTACTCTTTACGACTTCCTGAGAACAATGATAAAAGCCAGGTTACAAAGTATAACTTTCAACCACATTTTGCAAAAGTGCTGGCCACAACTTAAAGCAGAGAGTATTTTGGTGTGGGCAGCCAAAAGAAGCTGGTTTTGTGCAGGAGTCTGAACATTGCAAAATTCAAATCCCAATAAATTTATTTCAGAAAACTCTGAGCAGCTAAAAAAAAAGAATAGAAACTAGGACTGAATGCAGATGCAAGATATATGGTTCATCTTAGATATGAAACATAAGTAGAAATACAGGCCTTTTCTTCTTTTCTTTTCTTTTTGGTTTGTTTTTTTTTTTTTTTTTTTTTGGAGGGATACCTAAAACGAAGCTCCCAGTGTCACAGTAATGTATGGCTATGGGGCCCTGATGTTCCAGCTAAAGTACCCATAGCAGTTTCCATGTATTTCTGCAAGGAAGGGCAGATGCTCTGTGCCTCCAAGAGGAGTGCTCAGACCAACACTGAGGCTCGGGGTGCCAAAATGGAAATGTATATACACATAACACATACAGATGCACGTGTGTGTGCATGTCATTTTGGAGCAGAAATCTGAAATTACCAACATGAGCTAAAAACCCAAGTGACAGTTACCCTTTAAATAACTAAACAAACAGGTAAAACTCCAGCTGTGTGGCTGCCCCCGGTGGCTTGGCAACAATGAATAGGGTTTTCTGTGCAGTGACCCCAAGTCTTGGGGATTGCTGCAGGATTTCTCTGTTCGTTTAGTGAATAGTTCTCAGTGAACACCCTCATCTTGAGGAAAACCCCAGAACCCTATTAAGTGGTTGAGCCAGCCACAGAAATGAGAAGGCTTCCGAAGTAGAAAGCAAAATAGCTGTAGGATGAAGCAGAGAGATATATTCTGCTCAGAGGAGTTTTCTGCTTTGCTGTGGCTTGAGGGTCATGTGCTGGATGGTCAGTGATGCTGTTTCTCTGGGGCAAGTGACTGGGCTGTGGGGAAACCATGGGCATTTTGGCCAGCAGAAAAGCCTGTGCATTCATTCATCTGTCTGAAATGGAGAGGTTTGTGGCAAACCATTTGGCCAGAGCAAGGCAGCCTTTGCAGCGATGCCAGTTCCACAGTTTAAGTACAGTTTCTGCCACGGGGCTGAGACATAGTTGTACTTCCACATGTGGCCAGAAGTGCTACAGGCCTGGATTAATCTGCAGGGTGAGCAAAGTCCTCACACTTACCCTTGTCTTTGTAGGGATGTTTAAAGAGCTGCAATGTGGGAGAGAGGTGGCAAGAAATACCACATACATTTAATTTCAAAACTAGCAGGCGTCACCAGTGCAATGCTATTTGCTGCATTTGTGCTTCCCTAGATTTTGAAAAAATGGACTTCTTCCAGCAACAGGTAGGAGATGACTGGCGACTGTTCTCCAGTTACCTGAGGTAAAATCCTGACTCCACTTTAGTCAGTGGCAAAAATCCCATACACCAAAATGAAGCCAGGATTTGTCTCCTGGGATCTGCAGGACTTAGATGCCAGCATCCAATGCTCTCAGGCACATAGTATGATTCTTGGGGTGTCCTGTGCAGGGCCAGGAGTTGGACTCAATGATCCTTGTGGGTCCCTTCTAGCTAGGGATATTCTATAATTCCTTGATTCTCCCTCCGCCATCCTCCTCAGGGTCGCTGGGTACAATGTCCAAGTCCATAAAAAGGGATTTCTTATTCTACGCAGTGCACCAGCTCCCCGATTCTGTCTTTAAAGGGCTGTTTGAAATGGGAACCACTTTCTGCTCCTGCAAAGGAGCGAGAGTGTCCTGCTGACAGCTGAGGAAGGCCTTTTGGGACCCTAGGATCCCCAGCTTTGAACTAAGCACCTTAGCTTGTCCCCTCTTTTTTTCCTGTGCCCAATTACCAGGACATTTCATTTCCTTGGACCTTCCCAAACCAGCTTGGAAAAAAAAAATTGCATCTGGGAGGAGTAAGCAATTTTGACTGAAAAAGTGACAAATTGGCATGGAGATTCCCTCAGCCACCTCTCTCACTCATTTTTGACAGGGTTTCAAGCTGGCAGCAGTCCTTTCTGATATTAGGTCAAACTTCCAATTTGAAGATTAAAAAAAGAAAAAACAAAAGTTGAAAGGGTGCCTGTGTACTAACATTCATGACAGAAAGGTCCTGAAACAAAGAAGCAGCTCTGAAAGGGCTGTGTTTTCAAACCCACTCACATACATAACATTTTAAGAGCTGTCACCATCAGAGCACGTTTTATGGCCAGTTCCTGAAGGAAGTGGTTGTAAAGATGTGGCGCGAAGCGCAGCAAATCCAGGTGCTGAGCAGAGAGCTTTTGAACTTAGAGCAAATGCGTGATGCTTTTTTCTAACCAGAACAACTGCTGTTTGTGACCATCTGAACTTTGAGCTACAAGAAAATGTCTTTGGGGTTCGTCAGGCTGATATCCTGTCTCTAACCACAGCCTGTACCAGATACTTCAAAGGGAGAGAATACAAGAAACTCTGTATTGGAATCATCTGCTAGCAGAGGAAATTTCTTCCCAACATCAGACAATTTGTCACTGATTTATCTCCTCAAGCAGGAAAGTTTATGTGCCTCTTAAAAAAAAAAAAAAATCCAGTTGAACATAACAGTGATGAGAGTTTATTCATTAAACCTAACAAATCTTTCTTTTAAATGTATTTGATTTCTCTAAAATACCACAATGACCCTTCTACCATTTCCTCTGGTGGTTTTTCTAATGCTGAAGTGATACTTTGAGGGTTTTTTTCCAGACATTTTTTTATACAGATAGCTCTGCAGATGTGACAGAGTTCAGGAGCTGTGGCCTTATAGCAGCCACTTTGCAAATGCCAGTGTCTCCTCCTCCAAATCTCTCTTCTGGCAAGAGTTTTTAATGCCCTTTTATCAATCCTTTAACGGTAATTTTCTTATTCTTGGGATTATGTGGTGTCCTTGCTGTTGTAGAGTTTCTCTGAAGCCTCCTGTGTATCGAAAGACCCAAAACAGATTGAGGGTATGAGACGGGTAGTGAAAAGACAGCAAACTTACTGGTTTGTTTATCTGTCAGATTGCTGACACTGAGCTGGATTTATAATACTTGTTTTCTGGAACTCAGATACTTTCCAAAGCAGCTGTGCTCTAGCTGTGAATGTAAAACTAGGATGAACTGGGTGTCTGAGAGGAAGGTGTAAAGTTGGTATTTAGGCTCATAAGTACAATGGGCTTTGCTCTGAGAGGTGTTGAATGTCTTAGTTTTTTCCTGAAACCCATAAGCTTGGTACATGTAAAACATTGGCCCCACTGAGGTCAATGGCAAACTTCCCACTGGCTTCAGTAAAGTATGATCAACCCCAAAATAGAGAGTTAGGGCACTAATTAGTGGCAGCTATTTTTCTAAGAGCCTGAGCTAATACACAGAACAATACCAGAATGCCTCTGTTTGTTTTATTTCTTTGTGCAGAGGTCTTCTATGCATTTTCCCATACCCTATAATGAAATACAGGAAAACTCTGCGGCCTAAGTTGCCATCACAGTCAATTTAAGAGTCATTTATTCAGTCTTAGTCACAAGCAACACAAGTGAAAGACCTGCTTTGTTTAAAACAAGGCCTGGCCAGGTGAGCAGTTCATCCAAATCGTAGAAACTTTGGGGTTCTAATGCAGAAACTCACTGGTTGATGTTTGGATCCTAATTTGAGACTTCTAATCTGATTGTTTAGTGATTTTTTTAATTGCTTCAACATGAACTACAAGATGAGCAGCATCTCTGGAAATCAGGCGACAGATCACTGAAAATAGTAGGTATGGGGTTTTCTAAGATGTGGATCCTAAGGCTCTGCGCCTCATTGAATTTAATCACAGCTTGGAATAAAAAGACAAATTCATCTTTGGCTTGGTTTCTGACAGACTTGTATTTGCACCATTAATCTTCTGCGTGTAATGGTCTTCTCCAGTAATGGTTCTTGAGCCACATGTCCAGGGAAAACCAAACTGAGGTCTAAAAGACATTAATTTCCTACAGGCCTCATAAAAATAGGCAGCTGGGTAAAACAGAGAGCTATTAATGCTCTTGCTGAGCTCATCCCTGATTAAACACTGGGGAAAGTGTGGGAAAAAACCTTGTGATGAATGCCTTACCTGTGGATAAACTCAGCTGGCAGTCATGCCCTGCTAGACACTGAACAGCCACCCCACCAGAGCAGCTTTGCTTTCACACCATACCTCTCACTTAAACAGCCAGTCATGCTCGGACACATCCTCTGGAAACCAAGCCCTGTTTATTTCATCGCTCGTGGAATACTTGTTTTAACATAGACCAGTGATATCTAGGAGGGAAGTGACATGTTTTCCCAATCAGGGCAAAGAAATGTGTTAAGTAATGCCCTGGTGTTTTTCAGTCTGACTTTAGCTGTTAAAGGGTCTGCTTCACAATTTGTTAATTCAGCTGAGAGTGTTGGCTGCATCTTCGAAGGGCCGTAGGTGGATGATTTTCTTTTTTGTTGTTGTCAGATTGAAGTCTGCTTTCACCTCTTTTTTAATCACTTTCTTGTGCATCAATTTAAGTATCTTTCCATCTATGAAATTAAATTACTGTAACAGGGAAGTCAGTGATACCAAGAGATTTCTGTGGGCTTCTACCTGCATGATGAGAGAGATTCCTGGGCTCCAAAAGGCTTAAAATGTCTGGGTCTTGCTATTAATGATAGCAACCCAAAAGGGAATAGTCCGGCTGACTGTATGTAGGCCAGACTTAATCAATTATCACACTGAGATAATGACATACTTGTGGAGCCTCCTAAATATAATCACTTGTGAGGAAGCCCACCAGCTACAGGAGGTATGATGGCTTCACAAGTTAAATAGCACAGACCTGCCAACATTTAGATCTGGGATTTCCAGAAAGCCACACTGAAATAGAGAGCAACAGTGATTTCTGAAGAGATCTTTCCATGCATCTTTCCATGCTAATATCTCTACAAAAACCATAGCTCAGGGGACACTGAGACCAGAAATTTATTTACACTGCCACCCTTTATGGCTGGTGGGTGCAAACTGGTACCCGTTGGAGTTGTTCAGTCAGTGGCACTGTTCCCACATCCATCTTTGCAGAGCGTACGGAAACGTTGCTTACTTTGAAAGTTTCAGAACTGTGCGCCCCCGTATTGTTCGAGCTCATGTTGAGCTGAAGTTTGCATAACAGCTCTTAAAAATGTGGGCCTCAAAATGTCAAAGGGAGCCCCCTTTCATGTAAAAGATGAAAGCCGCATTGTCCTGGCTGGATTCCAGCATCTATCCTTGTGTGTTCGAGTGGGTGATGGAGGATTTCTGGTGGTGGCTCCTGAACCGGGTGCCCTTTTACAGCCAATAAAGCTAGGTCGGTTTGCCTTGATTTTGCTGTGGGCTAAATTGTGTACAAAGGGGTTACAGTAAACTCTTAATTGGTGGCTGCTTGAATGTGTGTGTGAGCCCTTAGTTCACCCATCTGCACAATGAGGGCGAAAGAGAGGTCCCTTCCTTTTTGACCCTTTTGTCTAATCTGGTTTGACTGTAAGTGCTTCCAGGCAGAGATTGTTACCACATGGTTGCACGTGGTCTGCTGGGATGGGGACCTTGGTTCCAGTGGTAAATAGCAGCCTTCAACAGTTATTCTCACGTGAATAAAATACAACCGGCAGAGTGATCCGAGTCATCTATCAAATAACCCACAGCTCCACCCGTGTGCAGCTCCTCCATATGAGTCCTGAGGTTAATTAAAAGAATCTAAAGAATGATGGGGTTAGGGCGATTTTGGTTGAGCGCTGAAGATTGATGTAACCTCACAAGCTCCCTGTGCTGTTCCTCCAGGCTAAGGGTTTGGCATCACCGCTGGCTAGTCCCCAAAAGACCAGGACTAGGGTTTTTGGCTGCCCTGTGGAGGCTATGCCAAACTACAGGTTTAAATATTCGTTGCATTCTTCACATGCCAAATCATCTAAGTTGGAAAGCCGAAGTTTAAGATTTTGCAAAGCTGCTCTTGCACAGAAAGACCATTAAAAATTCATTGTGACAGGATAAAAACAACAACATTGCCAGTAGTAGGGAACTTTCTGTTAACTTGGCTAATTCTGTGTGGAGCTAAGTTAGAGCTAACCCACATTAATCCACTTAAATGGAAGGGTGAGCCTGATCCAGTAAAAGCAATAAATCCTCTTTAGAGCTGACCAGACTCCAGTTGCACTGTAGGAGAACCTGGCTGAATGGCAAACAGTTGGCAGGAGGTAACTGGATGGGGCCTGAATTTCCAATGCACCAGGTAATTTAACCCACAGCATCCCTTTTCTCCTATATGCGCAAACCAGTTGAGGGCAGGACCACGTCCCAAAGTTCTTGGCACCAGAGGTGGAATGATAGACTGGGGGATGGGGAAACTCCCTGCCAAAACAGAGCTGGAAAGGTTGAAGCAGCTCTCTGTCATCACAGGGACTGGGTACCTGAGGTGCCTGTGTTGGCAGAGTTATTATCCCAGGCAGCTCAAGCGAAAAGGATGGGATGCAGAGAAGTGAGGTGGACAGACAAGTGCCTGACGCAAAGCTGGTGAGGCTCTGCCTTGCCTTGGAGGCAGCCTCCAGATGTTAGCAAAGAAGGGCCAGCTGCTGCTGCTTGCTGTGGGTGAGGGACTAACTGGGTTGCTGTTAAACTCTGCAGAATTACATCTGAAGCTGAACTGGCTCTGGAGCGAGTTGACCAGGAAGTGGCTGTTACTGTCAGAGAGCAGTTTTCTCAAGGCTGACCCAAGAATGGAACTAAATCCAGACTGGGTGAATAGCTCTGTTTCCTTATTCCTCTGAGAAACTGGGCCTGAATTTAAAAGGCTGTTTAACACTTTGAAGCCACCCACAGTTCTGTCTTTGCCTCCCACGCAAGCTCCAAGGAACTGACTCATTCCCACCGTATTTTCAGCTGCGCGTAGATCCTGCTCAGAGCCCGGGAAGTTCCCCGCTCAGCCAAGCAAATCAAGCGCACATTGTGACTCGAGTTAGCTGAGCTTGAAAGGGCTTTGCGACACCAACTAACAGCCGACAGTATCTGAAGACATCTGGCCTGCCTTTTAAAGTGGAGTAGGAGCCATATTCTTTGGTTGGCTGTATAATTTATGCCTTATCTGCTGTTCTCTATTCATTACGCTTCCTTATGTTAAATAGCTGTTTGTGAAAATAAGTGACACAGTCATCTGCTGTCGAATGAAAAGAGGTCTGCTCACGAGCAGGCATTCACCTCTCCTCTCCCCTTCTGCGTGGCAAACTCATGTTCCTTCTCTCCCCGTGGGGACACTGCTTTGGTTTTTGCAGCTCTTAGCTGGCTTGTAACTCAGGAAAGCTTTTCTGGAAGGGGAGACCTCTGTCTCCTGCCAATCTGGTGAGCTCAAGTGCTCTTTCCGGTTTGGACTAAAGTCCCGACATCCTTGGATTTCTAGCTCACTGGTTCTTTCACAGCTGAGGAGGACAACTCACTTCTTGCTGACATCATGCTGTCCTCCCGCTATGCCGGATCCACTGTGAGTCTTTAAAGCTTCATGCTATGCCTGAACAATTACACCCACATTTTGACTGGGAAACAGAGACAAATGAAGGCAGTTAGAAGGAAGACGTGGGAGCCTTGCCTTCTTTCTATTTTCCTGTTCTCCGCACTGGGCTCATGGCTGCCATCTTTCCCCCTGCCTGGGGGAAAATTTCCAGCGAATGTATTGGGATCACTGCTCTGTGCCTTTTCCTTGCTTCTCTGGAGAAATACCCCTGGTCTGTTTTGGCTCTGGACCACTTGTGCATGCCATTACACCACAGCACGGGCTTTACAGATAAATATTTGCAGGTTTGTGAGCATAATCCTACTCACTACATCATTACAGAAGAGAGGGGGAGTAAACGTCCTCTGCAGTACAAAGGAATTGTCAACAATCTCAGAGAAGAAGGGGGAAAATATCCAAAGGCACACTCCATTTTTGGCTTGTTGCATTTGGTTTCTTTCATGCAACTCACTGAATGTTTGCCCCCCTCTGCAGAAATCCGGGGCAAAGGCCTGGCTCTTGTCTGCACTTTTAGCTAATGAAGTCAGGAATTTACCTCTGTCACCACCTGGGAATTGAATAATATAAAACCCAGCTCCTCCATCCTACTGGCACTGGGCTGAGTTCCATCAGCTTCTGAGGAGCTTTTTGGAGTGCAGAGTCCTGACCTGCTCACAGTGGCTAGTATGAGCTGAGACATGAATAAACAATAAAGGAGATAAAGGAGAGGCTGGGTTGAAAGCAACAGCTGTTTCCTATGGACTCCTGAATAAACTCCGGCTCCTCTTGCTGATGGGCTGGGCTTTTGTCCTTGCGCAAAGGAATGAGCTGCTCTGGGAACTGCATTCTGATATGAGCTCAGAGTGGTGTTTGTTTATCACTAAATATAAAGGGTCAGCTCAAAAAGTTTTGGGAAGAAAAAAATATCTATTTTAAAATGTGCTTATTTCAGGTAGTTCCCGAACTTTTAGCTGTGTTATCTCACTTCAGCTGCTCTGGGAGCAGAATTACACCCAGACTTGCATGTGCAGCTCATAAATGGCAAAGAGCGAAGTCCTTGGCCCGAGATAGCCTTTTGCTGACTCCAGATGTGCTCCTCTGCCACAAAACACTTTGGAGGCCCAATGCTACATTACATAAGCCACTCAGTGGCTTTAACATTGATTTCAACAGAAGGAGTGATCCCTTCTCTGTGTAACTAAGCTAAAGGTTTGTCTTGATCCTGTTGCTATAATGAATTCCTAAAGCTGGGCTTGTGGGAATGACTCCATCAGTAAAGCACAAGCCTCTGCTCTGCCCTACCCCCAGGAGTGCACATGAAGTTTTGGAGCTTTAGGCATTTAGTCCTGATTTCCACTAGTGGAGCAGAGAGATGAGATTGGCCAGGAGAAGTGGATTTTGCTCATAGTTCTCTTGTGTAAGCTCATTCCATTTGTGTGGAAATCAAGCATTTTTCTTTTATAGAGATGCAGAGGTTTTGGTTATCTCAACAGTACAGCAAGAGGAAATTCTAATATCATGATCCAGAAAACAGATAAATGCAATATATCTTAATGCAAAAATGTCCTTTTCAGTTTACTACTACCAAGTTACTGAAAATCCTTTACAAAATCTATTCACATAGGCAACCTCTTAGTTTGTTTAGGGCCTGGTCACTCTTGTTTATATTTGTAGAACCCACAACAACTTATTCCAGATTAGCCAGTCCCTATCCTCCCTCTCTGCCTCTCAGCTGCAGAAGGGTGGCTGCAAACTGCCATTGGCATTGTCACTGCAGAGACCTTCCCCATAAAAAATAAAGATTTTGTAAGGAGCCTGAGTTTGAAGCAGCCCCACTGATAATTTTTCCTCTTTTTTTTCCTTTATTTTTTGTTTTTATTTAAGCAGTGTATATAACTTATTTTAATACATGAATTAGCACAACCTGGAGTGGTTCCCCTGGTGTATCTCTGTTTTCAATATGAGGCACTTGGCTCCAGCTGCAGTGGGAATTGAGGGCAGCTGGGTCTGGTGGGCTGTGCTGTGGGCCAGGGCAGCCAAAATGACTTTGTAATGGGTCTGTGGCTCTTTGGGGTGGCTGCACCAAACTGGGCAGTTGGCAAACCAGCTACCTTAGGAGAACAGAGCATGCCAACCTCATCTCCTCAGTGAACACTGAAATGGAGCTGTGGTTGCATCTGCTACGTCCAGGTTGTCTGTATCTTCTTTTATGTCATAGGGGGAGGGGGAGTAAAATCCCTGGAAAAGTAAAATCTAAGGGTAATCAAGTCTTAAAAATTCTATTTGTATATTTGAAAATAATTTGAGTAATATCTTGCCTTAGAGCAAACCTAAATATACAGAAATACAAACCTGCTTAATTTCTTATGCTGTTTTGGAAGATGGTGTCTTTGTTTTGAAATTTAGTACTAGTTAGAACCCACGTCAATCCCTTCAGCATTTCCTTTCTGATTTCTCTTTTCTATTTTTCACCAAGTCTTGCCCATCTCCACCACTTTCCTGAGGCTCTTTTTTGTTTATCCTACACAATTTCCTTCCTTCCTTCAAGTCCAGACCCCCTTGCTCCCCTGGGACTTCCTATGATAGCTAGGCACTAATCGTGTACTTCTGCCCCAGAAGCACAGATAGAGGCTTCCTCCCCCTGCTTCCAGTCAAAGGAGGATGTAAGGCATAATGGTAATCTTAAACAACACTGCTATTCATTGTTTGGGAGATCTGGGAAATATCCTTGAATTCAGCTTGCTAAATTAGCTGCTTCTTGAGTAACCCACAGCTGCTGCGTATCTGTCCCATTACATTTTACAAAAATGCAGCAGTTCTCATTACATGTGATATTCTCTCAACATATGGACCTTCCAGTAGTTTATGTCTTGGTGTAGCTCTGTGGCCATGAATGTACACACAGGAACATTTTCTTTTTGACTTAAAAAAAAAAAAAAGAAAGAAAATAAAAAATCCAAAGCCAACAATTCTTGAAAATAGATTAAAGACAGGCATTTGCAGTTACTCAGATGGAGCAAAGATGTTGGAGTGCCTCAGAATACAGCCTCTGTCAGGAGCCAATAGTTAGATTAAAATGTTGCTTCTGGCAGTAAAAGTGTAACTACTAGTGGTTTTAAAGCTTCGTCCTGCCTGTTGCCCTTGACGTTGGCAGGCGTCGTCTTGTGCTTGCAGATACTGAAAGTCAGATGGACCATCCCTGTAAGGTGATGCTTAGCTGTCTATATGAGGCAATGACACGGGTTTTGGACTTGGTCTTGTGTGTTTGCTCCTTCATAGTGATTCACAGAGGAACTTGGTTTGAAAGAAAGTGCATCCCTGGTGTTAATGGATTTACACTCCCTTAATAACTTCTCCGCATGAGCAAGGAACTTGAGCAAACCTTGGGGAGGAAGGTTTCTCTGTCTCCTCCCTCTTGTGCACTTTTCTAGGCTTTGCCCCTCAAAATGGAGCTGTGTCCTTGAGGAAAACCCAGAGTTCCATCTTTACTGTGCTCCCTATGACGTAGCTGGTTCCAACAGGGAGTAATCATTGATGCATCAAGTACTTTAACTAAAAATGCAATGCTGGAACAAGTGAAAATTTTCCTTGGACTCCTTGAGCACTGTTCAACACCTCTCTTATCCTATCCAGGGCTGATTTCACTGACTTCAAAAGCAGTCTGGCCAGGGATGAGCATCCACTGCACTCTAAACCTTGTGAGAAGTGCCACACGTTTGCACATTGACTGTTGGCACCTCACACAAAACAAGGGGTGACAGACCACGTCCTCTGTAGTGCATCCTTGGGCTCTGCTTGAATGCATGGTCATCTGCAAACATGGTCTTGATTGTGTAACTAGGGTTACTAAGCTGGTAGTAATCCCTCTCATTGCCATCCCTTCCTCCTTCCCTGGTCATCTCCATTGTCCCTCTTCCCTCTCCTTGTTTCTTTCCTATTCTGTTTGCTTTTCCTTGCTGAGCTGCATTTTCCTTGTTCTGTTTCTGTCTTGCCATGAGCTGATGGAAGTTTGAGGCATTAGATATCCATCGTTCTTTGGGATGTTGCCTTGCATCTTAATCCTGTCTGCTTTGGCGATGTGATTTTGGGGCTTCCAATTAACCACGCTCAAAATTAAAATTACATCACTCTGGTTTACACCTCTTGCTCCTTTTATAACTAAACATGTCCCCTCAAATATATCCACCTAAGTACAGGTATAGCCTGAGTTACTTCTGTATCTGAGCCTTCTGCAATGCACATTTATATCCAATACCTGCTTAGTGCTCTGGTGCTGCAGGAGGGGAGGATCATTTCTCTCCTGCAGGAGCTACAGAGCAGTTGGAAATTTGAATCCTGTAGCCTGGGGGAGCTGCCAGTTCTAGGGGGCGTCAGGTACCTTTTGCATTCTGGTGCATGAAGGGATGGTGTGCAATGGACTCCTGGGAGTTGCTCAGCCGTGGGCAAGGATCTGCCAAACCCTGGAAAATTGGAGAGGCTGAGGACTCCATTGTGGGCCCTCAAAGCCAGCCAGCTGCTTTATCCTGTGTTAGAAGGAGATGTCTCCTCCTCACCAGGATGCACAGGCAGGAACTCCCTGCAAGAGAGGCCCTTCTCATGAAACAGAGGAAGAGGGTTTGGGTTTCCTTTCAGTGGCCTCTAAATCATTTGTCCAGAGCACAGAGCTGTCTCTTCCTGGAGGTATTTAGGCTCATTCCTTTAGAAGTCATCTATGATTGTGTTCGTATTTCTGCATAAATGAATATTAATGGTAAATGTGGTCTGACTACTGGCCCCATTTCCTCCCACAGCTGTTTTTGTGAGAGACATGATCCAAAAACATCTTGTGCACACATCTTCCAGCCTGGCTCCGCAGGCGAGCTTGATAGAGAACGCTTTGCTGGTAGGGCCTGTTGTGGTTTAGGCATGGACACAGCACATAGCTGCTCAGTGCTGTCAGGGTCTCAACAGATCTGCACTCGCCTCGCAGCAGACTTTTAGGTACCGAGGGAACTTGTGTTTTAACTGGAAAAAAGCTTATGTGCCAAAGGCCTCCCGTTATAGGGGAGGTTGCAGCTGAACAGAGGTTTGGAGGGGCTTAACACTGGAGTTGGCTGCTGCAGCTGGCAAGGAAAGCCCACCCACAGCTTAGGTGGGCCCGGCACCTGAAATCAAGTCTCAAAACACCTGCATTATAGCACTTTTATTTGATTTGGATACGATTCTGTGCAGTTCTGCATTTATCTTCTTTTTTTTTTTCTGTTTTTTTCTTTTTTTTCTGTGAATTTATCCCAAAGATATTGCTGGGACTGAGCTTGGGATTCCTGCAGCAAAAGATGGTCCCAGAGACAACAGATTCCGAGACCAAATACTCCAAATGCCCTAATTTTTAATCCTTAAATGAGCATATCCTTACAGATTTAGATTTATTTGAGTAGGGAAAGGGATTTACTGTATGACTCACTTGTCCAAAGTATTGCTGCTCATTTCTTGATGCAAAACCCTCACAAGCACTTGCAAATGATCTGCAACGGATGTGTGTGCTCGGAAACTCTTGAGCAAGTGATTTTGGCCTCAAACACTTGAAAAGGTTGTTTGCAGATGATGCACATGCTGACCACTTCTGCTGAGAAGGGGCCTAATTCAGAGTGTAACAGCAGGCAGCAAAAAGGTTCCTATTGCCCGAAATTAGTCACGAATAACTTGCCTGCCTCTTGGTTTTGATCACATGATCCTATTACAACTTAATCCCATCAATACGAAATAAGTGTGCCCATCTTTGGGGTTTTTTCTTGATGTGGAAAGCTGCTCACAGCCTCATGCCCAGCCATGTTTTGTGTTCCTGTTACAAAAGAGCAAGGGGGATGCAGGAAGGCTGGTTGGGGAAACATAGCTTGAAAACCTTTCTTTCGGCCCAAAGTGGGAGCGGAGCAGCCCATGGAGATACTGTCACGGATCCAAGCAGGCTGGGGTTAAACGGTTTCCTCAGCTTTTCTTCCTAAATCAATTTGAATATTCTTGGCAAGCTCTCTTACTATGCATGGTGGGCAGCTGTGATTCAAGCAGGGAATTTTTTTTCCCCTTTCTACTGTCCCAGTCTTCCTGTCTTGTGCAGATGTGATCCTTTCCCTCTGTCTGCCTAACAGCTAATTATTTTACCAGATGAGCCAATGGTCTGAAGAAAACAGACCACGCATATTCTTGAAAGCAACAACTGTTACAATGTCGGGGGGGATGGGTAATTAAAAAAATAAGGAGTCATTTCCTTCTGACCCACTCCACTCCTTAGGAAAACCTCCAGAAATTGCAAGCATTCTGATTTACAAGGGACCAACCTACCTCCCAAGTTAGTACCCCCCACCTTTAATAGCAGAAGCTTGCACTGAGCTTTTTGGGAAAGTAGGGGAAAAGCCAGCTTGGATATAGAAGACATACAGCTAACAGCTCTGCGATCAGTGACAACCCAAAACTGTACACACCCCTGTAACTGCAAGAATGTGGACAAGAGCACATCAGCTGCTCGCCAGAAACTGCCTGGGTGTCGCTGCACTCGCTTGAAATTTCATTCCTAATCCCAATTAAGCCTTTTCTGATTAAAATCATTAGTCCCTGGCTCTGAAAGGGGGAGAAATTCTGCTTCTCTTTTTTGGTGGTTACGTTTGAGGGGGCTTTTCTGGCAGCTAAATATCTGGGCTTTGCAGCTCGCTCCAAAGCCAGCAGCTCTAAATCACGGTCCGCCACGGTGTCCCAGGTGCGAGCTGTGGAGCTGCGAGCTACCAGAGAGCACCATAACCATGCCAGGTGTGTTTTACAGCCTACAGACTGTGTTTTGAGAATGCCTACAGTATTGGCTTACACAGGCAGGACAGGCAGAGGAACGCTCCACTCCCAAATCCCACAGAAGCTCAGCACCTGTTGCTTGCTGGAGCACCGCTGCGATAGAAGCTGAAGTGTGTGGTCCTCCTGAGCTGCGCTTTGCTGCCTGCCTTCCTCTCACAACAGCACCTCAAGAACAGCAGGTCAGGGGTGTTTGCTCTGAATAGGCTGGCCCTATATTTGGGGGGCCTTGGTTTAAGCAGTGAGGGCTTGGTGTTTCTACCAGGGCGGTGATATACAAATGCTGAGAGGCAGGAATCAGGACTCCTAAGGAAGACATGTGGCTTGAGGTGAGGTTGAAGCTGTCTGGTGCTTTTTGCAAAGTTAAATTAGAGCCTAAGGTGCTGATCATTGGTGGAGTCAGCACTCAGGATAAGGGGTTCTACAGAGGTCTGCTACTGCTGCAACAAAAGCTGCAGGGTCTTGAATCATACAGAAAAACACTGCTGCTTTTTTTTTGACAGGCAGCTCTTTTCCCAGGTGGAAACTGCATGTCTCAACATGGGGTAACACCAAGGCCTGTCCCCAGCACACTGCATCCACACCAAGGGACCAAGTGCTCCAGATACTTTATCTTTAAAATTCTGCACAAGCAAGTGTAAAAGGTGACCCATATGGCTCTGAAGGCCAGCATGGGCTGCCCTCCTGGATAACCTGGGCCAGTGAATCCTCCTTCGAGTTGGAGCCCAGAAGTTGAGTTGCTTTTGAGTAAGCAGATGACTCCCCTGCTTCAATCCTTGCAGCAGGATGGGGAGAGCTTTATCCATTCTGGACTGTCTCATTCATCTTCCAAGGAACACGTGACTTCGCTGACAGCATTGGAACAAGAGCCAAAAGAATGAATTTTCCTCATCTCTTTGTTGCCATTTTAAGAGCGGATAACCATCTAATTAGTTTTCACCCTCTGGGGCTGTAAGTTCTTGTATAATTAGATAATGAGCAATCATCATTACAGCACTTGGCTCTCACGTGGCACTACGTTGGATTCCAGCACTGACCACGTGTCAAAGGCTCGTGTTCCAGTAACACCATGAGAAGCACTAGCACCCTCTTTACAAGACTTTGAGGGGACAAATCTACCAGTATCACAGGTGCTAGTGTAAATCCCACCTGCTCTTGCTGGACTTCCCCCAGAGTAGTTGGAAGTAGTGGTGATACCCACTACAACAGGAAACCCCTAAAATATTCCAAGGAGATTATGTGGTTGGGCGCTTCCCGAAATACTGCCTTTCATGTCCTTAATGCCACCCTTGCTTTTCCTGCTTTGGCAGGGAAAGCCAAAATCAGGGTTACACAGAGTGGTTTAGAACAGAAAGTTGCTGGACGACACAAAGGTTTCAATTTGTAGCCCCCAGAAGTGCCGCTGTGCTAAGAAAAGCGCCTGATGAGAGTCAGGACTTACAGGATCTACTTGTGTTGAGGTCAACAACTGGCAATTAATTCATTCGTTAAAATACCTGGAGAGATTTAAAATGGGCACATGGTGGGAACATGCCAGCAAGAGGAAGATCTTGAAACCACTTAAGCTTCAGGGCAAAAAAAAACCAGATGGGAGATGGGTGCAGAGATGAAAAGGTGTAGGCAAAGGGCCCATATCTGTCATTATTCCTGCAGCTACAATTTAATTACTAGTCCTAGGCTTTGGGGAACAGTGATTTTTTTTTTAACAATAATAAAAAAAAAAGGTATGGGAAGGAACGTGTGTTCTGTGGCTGGAAGATGCCCTTTACTATCATCCCAACTCTCTGCTGAAACTTTATTCGTGACCTAGAACTGTTTCCATAATCTTCAGTGTTAATGAATTGCTTCCAAAGAGAAAAAAAAAAACAACAAAAAAAAACAATTGAGAAACCAAGTCCCGTGCTTCCTCTCCTGTCTGAGCTTCTCCCTCTTTTTCCAGAAGCAGCAGAACTCTGCCTGAGGCACAAGGCAGGCAAAAATCTCTTCTCCAGTTGTTTTGGGCAACAAGCAGATGTGCACTGCAATGTTTTTTATGCAGTTGTTGGTTGGGTCAAGGGGCTGCAGCACCAGGTTAGCAATTTACAGGGAGGATGTTACTTACAGCTCATCTTAATGGTGTAATGAAGTGAAGGTAAGAGGCAAAACTAGCAGCCTACTCTGAACAGAAGATCTGTTTTCTTGAGGCCTATAATGGCAAAGTGACAGTGACTTTGTGACCACCAGAACAACAAGCTAATTCTTTAGAAAGGAACAAGGGCTAAAATAAAGCAAAATTTTAGTTAAATACTTGCTGAAAAGGTCCAAATCAATTTTTTCTAACACCATTTTCCCTGTAGCTAGAACGTAGGAAGAGGTGTATTTGTATTTAAAAAAAAAAACAAAAACAACACCAACAAAAAAACTAACCAACCAAAAACCCCCCAAACAACAAAAAAAGGCAAACCTTGATTTTTCACTGCATTGAAACAGCTAATGACACTAGTTTGTGGAAAATAACTGAAGTGCCTGCAGGGAGGAATTCACTATTGAAAAAGTTGACTGGCAAATGTCAACTGAGTTGTATTTAGCTCTTTCCACACAAAAGCCATGTCAGGAAAAACAAGCCAAAGGGGAGGAACGGGGAACATGAATTAGTACTGAGCAGAGGGATTTATTTTTTCCTTAAGAATGCAGAGTGATGGAAAAGAGACTTGGGTTTTGGGAGGCCTTTCCCCACCCCCCATTAAAATCCCGTCCACCTGTATCTGTCCCTAAGATGACAAGTGTCTGACCAAGCCACTGAGACAGATGTACCCAGAGCCAAACTGTACATACTGAGTCCTTCTAAGAAATCCAAAGCCATTATCCTCCCAAGGACGTGATGCCTGGGGAACACACCTCCAGCACAGCACACACAGTGAGCTGGGGCGGGGGGAAGAGGCTGATTGAGCTCCTCTCAAAGGCCAGACAAACACCTCATGACTGGTGGACCAGTCACTAACCCACACGACCAGTCCAGAATTATAAGATTTCAGCTACAAGAGCTTCTTTAAACCAGTGCGTCCTTCTGAATGCAACTGGTTAACCCCACACACAGTTTTTCTAGCAGTTAAAATAAGGGATGCAGGTGAAGCAGCACACAAAGTCACAATGCCAAAGAGACTTTTCCTAACCAAGGCATCATTATGTGGCTTCTGAGCTCAGCCAAGGATGCTGAGGCCAATACAAGTTAAGGGCTCTTCCCATTT
The DNA here is from genome assembly GCA_013396775.1 of Cephalopterus ornatus. Taxonomy (NCBI): domain Eukaryota; kingdom Metazoa; phylum Chordata; class Aves; order Passeriformes; family Cotingidae; genus Cephalopterus; species Cephalopterus ornatus. Next base: position 533,577 of record VZRE01013686.1, on the reverse strand, counting down.
TGCAGTGCTGAGGTTGAACTGAGGAAAAGATTCCTGTCCAAGGATAAGGGGTTTATTTTCTTTTTAAAGAAACTAGGATGGAAGGAGTGGGGTATTGGCTACAGAATAGAGTACGACAGCAATCAGTAGAGAACGTGTTGTCATGTCAGATTTCCTCAGCTAAAGCTGCTCATGGTAGTTTTGCGATGGAAGTTAAGTTAGAGAAAAACTGACAGAACTGTGATTTCCCAAAGGAAACAAAGCAAACATAAATCTACTTTGAAAAAAATCTGATTTTATTTTTGTATTGAAAAGACCTGTCAATTTAAATAGATGTTTATTTCCATTCACGGTCTCAACCAGTGTTCTGTGTTAACATTATTCAGAACTGTATAAAAAGCCATTTGTGTTACATCGGTTAACATCCTAGAACACTTGGGGGAGGGGGAGGGTTTGAAGCAGCTTAACATTAAAAATAGGATGTTCCCAAAAAACTTACAACTGATGCGGCATCTTCTATTCTAATTTTATAGGAGCTGAAGCATTTTGAAAATACAATTCAAGTTATTTGGTCTTCAAAAAAAAAAAAATATTTTAAAACCAGATTGCTTTCATAGCAATATGAAATATTGAAGCTGTCAGCTGAGAGAGCACACACACACACACAACTCTTTGTGTGTGCAAACACACACATGGAGAACCACACTGAGAACAACTGGAACACCCCATTCAGTACTTGGATTACACATGTGTTCCTCTGAATCCGTGATAACAGTTAATTTAAAATGCTAGTTGCCTCTTTTTTTATTTAATATATACATGGTTTCCATGGAAACCCAAGATTCTGCACAGTCAACTGACATTTATTACTCATGGTGCTGTGAAGTTCTCTAGTGAAAGGGCCAAATTCCAAAACCTTTACTCAAACATGCACATACCTAACCGAATCCAATGGACAGGGGAGAAGATGGTTCAGAAAAGGGGTTGCAGGGTCAAGGTCTAGATTTGAAAAACCACATGACAGATTGTCACTCAGAAAAGGTTTTTTAAGTCATTCTTTGGTTTATTTCCATGATTCCCAACACTGTCTGAAAAGCCCAGAGACAGTCACTTGAGAAATCATAGCTCTAAAGCAAGCCCACAGCATTTTTTAAGTCTTGTATATTAAATGTTTAGAAGACTACAGGAATTCAGAGTACCCCTTACATTCATGTCCCCAAAAATCTAGTAACTGCTTAAGTGCATGCACTGAGGCATGACCGGCATGCCTGTAAATTCATATTGTTCAAGTTAAGAGTAAATATAGCTGCAAAAAACCCCACCCACCTATAATTAAATGGTCATTACTAGCAATACTATAGTGACTGTCTTGTTATTAAAGAAATGCAGACATGGTTTGTGCCCCTTTGGCTCGCTCAGCCAAAGGAAGCTGTCTGCTCGATTTAGAAAGAAAGCAGATTTTAAGAATCCAAGGGAGTTCAATATTTCTGTGTTCCTGGGGTCAATTATTAATGTAAAGATGTAGACAAATGGCAAGTATATGAAAGCATCTCTTGTACATTCCAAGGTTTGGAAGTCAAAAGCAGATCTTAACTTCCTTATGCTTAAATGTTACGGTAGGCTTCGAAAACCAGTAAGAAGTAACGTATTATTTCCACGGAAAGCAAAGTAGAACTAAGTCTAACTGGCAGTTTTTGCTATGCTTACTGTAAGGCAGATTTTACTGCAAAGACAGTTACCAGTCTGCTAGTAGGAAAAAAAAAAATACAGGCAACTATACTGAGAGAAGGTGGCTGATAATTACTAGTGACAACTTCTATTTTTTAGAATAGCTCAGCTTTAATGTACTTTCTGGAAAACAGCATTTTCATCACTGGTTTTCACTTCCTTCCCCATCCCACGTTAAATATCAAAAATCAAGACAGGATAGAATGAATTGTGGCTATTTACCAACCAACAACATCTCATATTCCAATGTTATTTTTAACTGGAAGAAATATAAGTCATTCTTTATAACCTACTGCCACTGGTTGTTTATAAATATCTGCTTGCTGCAATAAACACTGGTCATTGAAATATTCATTTGCAGTAACTACTTGGCACTAGGTTAATATACTTGTAAAGTTTAATGGAAGTGCTTCTGATGTACATACAAGCACTTAGAACATCAGACTTTTTTAAAACTTAGTTCTGGGGGTTTTAATATCTATAGTTACAGTTTTCACAAGCGTTTCTGAAAGTATTAAATCACTTCAATAAGTTTAGAGGCTCCTGTCTCAGCATATCTAAGTTTCTCAACAATTACAGAACAGCTAATTTAACATTCTTGCTCCCTATGCTGAGACAACACGGTACCAAAATTTAGTTATAAAAAGAGGCATTTTTGGTCAGGCTGACCCCCCCCCCCACCTGTCCCTTAACAAAAAAAGCAACATAGCTCAAACCTGTCTCCCCTCTCTCCAGAAAAAAAAGACACCTAAGGCCACAAATGTACATTTGCCAGGACATCAGGTGTTGTCTCCATTTGTGGCAACTGTACATTCCCACTTGGAGAAACACAGTCTGAAAGCCCCCCCACCACCACCACCTTTAAGGATAAACCCCTTCAGAAGCCAGTTTAGGCAGCAGTGTATATGGAACCACATTACATGGAAACGGTGTGTTAAAGCCATTCCAGCTACTTCAACTAGTTTCTAGCAATGTTTAATCAAAATTCCTAATTTGCAGGAAAAGGGAAAAAAAAAAAACCAAACCAAAAAAACTTGATGTAGAGAGAGGCATAAAGATGCAAAGATAATCACCACAATGATCCAATAGCAAAAACTCTTGTTTAAAGGTTTTCTTATGCTAGAAAAGGCACACAACCCCTTGTGAACTAGAGACAAAAGCTAGCAGGACTACAGCAATAAACCCAGAAGAAAAAGCCTACCAGAATTACCCAATTGCCTACCGGGAAGGAACAATGAAGTAGACAGGCTGCTCTTGCTCCGTTTTGTTTGCAGGGAAGTGGTCAAATTTAATAGTCAAATTTAGCCACATTAAGAAACATTTAACAAAAGCTACCCCAAGAAACCAGAACAAAACCTGACGTTTGGGTCAAAAGGCCACAGACAGGCCCTTCCATAGCATGTAGCTGAGTGAGTTCAGAGATTGGCAATGAAAAGAAAAAAAGCTTTAGACATGTGATGGGAACAAGCTTTGGGATCTATCGAACAGTCACACCAAGCTTCTCCAGCACACGCACTCCCTTTTCCTGGTATTCTTGTCGGGTCATCCAGAAGTTGTCTTTGTCTTTCATGATGTCTGCTAGAACCGCGCCCCCCAGGAACACCATGTGCTTCCGACGGGGTGGATCCTCGATTCGGATCTTAAATTTCTAAGACAAAGGAAAGAAACTGTTACTGGGATCCCTGAAACAAAGCCTTTCAGAAATAAAACTGGGCTTTCCACCAAAACAATGAAGTGGAAACTGTCTCGTGAGAAAAACACGACCAAAGAACCGAAACGTTAGCACAGGGCGCTCCCTGTGAGCTTCCAGCTCCTGCAACCCAAGTAAAATAACTACTATGCACTGGAAATTAGAGACAGCTATTGACACCTCCTCCAAAACTGTACTTTCAGCATAGCCACAAAAAGTCCAGGAGTCAGAATATAAAATTAAAGACCCAATTTTCGCATTTCATGAACACAATAAAGAGTGAAATACTTCATAAGCTTCAATGGCTAAAATTATCAAAAGTTATCAGATCATCAAATCACAAAATATTTTAGAATTATACCCAGTTTTAGAAGTATAGTTGAAACAGATTTTAAATTTACACAACCTATACCACCTTAACAAATTAATATTCCCTTAAATTCTTCAATTCTAAAGCTCTAACTTCAAGAGCAATAATGAGTACAGTCATTTGTATGCAATATTTTCTCAGCTGTAAAACATTCTGTACAATTGAGTCATTCCATATTGCCACAAAAGATCTTTAGAGGACACTGTATTAAGAACCAGGGAGGTTCAATTTAGTTCAACATTGGAAACTCTACTCAAAGGAGTTTTCTCTGTAAATATCTCCCCATTGAAAAGCAGACAGCATTACAACACAGTGCAACTTCTGTATTGTGTGTGGCTGTTGCCTCCTTATCACAGTAACCAATGAAAAAGGAAAACTTATTCCACTTGAATTCCAGCCTCTCACTCAAAACTTTCACAGATTAAAAAAAAAAAATTATTTTTGCCCAGTGATGACCTTAAGGCACAAAAAACTCTCCTTAGCTTTGTTTAACCTACGTTACAAGCTGTGTCCTAGCCCATTTTACATTGGAACTAACCCGAGACTTCAGGAATTCCTTGCTTTTAGCACGGACTAAGAGGTGACTATTGCAAAGGAAACGCAGGGGTGTGAAGAACGGAGAGGCAGCGATTTTGCAAGTCACACGGAGGGCCACCCGCAGCCTCTGTCATTTTTGACTACCTGGTTCCCTCTAGTGGGGATTCAGGATAAAACGCCGTGTCCCCCCAAATGAAGCGGCCACTCAATACCCACCGAGAGTTTTTCCACATCTCCTTTCAGAACTCGTTCCAGGTAGAGCTGTTTCAGTTCCCGCTCCAGCCGCGAAGGCAGCCCCGGGTACATGGTGGACCCTCCAGACAGCACAATGTGCTTGTAGAATTCAGACCTGACCCAAAGAAAAAACAGTCTTTCTAGTGTTGTATAGTTTACCCTGTGTGAGGGGTAAACTCCCCCGTACGGCCAGGGGAGCAAAACCAAATCTAAAAAATGGTCACTACACAAAGACAGACTTGCTCATGCTTTACCAGAAAGCAGCAGTAAAAAAATACTGTGCTTTCAAGATTTTATCTGCTCATTCACACCAAAATAAGTTTCCAGACAACCTGCTGAGCTCCAAGACCTCAGCCTGAGCCCCTCTCCCAGCATAGGCCCTGCCCTAGCAACACACATTAGTGTCTAAAGCAAAAGATGTTACTCTGAATGCAGTTCTCACATCACCCCTGCATCCCGACAGAGGATTTTAAACACTGTGGTCTTACCTGGTATCAATGTCAGCGGCCTGGATGGTGTTGAACAGCAACTCAGCCACACCAACCCCTTCTACATTTATTAAGTGAGGCTGGAAAAGAGCCTCCGGTGCCTCAAACCGTTCTCCGCCGACTTTGATAATCCTGCCATCTGGGAGCTAGTGAAGTAAAAACACCATTGAGAAGGCTACTTTT
>VZRE01013686.1:509960-528331 GCA_013396775.1 Cephalopterus ornatus | reverse complement strand
AAAAAAAAAAAAAAAACCAAGAGGAAATGACCTACATTGCTCCCTAATGTTTTAAAACAGGAAATTGTTGATACTTGTCAGCACTGCTAGAAGTCGTTTAGTACTACTGAAAGAATACACAAATTCTTTAATCACTGCAACTCACACTGAGACATCGGGGAGCAGACATGTCCATACCAAACATTTCCTTACAATACCAACTCCTATTATCAATTTAAGAGATGATCTTAAAGCAAGAAGAATGCTTTTCTGCAAATTATTTTCTCCCATGTGTGATCACAGGAAGTTTCCACTAGGAGCAGGTTTACCACTCCTGACAGCAGATACCAGTCTCATATGTCTCACTGCTACATGGATGAAGCTGAAAGAATTTGATATGCTGGAGTAAGTCCACTTTCTCTACAAGTTCCCACACTGTAATAGTCAAATTTCAAAGATCTACAATGACAAAAATGAGTGCAAAGTCTTATGGAAAATCTGAAAAGAAAATAAGCTTTTAGAAGCTCTTCCCAGAACCAAGTAATCTGATTCTAACAGACTCCTATGGCTGGGAAACGAGCTACTGCCAAGGAAAACTGCGAAGGAATCAAAGCTAAGTGAATTTAAACCTAGGAGAAAAACTGTCTCCAAGACACTTACTGTGTAGGATTCAACTAATACTGTGGTCTCTAGTGCCAGTTTCTGCTCCTGTTCAATGTTGTATCCCACATAACAGAGCTTTTCCTTGATCATGCGAACGGTCTCGAAGTCAGCAGAATGGTTGAAAGCGTAACCCCGCAGCAGGAGGAGCTGGAGGAACACAGCAGGTCAGTCCAGATCTCTCAGCAGACATGTACATTTACACACGTATCTTTAAAAGCTAATCTCCCCTTTTTTAACTGCACATTTAGTACTGAGACAAATCCATCCCAGCCTATCCGTTATGACCAGAAAAGCGGAATAGTAAGGCAGCAGCATGACTCCAAGTGGGAAATTTTCTTCATCATTACAACTTTCAGTATAACCATCATGAAGACAAATTAAAGATAACCAAAATAATTCTTATCTTTAGCACTTCACTTCAGAACATTCCAGTATTCCAGTTTAACCATAAAATTTGTCAATCCAGAATGCTGCTTATACTTAAAGCACCCAAACAAACAAACTGTCTTTCAAACATGTTGTCTTATTTAATAATCACTATGCTATTTTCCACACTGTAAGAAAGTCTTTCTGAAAACAGATGAGTAGAACTGAGAGAATACAATTTAGCTTTCATTTTATGTGTTGAGAAAGCCAACTTTTGAGGTTTTCCTTCCCAAATATGGAATAAATTCCTTCCTACAAGACTGCCACTAAGAAAATGCGATGTCTCTGAATAACAGCAATATCACCACTTGTGATTTACATGAGGAAACATCAGAATAGACCAAAGGAATACAGAGACAGTTCTTTATCTAAATTAACATATGAATAATAAAGGGAAACTAGATAGTGGTTTCTTGCTATTAAGGGATTTTAACTTGAACCAAAGTACCACAGATACCAGCCTCAACCTTTAAGAACTCTTCCCAGCTTACCTTAATGAGGTACCTAGTGATATCCCTCCCAGCGATATCTAACCGTCTCGTGAGATGAGGGAGAGAGAAACCTTCATAAACTGGGCAAATGTGGGTTACGCCATCTCCAGAGTCCACAACAACACCAGTCAACAAACCTGTAAGAATGGGGAGGAGAAAAGAAAAGTACAACTTTTATTAGTACTTTCATAAACAGAGCAGAATAGTAGCGAGTTTAAGATTTTTTTCATTGTAATCTTAACACAACCTCTGTTCCCTCGGTCATCACTGGATTTTAAACTTAATGTTTTCAGAGTAACAAATGCTTTCATATAATACTTTTTAAAGTATTACCTCTACTTTTACCTAGATGCTTAGAACTCTACCGTTCGCAATTTTACCTGGTGTTTTGACATCTTAAATTGCATGCTAATTAAAGAGAATATCTATGCTCATTAAATGCTTGTTGGGGCACAAATTCCTCCACAGATCCAGCTGTATATGTGCAACCTTACATTAATTTCTCCAATATGAAGAAACCTAGAGATATTTAGGCCACTAGTTTACCTTGTTACAACTCTTAAGACTTGTTGATTTTCACTGGTATTCAAAAAACCAAAGCAATGCTTTCATAAGGTAAAGAACATTTGGATTATACAGCACAACACCTCATTTTTTCCACACTGAAGTAGCATTAGGCTGAGTCAGGTCCACTTTCACGGACTCAAAAAAATCAACTCTCATGAAAAAAGTTTACCACAAAACCATTAACTTCTAAGGTGTACAAAACTGAGATATCATAAGCATGTAGAAACAGAAGTTTCTATACTTAAGAGTCACAAATCAATGATGAAAGTTGATCTGAAAATAGTTTTATAGTTTTTCACAAGCTGCCTAAAGCAAGAAAACATATTTTAAGGGTAGACTTTAAAAATGCACTGATATGAGGCACGTCTCTATGTAACTTCAGCCACTACTTTAACCTTTAATGTAATATAAATAAGTAGGATGTTTTAAAGGGCTTCTTTAATTTTCAAAAGCAAATGTTTTATTTATAGGCCCCTTGATTTTTACACCTTAGAAGGTCTTCAACTTTGTTTTAGATGATGGTATGTAGAAACACTGCAGACTGCTCTAAGTTGTAACACCATTTTGTTATTCACAAAACAACTGAGCATCACACTGTAAGGTAAATGCACAATTACAGCAGATTTTAAGACTGCAGATGTTAGTCAATTAAATACTTAAAGGAAGCGAACCAAAGAAAAAGTGAGGGGAAAAAAAATGTAATAGCACAGATTGCAGCAAATAAAATTAATATTCAGGTGTACAAAAGCGGTTTTGGTTCAACTACTTCTAATGACTTGCACAACAGAACCACCTTTCCAGTACCCCATCACTTTGGCTCTTGGACACAGAAACTACAATGATGCGTTAATGGACAAGGATATTTATGTCCTGCTATGTGACAGCTAAATACACCAAGCCACTAACAAACAGATGTAAGGAGTCATTGTATTAGAACTGATGTGCTTGAGTCACTCCTTAAAATCCTAGATGGATTGCAGTCAGTGGTAGAATTTCCACTGGATTCAGTCAATCCATAATTTTCTGCTCAGGCTGAGGATCTTTTAACCTACTTTATCTACAGGAAAAGACTCAACTTTCTACTTATTTTTGCCCCTGAAAATATTGCAAAAGTCACATGATAATCATCTTGAAATTCACTCATGATCAGAAAATCAAAAGTCAGCCATTAAGTCTTGGGGCCAAAGGCAAAACAATTACAGCTGAAACAGTAACAGTTTTGATAAGCCAGCATTTTCCATTTACAAGCATGTCTCCATTTACATTCTTGTAATCCATGAAAATAACACTGACAGTGATACCTATCAATATTTCTCCAAAACAAAAAGCAAGCCTGTCAGTTAGAGCTGAGCTTACTCAGAGAACAGCACTGAATTAAGGCCAAGACCCAGTGATGCCATATTAGCAACACATTTATAAACTAAAGAGATTTTAGGTCATTTTTGCCTACCTTGAGCATACAGAGTAAGAACAGCCTGGATGGCTACATATACCCCAGAAAACTGGTACGTCTCAAACATAACCTGTAAGATGAAGGCAAAAATTAGCTCCCAAAAGCAGGCCAAATACTAAAAGAAATTTCATAGGCATTTGGAAACTGTATTTCTAGAATTTTGTATTTTTACTCATCAAAAACACAGCAGTACATTCAGTTCTACACCTCACCTGTTGACACCAGATAAGCCAGATGGAAATATTCCACATCTGTTTAGCCGAATGCTTACAGGAAAACCCTCACAAGAAGCGAATACTCACAAGAAAATCCACACACCGACTTCCACAGCTTTACTAAGCCCTTTTCCAAAGTGCTTAATGAGTGGGAGGCCGTACTTGCAGACCAGACAAACACTTCATTGCTGAAGTGTGACTTGGGAACGAAATGTTTGTTAAAGGTGTATCCTCTAAAACGGAGTTCAGGGGTTTATTATCCTGCATATCAAGCCATACAGACTTTGTACAACTGCAGACTCTGTCAAGTAAAACCAGACTCTTGTGCATCTGGGTCTAGAATAAGTCCAGTGTCACAGGTTTTTCTCTGCATTTGGGCCACGTTTTTCCTTTCCTTAAAGCACAACCAATGACAAACTTCTAAAACCAGTGCAAACTCCACTACAGACAGAAAACTGCAGGTTTGCAGAACTCGTACTGAAACATGAGAAGTAACTGCTTGTCTTGCACACGAGGTTCTCCTAACCACTAAACCAGTTTTTTCAGTGAAGAAACAGGCCAAGATTAAAGGATGTAGGGTTTATAGGATCTTGTCTTCTTTATAAACACAAAAAAGGCCAAGTAAACAAATCATACTGTACAGCAATTTTCCCCTCAAAATGCTTTACCAGGAAAAACGGATGAACTCTGATTGTTTCAACACATACAAAAGTTTTGCTTTTGCTACTCTGCAGCCTCCTGAGCCCCTTCTGCAACTTCTAGGATTAGAAACTGATTAAATCCCAAGTACTCCCACAGCTCAAGTAAAAGATATCCAAATATTGTTGAAGAAAAAAGCTGATGCCTGACAATTTTAGAATTCTGAGTTATTTAAGGAACCTCCTCTGTTAGAATAATGTGAAAATGAACAGAAAGGGAACAGCTGAAAGGGCAGCACCTCAAAGAGATTCCATACGAGTAGTCATTGTCTAAACCCAACACTATTCCAAACAGATGAGACTTTCAAACAACATGATGCTTATAAAATGAAAAAATAATATAAGGAAAACCTAAATTATCAACTCCATACAACAAAATGAATACTCAAATGGCATTAGTTACTGCCTTCACGTGTTGTACCAAACTCTAGAAGCCACTGTAAAACCCTTTTATAACCTATATGCAGGCCTTTTGGGGGTTGTTATTCTTTCCTTCAAGACATATTTGACGTGAAAAATGCCCTGACACGGGACATATATGTTAACAAATCTTAAAAGATGTAAATACTGAGCAGGATGTTCCAGGAAAACATTCTTCTTCCCTTGACAGCAGATTTTGGATTACCTACAAAGCGATGTTCTAACTAGAAAGGAAGAATTAAAATTTGGGACGAACGGTAAGGAATTCTAGTCTGGGTTTAGGAGAAGTGACTGTGCTCGAGCATCTCTACAGCTACTTGATATGCCATTACAGTCTGGCTGCTTCTGAGGGTGTTACAGAATGAGAATGCAGCAGAGAGAGACAGACAAACAGCAAACACTCAGTTAAGCTGAGGAGCAACCAGTGTCCTGTACATGCTAGGAAAGAAAAGGCACTTTTTAAATACATATTTTACAATATAGCTGTCATGTGAACACCTGCTGCCTTACTCTGCAGCTGAGTTTGATGAAGAGATGAGGTAAGGCATGAGAATTACTGGAAATAGAATGAAGGACAGCATATGTAATTATCTATCCTCTTGATATGGTCCAGATGACTAAGCTTTCCTTTCAGAATGCTACTGCACTGTATCACAAATTGCACAGACATTATTATATTTACTGCAGGCTTTAGGAAATATCTTCATTCAGTCCTCTGCTTCATACTGGGCTACCCCCCCCCGGAAGGGAGGAGGCCATGTCAAAAACGGAAGGAGTATAAATACATTGTGGTTAAAATAAATATTGCAAGTGCTCACAACATTGTGTTCCATTAAAAATATTAATAGAAACAACAAGCTTCTGTGTAACTCAAATTTAAATTTACAGAAATGGATCCTAGTTCTCACTAATCCTCTAGATCACAATTAAGTATCTACAGTCTCTGGAGTGGTATAAAAAAAAGCAGGTGGAGCAATGCAAATATTTTATCAGAGTTCAGAGGCCATACTGTTTTCAATTTATGGTATAAATCTGCTTGGTACCGGAATAACTAAAATCCAGCCTTTTGTGTTCGGCAGGAAAACAGAAACAAGAACACTATTGTGGACAGCTGAAAAGCAAAGAAGCCTGGGCAGGAAATGCAGCCACTCCTGCTACGTGGAGGCCACCCAGAATAATCTGCTATGCCTATCACACCACAGCTGACTGACGTGCAGTACATGGCATTATCAGCGTTGCACTACATAATACCTGGGTGATAGGTCCCTAATGTCCGCAATTGCTAAAAAATGCTGAATTTAGATTGCACGGTTTGACTTTTTTCACTCAAGTTTTAACTTTGCTAGAATTCATTTGCCCCCGAGTCAGTGAAAGAAAGGATTAGCATAAATACATTCACTGCCATGTTGCAAGAAAAAAAAATAAAAAGCACTACTGTACCTGTGACAACAAAAGCATTTTAAGGGGAAGGTCAGCAGGTAACAATAAATGTAAATTCTTATTAGAACAAGTAATAAATTTTGGGGGAAAAATATATATACAAATATTCAAAGTTCTGATAAATGGATACGGTTACAGACTTGGAATCCATTTTTCCCATCCTAGCAAGTATTCTAATAGCACTTTTTTAAAGTTACATTTAGTTACAATTTACATTACATTTGAATACTTATATTGATTGAAAACATCTATGATGCTTGAGAGGAAAGAAAAAAAACCCAAACAAAACGGGAAACTAAACTTTTTGTTCTCGTCAAACACTACTGCTCTTCAAAACTGAATCTTTGTCACACAGTGCTGGAGCTAAACAGTATCTGGCAACCGACATGAACACAAGGTTCAGGTGGAGCTTAGATCACCCAGGGCAGCCCTCTGGGATCGAGGATCCAAGAACCAGGCTTTCCTTCTTAGAAGGAATTTAATTGATAATCCCTAGCACTAATTAAAGATTAGAGCACTGGTTGTCATCACACCTTTGTCTCAACCACCTCCAACAACACCGCTCCATCTGGTGAGCAGCATCCAGCTCCAATCTCCTCTGCAGCATTACTGGCTTACAGAAGTCCAAGTCATTTAAAAGTAATTAACATTCATCCAATAGCTCATAATCAACGAATCTTGGATATGTGCAGAGAGACGTGTATTCCCAATTCTGTGTTTTAATGCTGGTATGGCTTGAGACAGGAAGCCTGCTACAGCTTTTGAATGAGATCAGCCTGTCTGAATTTAAGCTCAGTAGCATTCACGACTGTGGCCGAGGATGAGTTTTGGTTAGAAAAGAGAACTGCTTTGCCTCAGACAGTCACTGCGTGTTGATGGAACAAGAAACCTCTCAGCAATATTACAAGGACAGTCTGTATCGGCTTCTACTAGACAGACATACCTCCACAATCTTCTCCCTGTTTTTAGTTGGATTCATGGGAGGTTCTGTGAGTAGAATTTTACAATTTTTTGTGTCAATATTAAGTTTTTCTGGTCCAAACGTGTAATCCCAAAGGTGCTTCATGTCATCCCAGTTTCGGACTATGCCGTTCTCCATTGGATAATTCACTTCCAGCATTGATCGCAATTCACTGGCTTCATCACCAACCATGAGATCCTGTGGAAATTTTAATACAGAGACATGTCAGTGCTTGCAAAGTTTCCTGAACACCAAACTCCTCAAGAATGACAGTGAACTGCTTCAGCCTGTGTCCAGCTGTGCTCTTAAACAATGCCCACATTTTTGAACTATTTTCAGGTACTTAGGAGAGAAGTAGAATATATTTCATGTAGTATTTAAATTTGGCTGTTACCCATCCCAAACCTTTTCCAAAATAAACATTATTAATTCAATTAATTAAATTTCAATTAACCTTAAACAAACCAATAAACCCTGTTAGAGACTACAAACACCTCTGTAAGTACTGACACCTCCAAAATTATTTTATCAAATACTAATTTCTAAGAGCTGAGATGCAAAACAGCACATAAGGGTAGTAGGTGGGATTGGCAGAGTATTTTTCCATGCATGTTGCAAATTTCTGTGCACAATACCAAAAAAGGAATAATGAGTGGTGAATAAGCATACCGAACAGTAGCAAAAGCAAATAAGAGATTATAAGTTCCACACTAGACATTAAAAGAAAAAATGGTTTACATATTGCCTGTGTCAGTAGGGTGTGAAGAGACACATCTAAATATAAAATTTAACCTCATCTGTTCCTTGCCAAAAGTCCCAAGCCAAAAACCCAAGTAATGCATTCTTGCACAAACACAACCAACTAATGCAGTTTGTATACTCATTTCACACTGATTAAGCAATCTGTTTATTAAAGTTAGTTATGCAAACACTGCACATTCAAATTAGTAGCATCACATCTTCTCCTTTCCCACGTATTTCCCAGAGGAAGTATGTACAATAACATCTTATCTTTGCTCCCTATTATATCCCACACTTGTCTGGGATAAAGAAACCTGGACTGGCTCTCTTGTACTTAGCCTATAAGAACATAATTCTAGATGCCAATAGCCTGTGTCCATACTNCGTTACTGCACAGCAACTGCATTGTTTTTTCTAAAAAAAAAAAAAAAAAAAAAAGGCCAGCTGCTTCCTCCAAAAATATGCCTCTGCAGTTTGCAGTTGCTGTGGCACAGCAAACTTGGAAGTGAGGATTACTCAACCAACTACTCAATGCCAGGGGAAAAAAAAGATGCACAGCGAAAAAATCTGGTGTCTGGTTTACAAGGCCCTTAACAGTAACCTAAATAGTTACTGCTGACTACATAAAAGGAAGTTAATTGAAAATAGATCAAGTCAAACCACTCTTCTGCCACCCCCTCTCACTGACAAGGTGCTTTGTTTGTTTTCCTTTCACAGGTAGATCACACTTCAGCTCTGGACTGTACAGAACACAAAAGTCAGGACTCCAGTGTTTTAAACCAAAGGTACCCTGTTGAAACCGTACTCTCGGAACTCCACCACGCAGCCACACTACCCATGAGAATTTAAGATGACAGAAACTCCACCAGTTAGAAGACTTGGAAGCCTTTTTGTGCATTGTTCTCTGAGGCTCTCTGCTGCCAGACAGGACACAGCCCAGGAAAAGCTGCTATTCAAAGGTGCAACGTGAAAGTTGCACCAAACTTTCACGTCCTTTTAAAACAAAGATAAAGGGCAGAACAATTGTTCTCTCTTGAGAACATTAGTGCTAGCACACTAACAAACAGGCACACTTGGCAGGTGAAGAGGAAGAAGGACGACACAACTGAGTTTGCGGAGAGGAATCGGTATCGTGACATCCAATATTTCCACCACTTGGTTACTCAGGAATGTTTGTCTAACTGAAATCTGAACATTTCTTCACACTCTCGGTTTTAATTGTTAAATAGAACACTTTCTACTGTTAAAGATGCTGAGTTCATGTTGATCTTTCAGTGTTATTCTTGCATCTTGCAAAACTACAGGTTATGTAGCACTCAGAAACAATACATACAATATTCTCATGAATTAGTTTTGCCAGTAAACCAAAGCAATGAACAATGTCCAAAATAAGTATGTATTCAAATGTAAAATGTAAGACAAGACAAAACAATGAATAGCATTAAAAAAATAACATAACAGCTACTAGGTCTCATCAAGCAAAAATGGTAAACAAAAAGCACAGGGGCACCTCACTTACCATCATTTTGTTATTCTACTTCAACAGGTCAAGAAAGGTGAAGAAAAGGTAGAAGCAAGAAAGTCAGAAAAGGCCTAAATGAAATTCTCAAATTACTTTAAGTACACAGTAGAATTAGGCTGAAAAGAGATGCATGTACAGCAGGAAATGATCTGAGTTAGTTTAGTTAGGGCCAAACTAACATTCTCAGGGTATCAGATTAAATTGTCTCTTTAGAGGAAGCTACTGCTACATGTCAGTGGCATGTCATGTTTATGCATCCTAGGCTGCAAACAGGATCAGTATATCTGCCTATCTCTCATAATTAGGATTTTGTGTATAAATATTCTGTAACAATGGGAGTTTTACCCTGGGCAAGGTGTTTATCTGAAGCAGACAAGACTCTGCACAAGGCAATTGACCATAACAAGCTCTGATAAAGCCGAAATTCATATTTTGTTTTAAAAATTTCATTTAAAGTATCTAAGAACTGAAAACTACTAATCAGTAGTGACTTACTAGTACCCCCAAACCTGTTGCAAAGACTAGTAAGTCAGTAAAAGCTAAGAGCAGCATCTATCCTTCTGGGTTTAGAGTTTTAAGGTTGCAATTTTAAGCAAAATAATCCCACTAATAACAGAACCCTTGTATTTATGCCCTGAACTGGGGCCTCTGGGTAGTAGAAAAAGCTACATCCCTGCTTCTAGCCAAAAGGAAAATCCATACAGAAAATATGGGCAAAGTAACTTGAAACTGGTAACTCGATGGATGATAACCACTGTTTTGATCAGCTTCCAGGCTCTTTTCACAGAGTTTCCGAATTTCTCAGGAATGACAGCTTTCCTGAATAGTTTTAAAAGTCAAACTCTTGCCAGCTTCCTTTACTCAGTTTCAAACTTACCCTGTAAGAACTCACAGTGAATGCCTAGAATTAAATTTTGGCACAAAGCTCATCTGCAAAAATATATTTCTTTTAGGAAATCTGCAGGAATCTCACAAAGAAAAACAGCACTCACGCTTAACAAGTCTTCCTACTGTATTATCGTACTGGGATACCCAAAGTATCTGTGGCAGGGATTTCTTCTCTCGATACACTGCTTCCTTAAGAAAGGTGACAAGCTGTTATAGGCAGATGCTACAAAACTCGTAGGAAGAATCTAGACACAGTTTATACTGTCTACAACACACCCACGTGATCCATGCTCAAGCAGAAGACCAGCAGTGCATGTGAAATTATAGTTTACTGGTTCTTTTCGCACTGATCTCATAGTAATTACCCGCCTATACCTCCTATCTTTTCAATTTAACACTGTTATCTGTAACGATATTAAACCAAGTTATCAGGTAATCAGAGGATATCAAAACTGGCAGGACAGGCTGTATCAGACCAGCCCGAAAGGAAACACAACTTCAACAGTGAGATTTCATAAAAGAAAATTTTGTTTTGGACTTCAGACTCATAAATGACTGCATGACTTTCATAAAACTTTACCAGGATCTCCTTTAAGGAGGCTCCTCACATTAAGTTCAAGCACATATCCAAAGAAACACCTGTCCCCAAGTCTTGCAAGAGAAAGGAAGATGTTTTCCCTCTCCTTACAAAAAATCTTCTCTACTGTGAAAGGGAAAGATCTCCATCCTCTCAACCAAACTGTCCTAGCTGACACAAGGTAAAGCAGTATTGCAACATTAGCAACACAGGAAAAAAACCCCTAGGAATGCATTTTGGGAAGGTTTGATGTCTTTCAATCTTGACTTCCTTGTGTGGCCTTCTGCTGACACTACAACTGTTTTACAGGCAGCAGCAGAAGTCAGATAACTCAAGTTCTCCTTGTTGACTACAAAGTTCTGAAAATAAAGAACAAGACTGGGCCAACTTTTTTCTTTTCCTCTTCCTAAGCTGCTGCTCAGAAGCAATAAGCACAGCAAAACTGAAAGCCTGTGTATATGTGGTTCTACTTGACCTTCACTGGCCTAAGCGAGGACTTCTACAATTCTGCATTGCCTCCTGCTTCTCCCTCACTCTCCAACTGGAGTTTGCACAACCGTGTAGTAAGGCATTCAAAACTTTACCTGACAAAGAAATCCCTCTTTTGCAGCTGGATCAGCCCACTAAAGTGGCTCACCACATGCCTGCACAAGCAGCATGACCAGCACAAGGTGAGAATTGTGTGGCTAGAAGCAAGAAGGGAGGATGTGACCACAAGCAGGGCTGAGACATTTACTGAAGGCTGTATTGCAGAAGCAACTAATAACATTTGAAGCATTACTCTGTAATTATAAAATAAGTGAGAAATGACAGCTCCCTGGACTTCAGAAAAAGATTCTCAAACCATGGCTCTCCCCCCATGTCTTGGAATCATGTCCCAAGGCAAAGCAAGCCTGGACAGAGCCTCTCCATCTCTAACTGGTGTGGAGTACCCACGTCCATCAACAGCAAAAGAAAAACAAAAACAATAGAAACAATGAAATGCAAACACAGCCAAGGTTAAACATCTCATACAAGATCACAGATGATCAACTGTGAGTAGAAAGCAAACCATACAGAGGGACCTGGAAGCTCCAGCAGTTCTTCAACATTGTCTCAGAATCCGACAGTACAGATCGGTGACAGTCAGTCACTTCTGTCCAAATTCTGCCTTCTAATCTTGAAATCATTTACATATCGGCATTTGAAGCCCCTTTTTGCCCAGAACCACTTGAGCCCTACCTGCTGCCTCCTCAGGTGTACTATCTGAAGGCCTCCAGTGCTTTAGATTACCCTCTTCATAACCTTGTAGTTTGTGACAGGCTAAAATCCAATACAGAAATGAATCAAAAAATACTGCAACAGCATAAAGGGGAGTTAAGGAGAAAGCATTTCCAAGCATTACGTAAGTCAAAAGCTGCCCTACGTATCTTCATCTGTCAGAAAGAAAAAATAAACAAAAAAATTTACCTTGATTTCAATGTTTCCTACTTTAGCAGTTGATCTTATAATGGGTCTTCCAACCAAAGCTGGAAAAATATGCTCTGGAAAATTTGAGCCTGCATAGCCACACTTCACAAACTGAAAAGGAAGAAATTATTTTATTAGAATATGCATTACTTTTGCTTACCAATAAAAACCTGGTTTGGGGTAAAAAATTAGAAGTCCAAATTTAAGAGCATGTGTCCCACTGGAAACCAATTGGATTTATACTTTCAAATCAATTTTACACATTTCAAATGATGCATTAAAATATTACAACACTTTCCAGAATGTTTTCTGAATCAAGACTGTCAGATTTTTAAGAAATGGTATTAAAACAACTAAGTACATTGTGAGGTGTAGAAGAGTCTCTTGTCTGAATTTGGACTTGGCCACTCCACAAAAAAGTCCTCCAGCAACCTGAAATCCATAATTTTATAACAGATCACCTTATAATGAGTACCCAATGAGACCTAATTAAATCGCCTCTCCAATTAAAGCACGCAGTAGCAGAATGACTTACATACCAGAAAAAAAAAAAAACCCAGAACCTTGTGAAGTCAAATTTTATGCTCTTATAAAAAGTGCTGAACTGTGAACTAGCAGGTAAGTCCATGCAATTCAGGTGGATTTCTCCAAGTTCCACAATTTTCAGGGTTTCTTTTAAGGATAAAGTTTCCAGTAAGCACTTCTAAAACCAACAGCACAACCAAAACCTCAGACGATGGCAGTTCACACCAAACAGGATGCTCTGAAAGTGTTTGTTACCCAAATATATACAAAAGGAAGCTTTATATCACCAGTCCCAAGACAGTATATACACTAAGAAAACAGCGACAACTTACTGAACATTAAAAAAAAAATACAGTCACTATGGGAAGCTCAGCTGTTAATCATGAACTTTAAATGTGTCAGCAAGAAGTTACAATTTTAGTTCACAGGGATTAGCAAGTTATATTCTTCAGCCACCCTACATGTGTGTATCATATGCACACTTTGCATCTTGCACTGTATTAACGTGCCAGAACTAAAACATTTTCACCTGCAGAATTACTCAACCACTGGGGTGTAGCAGTGGCAACCCAGCACCACGGGATCACTCAGGCTGGAGGGAACCTCGGGAGCTGTCTGGTCCAGCCTCGGGCTCAAACCAGTCACCCCTGATCTCAGAGCTGGTTGCTCAGAGCTTCGACCAGTTGGGTGCTGGAAGCATCCAAGGACAGGCAATTCACAGCCGCCTTGGGACCCTGTCCCAAAACTTAAATTAGCCACTTCAGGTTGTATCAAAAGGCATCTGCTGGCATTTTCAGAGCATTCACCAAGTTTTCTGGAGCAAGGTCTGAAGGCTGCCACTGGAACAATTATCCCAGCAAAGAGTACAGCTAATTGCAGTGAGAGGAATTCTGTCATTACACTAACGGGAACATGAAAAGTCATTTGCTATTGCTTGTAATTATTCACCTTACTGCAGTAAAAAAGAGCACCTGTTTTGGAAAGAAATTTATCAAGCCAGTTACAGAAAGAGCCAAGAGACATTTTAATTAAATTTGGGGTAATAGAGGGGAAAAAGGATTTTTTTTTTTTTTTTTTGCTTTTTAGTGACCCTGATTTCTTTTACTCATTCAGTGCTTGCTGTCTCCAAAGGCAGAGCTGTCTGGCATACCTGAAGAATGACACTGTGTACACAACCCATTTCACTCATTCCACTTAAAACCGAAAAGGCAAGTACTTATCAATTCTTTTGCTTGTGTTAAAGCCAGAAGTACCTAGGAGTTATATAGATCTTATCTGTGTATTCAAGAATGCAGTGCCGGTATCAGAAAGCAAAGAGCAGCCTCAAGCATTTCGGGATCACACTACCTGAATACACCAGAAGACTTTACCAGAAGTTTTAAACTTCAGGAAACATATGAGACATTTTGAAGGACTGAGCTGAGCCCAAATAACGGTGTCTAAATTCAAAAAAAAAAAAAAAAAAAAAAAGCTCCTTTTCAGGCTTAGCAAATTGCTGCATAAAGGCCAATCACACAGTTTTTGTTGCTTCTACAATATGGAGGAATGCTTGTTATAAATTCCACTGTGCAGGGCCTGGTCAAGCTAGAAGGAAGTTCTACGAAACATCCCACACAATCCCATCCTCCAGCTTGGGGTTTCCTGAATTGTTCCAAGTACAATCCTAAGCACCTCCATGGACCCCACATGCACCTTTGCACCCATATATTTGTTTACAGCTTTTCCTCCTTTTCTGCCCCCTCCTCCCCGCCCCCAGCATGAAGCAACTTCCCTACCAGTCATCACCAACCACGTTGGTCAACAGAAGCAACACGACAAATAGTATCTAAATAAATCTTTACAACTCAAGCTCCTGCAACACCCCTCAAAAAGCTCCACTACCCACACTTCTAAACCCTGCTGGAACCTCAAGGTTTATAAAGCAACCACTGAGATATGCAACCAAAACGACTACTGCACAAAAATCAGCGAGCGCCCCTCGCCCAACCTTAAAAATACCTCTCAAAATCACATACAACTACCTTGACCTCGAAAATGCTGACCTACAAAAACACTATTCTTACTATTTGATCTCAGTAGTAACTTCCAGACCCCTTCTGCGCTAAAACCTTGACATACCTTCCCGGGAAATTAACTATGTTGGCAGTGAACAAATCCTAGATTTTATAAACAGATTGCCATTTCTCGAACCAGCCTAAAAACACAATCAAAACCAGATTTAATCTATGTGAACTGCAGTGAGAGAGATTAAGCTTGGACACTCCCAGTCTGTTCCCCACCTCTCTCAGACCAGAACAGAGCACCTTAAAAATTACATTTTACACAGTTCTACAGATTTAGCCATACATAGACAGAATTTTTACTCCTCTTCAAATTTGAAACTTCCCTCTCCAGTCTACATAAAAATCTGGTGAACATGAGAGCAAGTGAGCCTTGTACATCAGCTTCCCCATCAATGGGAACATCCCTGCTGTAGTATTCTCCCTGACATAATCCTGAATATTCAGGTGGTTCAGTATGTTTGTAATGACCCAACTCCTGTCCCTTACTGGAAATCCTCCAAAATCTTCAAGTGAACGTTATGAACTGCAGTAATCTGGAACAGAATCAGCTTCTCTTTTCTAGTGCCCAGCATGAAACAGCTCACTGTTCCTGCTGCTCTCAATTTGAAACTCTCCAGTTTAAGCACGGTGTACTTGTTTCTCTTCCATGTCTTACTGCGCCCACCTCTCACAACAATTATCAGCACAATGCTCATGTTTCGAACAATACCACGAGCACTCAGTGCATTTACTCATTTCTGTAGGGACTTCACCACCATTTATTCTTGCACACATTCAGAATGTTTTAAGAACAGCTACCTAGCCTGCCTGTGTGCGAGGCCATGTATGTAAGAACTTTTACCATATATAGTTTCTTCTCCATTTCACTGTGGTTTATACTGACTCTTTCACTTCCTACTGAGTCATCAAACACCAAGAACTCGCATGTATAAGTATTCTTTCAAACTAAAAGAATGAGGAAGCTCACGAACAGGTCACGTGACAAGTTTTAAAATGAATGCTAATATTCTTATCAGATCTCTGTGCTTGATTCTTTCCATTGATGCAACTCCCAAACAAAAACCTTAAATACAGCTACAGCAATTTTACAGGCCACTAAGTAACTTAACATTTGTCCTGTAACAATAAGAACATCCACCTTTAATGGTTTAGACCTTTGAGGTGCCATTGCCTCCCTCCTTCCTAACACTACATGTTGCAAGCACTTCCTTCTAGTCACCTCTTCCTCAAAGATTGGCTGCAGCCTGACACATTAAAAGCCCTGGTGCAGCCTAGCAAGAACAGCAGATTTTAAAGACAAGCCTAAAGTTAAAACCCGCATCTGACTTTTCCAAGCACATTCTCCATTTTTCAATCCAATATTTCTGACGCCCGGCAGGAGATTTAATTTCAATCACAGTTTTAAGTATGACGTATCAGAAATCACTCTGACATAAAACATCTCTTGTCATATAGGAAAAATATTATCATCAAAATACTGGTTTGACAATATAGAGCTACTTGAGAATCTTCAAATGCAGCTGAGCCTCGAATATTTACTGAGCGGAATTTTCTCCCAGCTTCGTTATCTCAATACTAGTTCAATTACCCTAATTCAACCTAAATATTTTGAGTTTTACTGATTTAACCATTGTTTCTTGACACTCTGCCCTCCCACCCAAGGAGCTCTGTGGCCAGGGTACTTCCAGACACACATTGTTCTGCTCAGAGGCCAAACACGAGTGACACAGGTCCCTCCTCTCCCACCACAGAGGCACCTTCCACTGCTGGTACAACTCACAGAGGGGGAAAAAACCACATCAATCCAAGATGTCCCTGGAATTAAAAGCACGCAAAGAGATACGTTATGCTGTAAGGAAATCTGTGTTGCGCACCCAGCTTGGGAAATTTGGTAATGACAAAAGCTTTTATCCATGTCCCACACCTGAGACCAGCCAAGGCACAGCACTGCTGTCACTGCCAATACACCAAACATTTCACAACTCAGTGATTACTGCCATATAAAGGATCAGAGTGAAGAATGAAGCTCTTTTTTTTTTTTCCCTGTTTTGGGCCTGACAACAGGGATATTAAATAATAAAGATATTATTATTAAAAAAAATTGCACAGACAACAACAAAAAAAAAGGCAAAAAAGCAAAGCAGCTTCCATATCCCTTTGTAAGAAAAAAGTGCTAAATGTTAGATTTTTTCCTTTCCTTTTCCTAAAAGATAGTTTAAAAAGTGCCAAATGTTCTAGACCCCAGCCTTAATAATGATCATTTTTGCTATAGGAGGAAAAAGGAAAAGACATCAAAACTGTCAAACCCCAGACTTGTCAAATATTATGTTCCTCTTCCTAAACCATTCTGATAATTTCAGATGCTAATTGGAAAACCCCCTAATTCAGGATGCTGAATGTCTAACAGCAGCATCCTTTGTCTCAGCTGTTCTCTTCCTAGGATTATAAAAAAAAAAAAAAATTCTATTTTATTCCAAGTGTCTATATATAAAGTAAAACTTCCTTTTTTTTTGCTATTCAAAACATCTTAATGTACCACGAGTTATGTTAAATCTCCACAATAAAAATGATATTGCTTTATGAGGGGAAGCCCTAGATTGCTAAAAAAAAAATTTACCATGGGGAAATAGCATCTTATTTCTTTTTTTTTTTTGCTCTAAAATGGTATCTTTTTCACTTCCTGTTGAGGTGCCTCGCAGCCTGACAAAAGGATGGGTTTCTGGTGGGTGCCTGCACGCTCGAGAAGGCAGGAAAAGGTGTAAAGAATGGAGAAATTTTTTAAAAAAATGCCAATTCTGAGGGTACGTTGTGGATCAGAAAGGTATTTTAAAAAATTCCGATTTTGAGGTTATGCTGCGGATCAGAAAGGTATTAATGAAAGGATGCTAAAAAAAAAAAAAAAAAAAAAAAAAAAACACACCAAAAAACCCGACAACCCCAAAACACTTCCCTGATCTAATAATCCTGCGCACAGAGGACACATCCCGGTCGCCCGATGTATAATGTGCTCATTCAGAAATTTTAAAAAAATCGGTATTTTCGGCTGGACTCGCGTCGCTCAGGGCACGCAGAGAAATCGGAACCCGACGGTAACACGGCCAGAGGCCGAGGGTCCGGGGGCGGTCCAGGGCAAGCCCCGGCGCCGCATCCCGCCCGGTGGGTCCCCGCTGGGCTGGCATCACGGGATCGGCGGGCGCAGGGCCCGGAGCTGCCCCCGCCCATTCATTCCCGAGGCCGGGATGGCGGACGGGCCGGGCCGGGCCCGGCGGCAGCGGCAGCACGGCCGGGCGGGC
>VZRE01013686.1:482971-509567 GCA_013396775.1 Cephalopterus ornatus | reverse complement strand
CCCGGGCCGGGGCCGTTGCCATGGCGGCGGGTCGGCGGCGCCCGGAGCGGCCCCCGCGGCCCGGTCCCCAGGTCACACACCAAGGCCCTGCGCGTCGGCGGCAGGGTGGCCGGCGGGAACGGGGAGGGGGTTCTTCTCCCCCTCCCCGGCGCTCGGCACCGGTTAGGCCGCACCTCGAGTGCCGTGTCCGGCTCTGGGCCGCTCAGTTTGGGAAGGGTGTTGAGGGTGCTGGAGTGTGAACAAGGAAGGGCGACGAGGCTGGTGAAGGGACACAGCTCCTTTGAGGAGCGGCTGAGGGAGCTGGGGTTGTTCAGCCTGGAAAAGAGGAGGCTCAGGGGAGACCTCATCACTCTGTACAACTCCGTGACAGGAGGCGGTAGCCAGGTGGGGGTCAGTCTGTTCTCCCAGGCGACCAGCAACAGGAGAAGAGGGCACAGCCTTAAGCTACACCAGAGGAGGTTTAAGTTAGAGATTTAAGTTAGACTCTAGGAAGAAATTCCTTGCAGAGAGAGTGGTCACGCATTGGAATGAGCTGCCCGGGGATGTGGTGGATTCACCGTCCCTGGAAGGTGTTTTGAGAAGAGGCTGGACGCGGCGCTCAGTGCCGTGGTCTAGAAGACAAGGTGGTGTTGGGCCAAGGGCTGGACTCGGTGATCTCGGAGGTCTTCTCCAACGTCGCTGATTCTGTGATCCTGTGACCTCAGTCACACCAAGTCGCCCCAAGTCACCAGATGGGCCGTTTGTTTTCATCTTGTGCCGATGCCCAACAGAGGGACGGGCCCGCCCTGAGGGGCTGCCCACCCTCACCCCTCACACCATCCCCTCCCCGCGGGGGTCTGTCTGCCCACTCTGAGGGAAATCGGGCAGCTGCTAAAAGAGCTATTTTTAATGAATATTGTGTTGTTTTGATAGATCGACATCCCGGAAGAGCTTTTACTCTTCCCAGGTTTTGCCCAGGTCTGGCAAACAGTTTGTATTTGTGTGATGGGCCCGGAATAAAGGAGAGGTTCGGTGTGATCTCCTGGCTCCTGTCTGGCAGCCCGGTATTTGTTTCATGTGTTGACCAAAATTCCACTGACTTTCAAGAGAAGTCAGGAACAAACCAGCACCTCTCCCTTTTTCACATGGAATTACACAATCAATGAGGTTGGAAAAGACCTCTGAGATCATCAAGTCCAACCTGTAACCAAACACCACCTTGTCAGCTAGGTCATGGCACTAACTAGCTTTCTTCCGTGCCATGAGCTATGTAGTCCACTACCAACAGCAGCCTGTTACAGAAACAATGTAAGCACAAGGGTTTTTGCATAGTTATGAGAGTTGCATATGAACTGATGTATATTATTATCTATGTATATGGTTATAAAGGGTTTTTTTCTACCTTTAACTTTACAGAATAGTGGGAACAATCAAAATCTTTTAAAATACCAGACTATAGGCCATAATATTTGACTCTTTTTTTGCTTTAGTGACATCCAGATATTGAGAATGAGGATACAACAGGGCATTACCTAGTAGGACGAAGAGGCTATGGAAACAAACGTGGACTAATCCAGTGGCATGCAGATGTGATGGAAGGACATCCTGGTCACTCTGCAGCAGCTTTACCTGAGTATGGATTGCTTTCTAATATAGATGTGATTCATGTTTTAATCTACTTTTCAGGGAATGATGCTTTGATATTCATACAACCAAAGGGTTTATGTTGCTGGTTGAAGCCAGATGTGTAAAGCAATTCCCTTAAAAGCCTGCTTTTTGTCCAGAAAAAATAATTAATCTGTATATCTGAAATCACTTGGCTTGTTGAACCCAGCATAGAGGGCTCACTCAGGGAAACTACACCCTGTTTACTGCTCTGCTGTTGGACTTGCTGGATAATTCTGGACACAGCACTTAGCCCGCCTATATCTCAGTTCCAATAAGCTGGATATGGTACCATGCCATATCATACTAATGCTCATGCATTAAGCATCTGCAGTCTCTGAATGTGAAATGTTTCATTTTGGGTTGAAATCATCTGTTGATTTGTCAGGATGATTCAGCTATGCCTCCTTATGCACAGTGATGGCAGAATTTACTCTGCTCTGAGGCAAACTACATTTCCGTTTGGCAGACCTGAGGTAAAAAAGAGCAAACTGCCTCCACTAACTTTTCTGAGGTTAGATATTCACTAGATCCTTATATATGTTTAAGATTTTAATTTTTATAACATGTAACTTTTTATTAACATCTTGTAGCTTTTGTCACATGAGCCTTTTCCTACCAGGGATTTACACTATTAGTTAAAGAAAACGCTTTATGACAGAAGGTTATTTTGAGAACTGCCAACAGAAATTGCAGTGTAATTAAAGTCACTCAAGAAATAGTGATACTGAGGCCTGTCAAACATAAATATGGTTAATTTGCTATTCATAGCACAGCACATAAGTTTACATATCAAAGGGATGCAAGTTCTGCACCAGAAGTACCAGAACTTACATACTGCATGGTATAGTCAGTAAATTCATCACTCCTCTTGCCACCAACTGTCCTGTTAGCTGTCGGACAGCCTTGAAAGATTTTTGTTTTGTACTGGAAGTCATGTACAACACAGGAGAGGAAATACAGCGAGGTTTGAACAGACATCTATTTTAAAACTTAGTTTACTCATTAAGTTGAACTGAGATATTGCTTCTTGTTCTAAAGAAAAAATAAAGTAGTGCCTGTAGGAAAAAGTTGCAGAGCACAGTAACAACCTTTCCAGAAACAGGAAAGGAAGTTTTGTCATGGTCTGCACTTGTCATCTTCTTTTGCTGTGAGCAGGGTAACACAGAATGAGATTTAGTTTAACCGCACCCAAAATACACAGGAATTGGTATTTCTTTTGTAGGTCAGTCATATGATGCAAAGAGGTGGAAAAGCTTAACAATCAATGGATTGATGGGTGCCATATACATTTGAATTATCTTTTTTCTGTATATATTGCACACATTCCATGCTGTGTATGTTCCAGTTAGTGTGGCTTGCTTAGAAGGTTGTAAAGAAATAAGCAAAGAGAAGAAAAAAAAAATTTCCTATCTTCAGAGTAATTTTGTTTATATACTTAATAACTTAGGGGTTTTGCAGGAAGATGAAAAGTAACCTGTGCATAATCCTGTGTAAATAGATTTGTCTTCCAAAAAGCTAGTGTCTATGTGCTGCTGCTCCTTGTAAAAGCCATGGAAAGAACTACCCACAGTTTCCTGGTAGGAGAAGGAGTGGTGACTTGCTGTGACTTTTGCGAGTGAGCAAGACTTTGTGACAGAAGGTAATAAAAGTATGATGACTAAGCAGAGTGCTGAAGCTTATCAGATAAAGCACTACCAGTATCTTATGCTTAGTTTAATAGACTTTTATGAACTTGCCAATGGAGTGCTCCATGCTTATGCTAATGCGCAGGCACAGAGAACCCATACAAACAGAGGCAGGAAATACTCAGAACAGAAAGGGAAAAGGACTTGTTGGGGCAGCTGACCCACAGCTCTGCTCAGTATGGCAGAGAAAGGAGGGTCTGGAAGGAACTGATGATATCTCACACACAGCAAAGCAAGCAGTGTGTTCCTTAGTCCCACTTCCACTTCCCACAGAGCCCTCCCTCTCAGTGTAGGGATATGGGATCTGCACCTACAGACTCTGTGCTGGCTGGAGAAACTGAGGCCAATTCCTATGCTGATGAGGCTGGTTACCATGTTGTATTGGCAGGGCAGGAGGAAGACATTCTACCTAAGAATGAGCTTTAATTTTTTCTCTCCCATAATCTGTTTTGCTTCTTATTGAGGTATTTTACCTTTGTCTCAGAATTATGCCATTGCTTTTACCAAAAATAGCAGACTAGAAATATTTATGGAAATTGTCCCCTGTCTAAGCACTGGGTATCATTTTCTGGATTTATGAAACTGTGGGTAAACATTTAGGAAGTCTGAGTACTTCTGAATAAGTCATGGTTTAAAGGGCAAAGAAGCCCTCAACAGGTACACTTCCAACATTGTTTGACTACCTCATTAACATTAAGGGACTCTGACCTTCACCAAATCCTGGTTATCTAACTTTCCTGGTTACCAAAACCAACCTTGCACAGGTGCCAGAGGCAGTGTGGTTGTGGGAGCCCACGCAGGATTAATTTTCCTGGTAGGAAAAGACAACTTGGTTGTCAAACTGCATCTAACAAGAGTGCTCAGCAGGCCTGGATTTCTGTGAAGGACAAAAAGGTCTGGATTCTCCTCCCTGTAAACACCACCCATTCTGAGTCATCTGAGCTGGAAGTACTGGCATAATTGCAAAACATCTTTACACAGATGGTATGATCCAGTGTAGCTTCCACGAGGATTCTTGAGTGAGATATTTGGCTGCTTAATTAAAATATTATGAGGACAGGTTTCTAATGTTGGGTATTTTTGACTAACAGGTTTTTCCTTTTTAGAGTCGCAGGGTTAGACAGTAGGAACTTTTATTTTTGTTGACACATTTCCAGATAAGCATGAGAACACATTGCAAAGGTCACTTTGTGTCTTAAATTCAACAGGAGTTCCGTTCCATGCAGTGTCCCTAGCACGTGTCCCATCTGCCATACGAAACTTTTAAAACACAACTTCAAACAAAGTTATCTTCGAGAGTTCACACACTGCAAATCCCCGTGAATTTTGACCACTGTAGCTGTGATGATGCTTTGTCACAAAGGCCCAGATCCCTGCAGCCCATGTGCTTGTCTTGTGATTTCACTGAAAGTTAGGACCTAAGTGGAAGCACTGGGATGTGCAGAGGGGGTGTGTTGGACACTGGACTCATGGCAAGCTTCTGGATGCTCTGTCTGGACCCTGCTCTCCATTGCCCTAAATATTTTGCGGTTGTTTAGGCATGTGCAGGGGATGCAAAGTATTAATAAATCTGAATTCTCCACTTACGTCACCGGTAACATTTTGAGGACACTTTGCAGAGATATAAATGGCAACCAATGGAATTTCAGAGTTTCAGGAACCTGATTTCCAGAGATTTTTGAGTTCTTTTTATACCAGCTGAAGTGAATGAAACCATTATCTGAGAACTGGGTTCCAGATATTAAAGTCTGGCAGGCAAAGCTGGGTTATGCAAAATTAGATGCCAATCCTGAAAAGATAAATTGTAAGTGATGATCTCATAGGGGAAGTCTGAGACAGAGCCAAGACTAGAATCTAAATCTGCTGATGCCCAGTCCTGTGCATTAACCACAACACTGATTTTTTAATACTGTGAGCTTGAATACTGACTTGTTAAAAAAATAAATGCAGTTTTCAAACTCATCCACGGCATATTCTTTTGGTGTAATTGGCTGAATTCTGGTAGCTGAAGTCAATTTGCACCTCAAATTTTCAAAGAAAGGGGTTTCAAATAAATTCATTCTTTGCTGCAGTGAAGCTGAACCCCATACAAGTGAATGTTACTTTTAAGAAATTCATTAAGGGATTTATTTTTTTTTACCATTCTTTATCTGTTTTCTGCACTTTCAGTTTTTACCAAGTATTTTACATGACTGTAGAGGTGGTTGCTGAAAAATACTGCAGGAGATGAAAACATCTGTTCGTTGGTTTCCTGGTCTGTGGGATGCAGGAAAGCCACTGTGCTGCTGTTCTGCAGGGTTTCTGATGCTCTCCTCCCTGAGCTCTCCTGCTCGGGCTCCTGCAGTGCTTGGAGAGCTCTGTATAATATTTTGAAGACCAGGGAGGTTTGATTAAATAAGAGACAATTATGAACTAAGTGCAAGGTCTTTCATTAAGTAGCTTTTCCAGAAGGCATACAGATTATCCATATGTAATACTGCTGGGAGTTTGAATTGCACCTTCCACTTTTTTTTTTTTTTCCCAAAAGACTTGGTATTTTTTTAAAGCCTTCTGTTTTTAACAAAGTCCAAAAACTTACTAAGATTGAGAATAAAAGTGGGGAAATAAACAGGTGGATGCACCACAACCTTAAAGTAAGGAAAACCTCTCTTCTCTTGATACACTGAAAAATATCACAAACTTTTAATTAGCAATTTTGCAGAGATTATTTGCCCCAAATTTCAAATTGAATAAGACAAACAAGAAGTAAAGGAAAGGAAATACAGATGGGTTTGGTTTTTATTTTTTTGTAAATTGCAGGTGAACATTGGATGTAGTCAAAACTTTTGTGTGAGAATTTTTATGCTCCCTGACAAGGGAGATATTGGTATCTCAGACTAGATAGTAATAGAGGAATGTGCATTTTCTTGGATTCCAGTAGCCAGGCTGATGAAGAGAAAGTCTCAGATGTGAATAAAAGACTCTGATGTTGTTGCCTAATTTATTAAAAGCAAAGAACTGTCAGACATTTGAAGTGTGCAAAGCATAAGACTGGCTCTAATGTCTCAATTTTGGCAGTTTTGATGCCACTTGTACTTTAAGTTAATATTAATTGTTGGGGGAAAAAAAATTCGCCCTTCCTCCCTTTAATCTTTTTCCCTTTAATCAGCAGCTTATAAGTGCAGTAGCACATTTCCGATGCCAGTAATGTATTTTTATCTGGCAAGTGATTAATGTGCATAAACAAGATGGATAGGCCTGTCTGCTGAGACACAGAACAGTGAGACACAGCACAGTGCTGCTTGAGAAGGAAACAATCTTTTTATTATTATTATTTTCATTAGGTCTAATAGCTTTGGATATCCACGGAAATCAGTTGCTGTTCATAAGATGGATACAACATGATTCATCGTTGCTCTACTTTCTGTAACTTATGTAAATATTTTTTTCTGATTATTTTTGAGGAAACATCCTTTCTATGTAGAATTAGCTTTTCAAGCAAAGCCAGTGTTGGGAGAAACACCATGATCAGGTTGCTAATCAGTCCGTGAGTGAGTGGGGATTTAAGACAGGAGGTGGCAGTCTTGAGTAGCAACTCACTGCTGTCTCTGCTTAGTTAAGCTCAGCTCCAAATGGAGTCAGAGCTGGGCTCAAATAACCCAGGATCTCAGCCCTTTTTCTTAACCATCACAACAACAAGCATATTGAAGATGGCAACAAGTAGATTTGTCCTTTGTGCCTGACAATTAAACATGTAGTTAAGTTATTTAATGATTTTAATGTGGAATTGTGTGAGTTTTCTTAGATTTTTTTTAATATTTGGATCAATATTTGTAGAAGGACAGACTGCAACAAATTGCAGAGCCAGAATTTAAGCTGTCTCATTCTCATCTGGCTTTGTTTCTTCTAACTAGGAAAATAATGTTGCAAACAAGAATAACTCCTAATGAAATATGGAATTGTTTTGTTCAAATAAGAGGTATGCCTAATTCTGGTCTCCTTTTTGGTATCCTGGAAGGTTGGGTGATCCTTCATCCCCTACCTGTGGTCCTCAAGCAAGTCATGAGGTACTTCTATCTCCCTCATGAACTACCACAAAGTAATGGCAAGATAACCTACTTTTATTAGTAATATCACTGATTGCAAATGTCTAATCAACAAAATCAGCACAAAACTTTGCAACTACACAGTCTCAGCAGAGAGGGGAACTTGATGACATCATTGTTTTTCCCCTGTGAAAATGCTTAGTTGGAAGAAGACAAAAAAAGATTAAATGAATCAGAGTTGCTCCATGCAACCTCCCACTTCTAATCTTTTTGAAGAATGTGAACCATTCAGTGGTAAAAAATGTAACCAAAAGAGTTCTGCCGCATTCATTTCCGCTGGGTATTCATAGTAGGAATTTTACTTGTAAATGTTATTGTAAATTTTGTATATCTGTTGATTGGTTTTCCCTATAGCTCCCCATTTTAAAAATATGTTTTTTGGGCCAAATCTCAATTTACATTTTTTTTCCATTCAGATGCACGCGAAAAGTCTTCCTTTAAAAGTTTGCTAAGCAACAAATCCTTCAAATAGAACAAGTTGCAACTCTGCTCTGCCTGGAAAGGCTACATGCATTCAAAGTCTCAGCCCATAACAGAACTAATTTTCTGAGCTTGTTTTTTTTTTGTAACAGTCTGTAGGTAAAAAATAGTTTTCTTTTTTTTTTCCCTCCAGTTAACCTGCACGTGCACAACTCTCTGTCTGCTCCACACAGACACAGCAGTCTACCTGGATGGATCTGAATGCGAGACCAGGTTTTCTGTAACTGTCCCATCCTGTCAGACACAGCAGACATTGTCAGGGAACCTTCTGTTTAATCTTGTTATTAAGCAAACATTTCCCTAAGTTTGCATAAGCAGTCGCCCAGCCACGGCTTCCACACAGTCCTTTAATAACCAGCAGGGTGTGGTGATTAAATTTCCTCAGCCTTCTCTTCTGACTGCCAAGGAGAAATTTATTCCTCAGTTAGCATTATTGCTTACTTGCTTTGATTCTTCACTTCCTTTGTTCTGAGGAGATCAGGGAGTTCATAGGTGTCTTTTTAGTGCAAAAAGTGTGTGGGGGATGATTCGTTGAGCCCAATCCCCTAAAGAAACAAGGCTTGTGTGATCATACTCAGCCTATTCCGCCATGCAGCACTAATAACATGGAACCCCACTGGCCATTTCACTTCATGTGGAACAGAGACAGAGGACTCCAGCCTTCCAGCTTCCTAGCAATTTTATGAAAATGGATGGCTGGGGGGAGGAAAGAAAACCTGCTATTACCTTCTACTATCAAGGCATTTGCTAATTTAGAAGATACATGCTAAGTTTCAAATATCAAAATACCAAAACATTTTAAATTTATTCAGAGTCAAGGTGAGCAACTCAACTGTTTGCATGTGTGTGTTTTTTAAGTAAGGCCACTGAAACTGTGAAAGAATGTGCAAAACTCGCTTCATACAGATGATCAGTAATGTTTGGTACTTTTAGATTGAAGACTGAGTCTTCATAGTTCTCTTGTGCGATTAGTTTAATCTTCGCTCCTTCTCAGCATTTAGGGGATTGGAGAACGCTCCAAAAAGTATTTTGCTCTACGAAGAAGTGCAATAAACTTGGGCCTTACAATGTCTGTGTTGCTGGAAAAATATGGTTTTCTATTTTTTAAGCATATGTTTTTGGGGTCTTAAAGACTCTGTTTCCGATTGTTGGTTTTCTTAGGACAACAGTAGCTGCAGCCTTGTCTAGTTTAGGGCATGCACAGATGTTTTGTTCCAGATCCAGATGTTCAGAGGAAGGAGATGTTCCTTCCACAGTCACATGGGTCCTTCTAGCTGCTACAAACTGACCTGTCATCGAGAAGTTTTTACAAGTGCTCCCTAATTCATATCGACCACAATTAGGTATATTATTTTAAGCAGTTTAAAATCCTGATCTGAGATACAGCAGCTGACTTTGCCTCACCTGAGTTAGCGGTACTCCCATAAACTCTTCTGTTAGCACATCTGAAGATTGATGAGGAACTTCTGCAGTAGTTAATCCTGTCCACTGGCTCTGCTAAACATAAAAGAACTCACCTCCATATAGCCTGAAGGCCCTCTGACAATTCACAATCACTTGGCATCATGGGCAAGACTTCTGCCTGCACAAAAGGTAAATGAATACCAGCTGGGGACTCGAATATCTGAGCTCAACAAGCAGAAAGGAAAAGACCGACTCATGTGCTTTTACAGACTAATGCCAGTGAGCAGAATCCCATTTTAAATAAGGCCACAAGTGAAAATGGTTTCTTATGCTGAGAAAAACTGTAGAGAGATAGAAGCGGTATTTGAAGAACTGCCTGGTGGTTTGGGGCACTAAGGAGATCTATTCTGAGTGTGGAAAAAAGTCCTCATTAAGTATACACTGGAGTTTTTAAGAAGAAAAGGTAGTGGAAATACAGCTTGGACTGTGAATGGCATGAGAAGATATTTAGGGAACCCCAGCCCTGCGTGTGGTAGGAAAGCCTAAGAGAAATGAGCAAGAAGTCCATGAGCAATGGAATCAGTGAAGCCTGGTTTCCAATGGATTTGTGCCTCATGCAAGTTTTTCCCCTGGCCTGTATGGTCTTTGTCCTATATGGATTGTCAGATGCCTGGTAAGAATGGAGCTTTTGCTATATCCTTTTTCATGGCTGGAGGCACCATCTGGATCTCCTCTTCTTCCCAGCTGGCTGACTGCTTCCACTATATCTGGGACAACTTTGTGTCTTGAAACCTGTGAAACACTTCCAAATTCAGTTGAAAATCAGACACCGGATTCAAAAGTTACTGGAAGAGGAAGTGAAGACAGCAGAATAGGCACTCATACACTAAATATGATGACAAAGGCCTTTTTTCCTTAGGAAATCAGAACAGCTGGAGAAGGGCACTTCCTTCAGATTTGGTGATTTCCAGCACTGGCAAGATCACCTCAGACTGGGGCACGGGAAGGGTAAATGGGAGCAGCACTAAAACCTGCTTTCATGTTGCAGACCTGTTTCGTAGAGAGATGAGGTATAGACTTACAGCATTCTACTCCTGTGGTGGGTTTGTTGGCATTTATTTGGAACTTGGTTATTTATTAGGTGAAAATATGCATAGTTAGAATTTCAGGTCTTGGTCTAAATCTGCATGTGGATGACTTTTTTTTTTAACTGTTTCTTACACCAGTGTCACTGATATGATTAATTTTGCTTACTCATTCCAAAATTACGTATATTTTTCTAGGTGGGAGCTGCAGTGGGAATGAACGAGAAAACAAAATGCAGTAACAGATGCACAAAGCAACCTACCTGAACACGTAGGTCAAGTTTAATAGGTACATTTTGTGAACCAGAGCAATTTTCTGTAGTTGATATCAACATCTTCATCTTTGATCTCCACCTCAGTAGGTCAGAACTCCATTGTTTTGCTAATGCTTTGGTTGACTTGAAAAATAATCTTCCTTGGACTATTTGAGAACCTGTAGATGAAATATCTGGTAGTGGCCAAGGGAAAAAAAAAAAAATAGAAAATGAAAGAGGTAACTATCAGAAGTACTGTTCAGAATAAACAGCTGTGCACTTGTCCCCTCTATCTCTGAAAACTTCATTTAGCTCCAGGCATAGGTTTAAATGAACTACCTCATGTTTACTAGCACCAGCTAAAAATGTGTTCTATAGAGAGACTATACACAGGGTATACCTTGTGTCAGACTTAGTAAGAAAGAAAGGTTGGTTTCATGTAGATTGCGTCATTGCATGTAAAAAAAAATACACATCTTGACTGCACAAAACAAAGTGCTTTATCTAGGTGCTTATCCAAGTGCAAGCGTTTTTCCACCAAATACAAATTAACTGTTGAGATAACTAGGGTGGAAGAATCTGTATAAAGAGGTGTGATAAAAAGACTTCTTTGCCTCAATGAAAGAATGTACCATTCAGTAGGGCTTGTAACAGAATAATATTTCAGTTAAACAAACTGTAACTTGTACTTCTAGAAAGTACTGAAGCTTTTACAAGAACTATATGCAGACTAGATCCTAGGAAGTGTTGTCTAACAGCACAGCTCTTATCCAGGGATAAGTTCTTTTTAAATCTGAGGAAGTTAAATCCTTTTCCCCATTTTTATTTTATTTCTTATATCAATCCATGAGATAGCAGACTTCCTTATTTAATTCCTGACTTCCAAGCCTTATTTTTTCAATTTTAACAGGCAATCAGCTTGCAGGGCAGGAGCCCTTCTTTCAGCAGGCGCAGTTTGTAATACTGAACAATCCCGAGTTAGTGAGGTTAGGATTCCCCTATGTAAGAAATTCAGGGTGGTGTCAAACCTGCCAAATGACTTTCACAACACTCTGACCCAGGTGGTGTGAGCTGGGTATTTGAATGACTCCTGCCCTGAGCAGCGCTGGTGGTGTTGTAAACTAGCACAGGTAATCCAGACTGTCCGGATCTGTGCTTGCATAAGCTTAGCCAACATCTGAATCAACTGCAGGGCCAAGAAAAGCCATAGTGGTGGGGTCTCAGGCTACTCAGACCATTTTCTTGCACTGAACATTGTATTTGCCAGCAGGTTAGAACTGAGCCTTGTGCGTCATCTACAAGTTGCTGGGTATGTATGGGAAACAAGAGCTGTCTTCCAATCCAGGGCTTCCTTTAGATATCGTGAAGGTTGAGTGACTTCCTTCCATTAATATCAACTGTTTATGTACTAACTGCTGCATGAATCTAAATGAGTGGTTTGGGGTGATCTTTGTACCCAGCCCAGTACGCAGATAAAATGGTTCTCTTGATTTTAGGAGAGGAAGAGGCCTGTTTGTGAGACCTTGGTGGCAGACATGGGTATGTGTTCCTGGCTGCAGAAGGGGCAAATGTTTAAGGAAGCTGGAGACTGGGAGACTGCTTATGAGAAGTATTACTGCCTGCTTATTCTAGCCTGAATAGTCTTCCTTTGACACTATGTACTGGAAGTGTCTGTATCATGGAAAACAAGATTTAACCACAAAGGTTGTGTAGAGTGTGACCCCGGTGCCCCAGAGCACAGATCATACCCACAGCAGCCATGATCTTCCTCGTAACATACTCAGTGTAAGTCACAGCATCTTGGGTCACATTTTCCCGTACCACTTTCAGTGTTCCTTAGGCAGTATCTTTAATATTATCATCTTAAAAATAACTGTTGCTCAAGAGTATTTCTCCGATTTCATTGGCAAATATCTAAGAAAATCTGAAAGGTGCAGCTCATGATCAGGACAGTCTTTCATTTAATTTCTTTTTCTTTTCCTCCTGCTTACATTTTTTCCCCCTTGAAGATGGCAAAGCCCTGTATATAGGGATTTTGACTCACTGATCTCATGCCCTGAATTATGGCCTCTTCATTCCAGACCAATTTCTGGTAGTCATTGATCAGTACTTTTGCTAGATATGGGGATAGTAAAGTTAACAAAAAGCGTGTAGTTTAACTTCTAGAACCCGGGCTAAAAATGTAGTGCCAAAGCATGGAAAGTCTGGGTTTTCCCAAATGAAAATGAACAGGCTGAATTATTGAGTCAGTAAAGGTGGAGTGCCACGATGGTATTGTACACAGCTTTGCTTTTCTTATTACACAACTTCACTTTCTTATTGAAGAGAAGTAATTGACCAAGTGAAATGAATCGCACCCTAAAATTCCAGTCAGCTTCTCTCAGCAAATGGTCAGTAGTCAATAAGGAGAAGCAGGCAATTCAGAAGAAAATTCATTCCCTTGATCTTTGATACCCATTTCAGGATGGAGGGAGGAACTCATCCCTCAGAAGGAGGACAGGATGCTGTCTTGTATGTGCAGCTATCATTGCTTAGTTTTCAAATTAATACCATTCTAACAACCTTCTCCAACCTGTTTTTGTGACTGGAAACAAATGAAAATGCAGTCAATATTTGCAAATGCATTGTAGGTCATTCTGCCATGTTCCACTCTGCTCAATAGAG
Source organism: Cephalopterus ornatus (assembly GCA_013396775.1). NCBI lineage: Eukaryota > Metazoa > Chordata > Aves > Passeriformes > Cotingidae > Cephalopterus > Cephalopterus ornatus. Next base: position 496,263 of record VZRE01013686.1, on the reverse strand, counting down.
CAGCAGAGAAGATTTTTTAATTTACCCACTAAGAATAAAGTGCTGATTTGGCTCTGTGCTTCTTGGAAACCGTCTTTGCTCTGCTATTTCCTGTCATTTTCTCAAGCTTTGTGTTTCAGATGTGAACAGGGACCTACTCAAAATCTCTTTACGTTTGTAGCGGTGTGACAAGATTCCTTAGACAGATGGGTGTTGCTTGCAGGTAAACAGGGAACGAAGAGCGAAAGCGTGGCAGAAAGTTTTCCCATTTTAGTTCTGAGGCGTTGCTGCTTCACCACCAGCACACCCTGGTGAGCAGCCGTGTCCAGCGCTGACCTTGCTTGACACGTTCAGCAGAGGCTGCTAAATCTCGTTTCCTCAGACTTCCAGCATTTTGCATGATTGTTCCTCCTTCCATCCCGAGACACGGCCCCCGGATGAGCTGGTTCGTGCTCGCTGTTGTCGCGTTGGCAGCGGCGCTTGGCAGCTCCTGTCACCCAGCTCTGCTGCAGTGTGACATCGGGAGCTGTCTGCGGGCCAGGCAGCACTGCAGGACAAGCAGGAACTTCTGAACGCTCCTGGCTGCATTAACAGATGATTAAATTTGAAGACGATGCATTGCCACTGCCTTTGTTTGAATGACTGTGGTGCTTCAGTGTCTGCTAGTGTTTGTTGACACAGTAATTTATAGAGTTTTGTTTGTATGTCTTGTGAGAAGGGAATATATCACTGCAGTGACACCTCACCTATGTTGGTGGCCTTATTTTTGGATGCCAAGCTGAATAAAGTGCTGTCAGAATCTATGGATGACCTGGCAGAAACTTAATGATTGTCCTTGAAACCATTTGTACTTTCTGTTTTGTGACCTTGGCAGATCAGTGATTGGGAAATGTGTTCATGTGCTGTCTGCACCTGCCAGCTTTGCCATGCAGCAGTAGGTCATTTCCTTTCCAAACACAACTGGCTTCTGGTATCAGTGGGAAATTGGCAGCTCTTATATGAAAGCAGTACATTCCAGTTTCCTCTTCTGGTGAGATAGGAAAGGATTTGTTATTGTTATGGGCCCCGAGCCCTGTCAGAGCTCTCTTCCCCACTTAACTGCTTTTTCAGTCACTCAAAACCAGTTTGTCAATACTGTACAGCGTCATCCATTGTACTGCCTATGAGATTGCCCCAAGACCATTTTTTTCCCAGTATCATGGGCTTAATTCTAAACAGAACTGCAAAGCCTACAGTGAAAATATTTCTATCTTCTTCCGCCTGTTGGTCTTTCTTCCTCATTTCTGTGAAAGAACAAGAGAGGGCAGAATAAAGAGTCTGCCTGGTGGTAGGGCTTAAGAAACAACATGGAATTGAAGTGTACTTTTCTCCCTATTTCTTTGTCATAGCAAAAAAATTGATGTGAAGTGGCACTCATTGTGCTTTCAGTTCTCAAGAAAGGACAGAAAGCTGTTGCAGTGACTTCTTTGTAAGGAGTGTTTAATTCAGCAGACAGGGAATCAGTGGTGTTGGGCAATTGCCTCATCTCCAGCCTGAAGTATCACCTTTGCAAAGATCTACAAAGGAGTTACGTTGCTGACAGTGAGGTGGGGAATTTTGTTTCCACTCTTAATGGCATAAAGCAGCTTCATTGGCTTTATAGGTGATTCAAAGGGTTGGTCTCTCTGAAAGTTAGGGTAAATTGTTAGTACACACAATGTGTTTCTTTTTCTTCCTGCAGTTACTGGTGATGGAAATAAAATCGTGGTTTTGTCTGTGCTTTCATGTGGTATTATTAATGAAACAGATAATCCCATTTGTCTTAGAATCAAGGCAATGATCTCTTGTGTTCTGTCCATCTGTTCCAGACACCAACAGCATGTTCATCACCATGGTATTGGAACAGTCTGGTACACAAATAGCAATCAGCAGTTATTAACATAATATTATTACTCGGTCCATAAAGCTAATATTGGCTGAGATACCAGACATCACACATTGTGAGACAGTTCCTCAGATGATGTACTTTATCCTGCCAGAATAGGACAATACTGTGAATTAAAATCAGTAAAAGGATGCTTGTTTGTTTGTTTCATGCAACAAAAATTCTCTATACAATATACATATATAAAAATTTTCTCTTTACACCCAGTAATTTAAAATCCATCGCTATCTAGTTGTAGAACAGCATTCTTCAGAAAACAAAAGGGCTATTTTTTTTTATTTTTTACATGCATTAGATCAAATCAAACCACTGAAAGTTCTCTTTTCCTTCCTTTCTCCCCAAGCTGCTGATGTAGACTGATACAGGAGTGGGTTTTTACATGCAGAAGACCATTTATCTCAAACTTGACCTAGAGAAGTTCAAGTCTGTTCAGCATGTGACCTCCTCCTGTAGTGTTGAAGGGGTGGCATGTGATTGCAGCCCACAATGAAACTCCAAGTCCCGCAAAACATCCTGAACACCCACAAACTTTGGATGTTCCCTACTTGTCCTTATTCCCCTTCATACGTCTCATTTATACATGTTTAAAAGTCCAACTTCAAACATCTGCTTTTTGTTTGGTCACTTTTTGTTATTATATAACTTAAAGATTTATTTTTTTTCAGAGTTGAACAGCCGTACTTTTGAAATCACTGGTGTTTAAATTGCTGGTTAAAATGAGTAGGTTCCTCTCGAGTGGCTTATTTGTGCTGATCAGGTTAAATGAGTAGCCCTTCTATATCTCATTTTTCCTCCCTTCTTAATCAGAATATATTCCTGGGAGACCTATTTTGTAAGCCTGTCTACGGAGACTTCTATACAGCAGCAAGATGGAGCCTTTTCATCTTGAAGCTTCACAGTTACAGTGTTGCAACTATGAAGCAAAAGTGAAACCAAAGCATTAGGGTCCCTAGTTTTTATACACGACTTCCGCTTGCTTTAGAAGGCAAATTGCTGCTAAATTAACATTTCTGTAAACATTATGGTGCCCACACAAGTGCTGCTCTAATGAAAGGGAACACCTCTATCTGAGCTGGTTGGGGTGATGTTGGGAGGGACGAGCAGATTGTGTCAGCCATTATTATTCTTTTAGTGAACATGAAACTTAACTGATACTGGTGACACTGGTTCTGTCTCCATTTTTATATCAGTAGCTTTTTTTTTAAAAAAAAGGAAACATTAACTACTGTAATTAACTACTATTAATAATCAACTATTAACTATTAAAGTAAACTAATTAAAAATGTAAATAGATTGTTAAGAATGTTGTTGCCAAGTGGGCTGTATATGTGTGGGGGAGTCATCCACTGGGATGGAAAGGCCAACAGGATTCTAGTTATAAAAACAGAGGATCATTCCCTACAGGCCAGCTCTGCCTTGAACACTTTTTGTGTTTAAAACTAATAAAATTAATAAAATTAATAAAAATAAGCTTTTGGCTCAGCTGTGGGAAGAAGTCCAAAGTCCTGGGTGTCTCTCATACATGTCTAGATACAATGAAGGGCAAAGTGCAGCATTTTTATCCTGTCATTCCCCATTATCACTCTCAGTTATTAAGCAAGTGGTGAATATTAAGATAAACCTTGACTGAAACATTTAATAGACATTATCTATTAGACTGCATGTGCCCCGTTTTATTTCTTTCAGGGCCTGTCTCTCACTGAATGCCAGACTGTCCTTCGCGATATAGCCCAGTGAGCAGGAGAAATGTGTTTGAACTTGTTAAAATGGCCATAAACATAAAGCTATAGCTGGAACTTTCTTGGAATGCTCTCCCCTGTCTTCCTATTGTAGGCCAGAATGTTGGTTCTCTGCAGCCAGTTGCTTTGGAGCAATGTTACGGAGAAGAATAATGAGTCGTTTCTGACTCAGTTTAATGGCTTTATCAGGACTGAAAAAGCTATCGCTGGACTAAGTGCTGTACCCACAGTTCACTTCATGTAGCTCTTTTTGTCATGTACAGTGACTGCCCACTGAAAGAAAATGAAGATGCATTGCTTCGGCTTTTGTAAGGAAGATCCGTGGCAGGTTTTGTCGTATCCCTGAACAGAAAAGTGGTTCCAGAGGCCGTTAGTTTTCTCTGCTCTTGTGTCTGCAATGTACATTGCAACAGTACATGTTGTCACTGCACAGTTTCCCCGTGTCCTCTTAGTTTTAGATAGGCTGCATCCTCCTCAGTAATCTTTGAGGTTTATGACATGGAGCATAAAATGTAACCACTAAAACAGGGCGGATAGTTATTTTGCACAATTTTGAACAACTGCTCAAAGTGGGATTTGGGGAAGAATGTCCGACCTCATAGTTCTGTAGGACTGGGTGCCTTTCACAATAGATGCTCAGAGTGGGGTGCTCATTCAATTCCCCAAGTGTTAAATTGGACATACTCAAGGAAAGATGAGGCAGACCGTTTTGAATTATGAGGAGGGCTGAGATCTCTGATATTGTTAATTATGCAGTGATAGAAAGCACAGTAGTCCATTGTTCTTTCTGAACTACAGTACTGGAACAGAAAAAAGCAATGAAAAATCATCACTGAGGAAGCTGCCACCCTTGTTCTCTTGTGTGCTGTATCACTTCCATGGGGATATCTCATGGACACCAAATAGGAAAGCAAATGCAGTTGTCCTGATTTTTTTTCCTCAAACCCCATCACATATAATAAGCCTCTGTGGCTTTCTGCCCCACACAACTTTTTGACGCTCTTGATTTAGGTATGATGTTACTATGTCTTTTGAACCATGTATTTTAGCAGATTTTGTGTTTAAATGTAAAAACCCAACTATGGAATGCATATTACATGGGGCAATGTTATGCTAGATAACAGCCAAATTTGAATAGTTAATCTCATGTATTCAAAATGTCGCCCTTTTTTTTGCATGGTACAAAAGGAATCTCATTAGTTAATGAACATAGGCAATGCATGCAGCATGTAGGGAGTGATTGCATTTAGCTATGAATTGCATTTAACTATGAATTATTAGATCCTTGAATAGTTCCCTTTTCTTAAGATAAAAGAAACAAATCATTTGAGTACCTTATCTCGAATAATATTATTTGTAATTATTTATCACAATAGCCAATGTAATGTAATTAGTTTTTTTAATTTTTTAGTGGTGAATTTATAGCTCCTGAAATTATATATTTGTTCTCTCCTTTCACTTGCTTTTAGAAAGAAACTGGAGCTGCTTCATCAGTGCCATATCATACTGTGGTTGGCCACATGAAGAGGATCATGTTGACAAATTAGTGCAACAACTCTCCCAGACATGGAAGGATACCTCTTACAAGGAAATCCATAGGTGACTAATAGGCAGTAAACAGTCTTTGAGATCTGGGAGAAACATTTTGGTGTACCTGGAAATCAATCTAGATCTAAATTACCTGCCACTGCGGATATTTTAGTCTTAATTCATGCTTTTCTACCACATTTCAGGATGTGTCCTGTGTCTGAACACCTTTGCTTTCTTGTTTGTTTGTTTTTTACGTTTGTCAGTCACTACACAGTGCCACTTAGAATCAATTTAACACCCTTCCCTTGTGTTGAGTGGTTCCAGGGGGTGATGATTGCAGGATTAGCCTGCTGGTAATTAAGTGTTGCTGCCTCTTGGCTTGAAAATGAAACAGCTCTATGGAATTTAAGAGTTTCTTCTTTATTTGTGTTGTGTGTGTCTAAACAGTATGGATAGGTGTACCAAATCAGTGCAGACACAGTGCAATCTTAAAAAAATAAACTAAAAAAGCAAAAAGAAAAGAGAAAGAAGGAGAGAGAGACAGAGAAGGAAAAGAACAAGAAACCATGGGAAGGAAAACAAGTTCACTCAGCTCATTAAAACTTTGAATTGCATGGAAAATTTTCCACACCTAGCTGAATCCTGAGTGTAATTTCCTAATTTTGGCTTCATACAGTCCGGACAAAGTTTCATGTCGGGACTCATTTTCACTCACAGATGGGTCTTCAAAATTTGCAGGTGGTAAGTTGTGTAAAATAGGTCGTGTTGCCTGTTTGTTGAAGCCTGGATGTGTACCTGTTCCAGTAAAGCAAGGGCTGGGTTCCTTACCATTTGTGGACTAAAGAACTCACTGAATGCTTGCTTCTCATATTGGCTTTACCACTATGAAGAGTTTTATCTCTTGAATTCACTGATTAATGTTTTAAGCGGAATGCAGCCTTTATTAGTTTTTTTTCCAAAATCTGCTATCAAAAATCACAGTATTCCACCATTCAAAGACAGTTCTTTGCTTCTTCAAAGACTTGTTAAACTGATCTGTACCGTCCTCCTCACAGGACTGTAGTGGTTTAATCTCATATGATACAAATGATGAGTTTCTGTTTGAAATAATAGGGATGATGCCTAATCCTGGACAGTTCTGTCTGGCCTGTGTTAGGGTAAAGATGAAGGCATTTGACTGTCCTAATTGAACCACAGCCTGAGCTTTTTACCTTGAGCTTTTGTTACATTTAAGGATTCATGCTGAATAACAATAATAAAAGACGAATCCCATCTGGTTTTCTGCTGATTGTTAGTTTAATTTAGTGTTTTCTGCTGATTGTTAGTTTAATTTATTGTATGACTACTCAAAGTTTAGTCTGCCAGCCAACGCAGGTATGCAGTTATCAACATTACTGATAGGATAAACCAATTATGTAAGCTTATTTTCAAATCTCCCCAAATCCCATAATACTTAACAAAGTAAAACTCTTGAGTTGAAATGTACCTGTTTACAGAAAGATACAACATCAAACAGAGGTTTCATTTAGAGCTCTGGATAGACTAAATGGCCTTGTTGCTTGCTTTTTTTTTTTTTCCTGTTGCCATTTTAGGCATGAAATATAGCAGGAAACCAAGAAGAAAGTATGGACAAGAAAAGTGCAGAGTTGTAAGAAAGACTTTTGAGAGTTGTCAGGAAGAGTTCTGTGCTTGCAAGGCTGTGGAGGCCGAAGCCCTGAACAGTATGTGCCGTGTTTTGAGGGTCTGGTTAGTGCTGCATCTTTGAGCTGTAACAGTTATTTCTCAAACAGTGTCTAACCATTGCCTTGGCAGGACTCCAGATTAATCCTGTGGGGAGAGGAAAGTGCCTGTGGAGCTTGGCAAAAGTTGCTTGTCCTTTCCTCCTGAAGATACGTGTTTGTTCCTGGGTAGTGTGGGAGGTGACTCCTCCTTTCTCTCTGCATTTGTAGCCACCATGGAAACCGATAATCCCAGAAGACGGTTTAATATGCAATTGCAGACCCAAATGTCATTGTAGAGGTCTGAGACTCTCTCTCCCGACACTAAATTGTACATGCGTATGCAAGCAGTTTAACAAGCCTGCTAATGAATGCCCCAAACCAAGTCAGATGGAGCTTCCAAGGAATGAACAGGGTGAGAACAAAATGCAAAGGGCCAAGAAAGACAAAAAAGCACAAAGAACAGTTGAGAAAGAGGTTCAAAATTTAGATGATGACAAGTGTAAAATGTTATTGTTGATGTCAGGCCATGAAACAAGAGGGGCATTCTGTTGTTGAATCACATGTTGCTGGCCCCAGTAAGTGTGCAATACACAAAGCACGGCAGATGCTGTGCCAGGCAGGTGTGTAAACAGGATGAGCAAACAGAGGAGGGTCGTGAACAAAGGAAAACTGAGAAGAAAGTTTTTGAAGATGGAAGAGGTCATAAGAGAGGCTGCTGGCACAAAAGCTGGTGTGGAAGAAAAAGGGTGTGACAATAGAAGGAAAGCTAAAAGAAAGTACAGCCACTGACTTGATTTGCTGTTTTTCATTAGAAATGTGTCCTTTTGCCACTACTGGATGCCATACACATGCACAAGATACAAGCTTTTCAGCTTACCAGGGTGAAACTCCCTTCCAGAACTCTGGCATCACAGCCACCTACAAAACCCAATAAAGCAACCTTCAGTATTAAATCGATGTTAGTGTTAAATAACATCCGGTGCCAAGCAAGGAGATACCAGCCCGGCTGGATGAATGGGTGCCAGAGCATTTATATGATAATTCTTATGATGAATCGAACTCTTAAGCAAACAGATACCTAGGCAAAGAGCAGAGCGGCCAAATTCCATGGAGCACTACCCTGCTATCTCCCCTGTTGCAAAATGCATGAGTCAGAGGTAGGAGATAGCCCTGGGCAGGACCTACAGGGAGTACTCTGATCCCCTCTTGAGCAAAGCTGATGTTTCTGGGCCCTTTTCAGGTATGCTTTCCAGCAGGACTCTGCCCCAGTGTCTATGGGGCATTCCACCAAGCTTTGCTGCAGTTAGGAAGGGTTCATTTACTGGAAGGAAGTGAGTGCTACAAGCAGGACATCAGGAGAGGGCAACCTCAAAGTCCAACCCCCTGTTGCACGGTTGTGGTCCGGAGTTTGAGCCATTATAAAAACAAACAGGTCAGATCCTCAGCTGGCACAGAGACACAGGAGCTCAGCGTATGAGCTTGGGCTCTGTCCCCTCTATCTCTTGTGGCACTGAAGATTATGACTGAAAAGATGCCCAGAAGATAACAGATGAAGTAAAGTGTACTGAGTTCCCCAGCAAACTTAAGTAAAAGCCTAAGCTGCTTAATTTATCCTTAGAATCATTTTAGTGGTGAGCTTTTTTTACCTTTCTTGTGGGTGCTGTCATAAATGGCCTGTAGGAACAGTGGAATTGTCATATCTGGACGTTTTCAAGAACACCGTTATTGAGATGCAAATAGATGCAGCTGAAGCAGAGGAACTGACTAGATCATCTCTTGAAGTCTCTTCCAACCTCCTTTTTTTCCCATGATTTTAGCAGATGCATTCAGTTGCTGTCCTAAGCTGGCAATGTTACCCTGCTTCCATGAGGCTTGTGTCCCAGAAGCCACAACTCCCAAACCCTTCTGCTTTCTCCATAGCTACTCATACAATACAAAACGTGGTATTGTCAATTTTGCAAAATTTAGCGAAATCATGATCCAAACCATGGCAACAGTGTAAAGTAAAAAAAAGAAAGATACCAAAGTTAATAGGTAACCAGCTTATTATAGTGTTTCACGTCTTGCTCAGCATAATTTTCTACTTCAAATTTTGGTGACAGTTGCCAACAAAAACTTCCGTGTGCTCACAGCAGTACTGAAGCAAACCTAGGCCTGAAGAAAGGGGGCAGAACAAGGTGCCAGATCTCCTTCTAGGAGTTTCCCAAAAGAGATTTAGCTCACTGGAGTTGGACACCTGCTCTCCGAGCATCCTGCTATTGCTTCACATCCCGCACCTCACCCTGCCTGTACCTCTCGTCTTCTGCCGGTGACTGGAACCAATGTGAAACCTCTGGCTCCATTCCCCTCACTGTAGGATGTGACAGCACAGGTCACATGTCCAGCAAAACCAAGAGGTAGAGCTGGACATCAGCTGTTTCCTGGCGATTCACAGACCAATAAATCTCGCTGCACTCCTGTAAGAAGCAGTGAGTGGTAGTGGACCAGCACTTTTAAATGGTCCCAGAATGCCATTTTCCCCTCCATTACTATTTTTCTGACATCAGACTACACCTGAGTATGGGTTCATTTGTTCCTTCCCTTCCAATAGTACCACAGATCCATCAGCAACTTACTTTTCCCTTGCCCTTTACTTCCTAAATCAAGAATTAATAGGAAGAATTTGCTGACACCACTTTAGGTGTGCTACCAACACATCCAAAATGGACTGGTTATATTGTCTAAAAAACACTGGTAGCTGACAAGTCCTGCAGAGAGATTATATACATGGGAGGACTATGAGCAAGACGAGAGAAACAAACTGCTATTGATAAGCTTAAATCAGTGTTTGTTCCCCAGCACTCCCAGTTATCAAAACAGCCAATTGCAATGTTGTGCCTTCCTGGTGCCTGACCTTCTCGGCGAGGCTGCTGTGTGTGAGCTTCCCACTCCATGGATCAGACACTGAGGAGGAGGAGGGGAACTGAAGGGCAGAAGAAGGCAGGAGGGCAAATAAATACCTCTATTATTTTTTTTTCCTGATTTTATACATAGTCTAGTGAAAAGGACCCAGCAGGAGGCAAATGGTATCTGAACACTGCTGTGCTGACATGACAGCTTTATGGCAAGGCAGTTCTGGGTCAGAAGCCTGAATCCTCCTACCTTTGGTTCAAGAACTGTTACACAGGGGAAAGAAAGACATTTTCAGGGTAAAATTGTGGTAGAGTGGTAGAGGGCAGACCTGAAACCTTCCTTCACCCTGTGACTGTGTGGTATGATTAGATAGCTAAAAAATATGGACCATCTCATATAAAATAGGGGCAGAAGAGGAAGGTAGAATGAACCCTGCTTTCTGCAAACTGCAATTCACACAGCAGACACCACCCCAGTCCCACTGGCAGAGCAGGCATGGGGGCTCTGTACTGCACTGCAAAAGCTGAGCTCATGCAGCTATAACATTCCTCCCCCATCATCTGCGCTGTTTCTCCTCCTTCCTTTCCCCTCTTACACCTGACTGTAGCCACTGCAGCTTGCTTTCTCTCTCCCTCCCATCCTCTGCCCTCCTGTCCCCTCATTTTCCACAGCCTCCTCTGGCACACACCTTTTGTGGCCTGGGGAGGAGAGAGATGGGAGCAGGGGAGGGCAGATCACCTGAGTGGAACCAGGAACCAAGCAGAGCGCAACCTCAAAAACACGAGTTAGTGGGTCAGGATGCTGCCCCAAGGTACTGGGGAAGGTGATTACATGTCATGTGCCCGTGGCTTTCCCCTGGCTGCTCTGGTAGAGTGCTGTAGCCCAAGCTGAAGGAAATTCTGCAGCTAACAGGATAAAATCAACCTCTGTTTTCACAGGCAGAATTCAGCCCCGAGGGTACATGAACAATGTTTCCCTAACTGGCATCTGATATTGCTTGTTGCATGACGCTCCTGACAGTGAGAGACAAGCAAGGCCTCTCTGACCATCCAGCAGTTCATGGTGTACGAGACAAACTGTGAATAATCCCTGAAGACAGGAGGAGAGACAGGACAGACTGTGATACACAGGTTATAAACCATTGCTGAGATCCCAGCTAGACCCCAGGCAGGGGTCTCTAGCTGAGCCTGTTCATCCAGTTAAACATGTGCATGCACTCAGCTGCAGGTGACATCACAGCAGCAGGTGACCTCAGCCTGAGCAGGGGCAGCAGAAAAACCTCCCTGCACCTCCCCACAGAGCTGGGGGAGACTTGCTTTTCACACTTACCCCTTAGCCAGGGGCTGCTACGACTGCCACCTTCCCAGCGCAGTCACACAGATTAAATATGCTTGTCTCAGACACAGACACATTTCTCTGAGATGAAACAACATCCCAAACTCTTATTAACCTGTGCCCTACTTCAGAAGTAAATCTAACTTGTGGCTTCATAGTTAGCTGGTGTTGGTTTGTCCCTGTGTTCACTCTGACTTTGCTGGGTATATTTATGCAGTGCCATATGTGGCAGAGCCTTATGTATTGTGTGTGGCCTGTGAGCACTATTCCTCACAACAGAATAAGGAATCGGGGTGGTTGGAGCTTTTTGTTTCACTGCGGAAGAGAAAAGTAAAAGCACAAATGTTAAAAATGTCCCTGCAAAACCAATTTTTGTACTCAGCAGAGAATTAAGTGCTGCCTGCTAAATGATGTTTGTCATCGGGGATATTCCTGCACATCTGGTCACCTTCCACAGAGTGCCTCAAGAGTTGTGCTGTACAGAGAGGAGAGAGTCTCAAAGGATTCACTGGATTTCTGATGTCAAACATCAAACAAAATGGGTATTGTTTCACAAGTACACAAAGTAATAGAGAAAAGGGAAGTGGAAACTTTGGCTATGGCCACCACAGAAGCAGCAAGTACAGCAAGGTATGTGGTAGATTCATCTGTAGATTACGTTAGCTAACAAGCGAGGAGAGAAAGCAAAGGAAACCCAAACCCTTGGTAACCAATGCTCAGCATTGCCAATTACAGCACAGTTTATTGACTTTTCGTGAGGAACTGAACGTAACTAAAACCACAAAGATGTGAGGAGCATGAGTGACTTCTCTTGGTCTTACTGTGGGGAGAAAAAGGGACAAGTCTGCAATTTCAGTTCCTCTGGGGCTTCAGCTCTGTTCTGTTGCTGTCCAAGGGGAAGATCCCCACTCACACTGGTTATTTAGGTAGTCCCTTGGTGTACTTGCACTCCTGGAAGTCAGGATTGTCAACACACAGCATCTAAAGCTTCCCAGCTTGTAAACTGAGCCCTGCACAGGATGTTTCAGAGATTGTTCCTCCTGTCCTTTGAGTCCGTTGGAAGATAAACTTTGGTCAGTGTATTATACTATGCCCTTTGTAATGAAATAACGTCGGATAACATGTGTTTAGTGGGGATTTAAATTCCCGAGCTCATTACAAGGAGCTGTTAAGACTTGTAAGGTTTAGCAGTGCCCTGTGTGTGAGTCTGGAATGACGTGTAGTGTTGCGGTGCTGTGCCCTCTGTCAAGCCGTGGAAAAGGCTGCGGCCTACGAATAAACCTGGGAATATCAACAACTAAAGTGCCAGCAATACAGTTTGATGTTGAGTGAGGATTTGCTGTAAGTGGTTGACCAGAAAACCAGGCTCCTGTATTCCAAATTCTTCCAGCTGTAACAGGTTGTTTGCTCGGAGATCCCAAGCATGGGACAGTCCCTCCATGCCCAGCAGCAAAAAGAGCATGGAAATATTTACTGTTCCCAAAGAACGCTGTGAAATGCGAACCAACTAACGCTCGAAAAAAGCCTTTGACAAAAGATGCAGTGGCAGTGTAAAAAAGGACTGTGACTTATTAATGTCCGTGGAGAACAGAGGCCTGACAGAGGCTGGAGAAGCCCCTGTGCCGCTGCAGGTGCTGCTGCGCTGCCATCCCTGTGCTTCCCAGTTTTAGTGCAAGGTCTCCAGTTCTAGCCCCCACCAGACACGGAGGTAAGTGGTAGAACAAGCAGCAGAGCGGGTTCTCCCCTGACTCCCTCCACCTGCCGGCCTGTCCGCACTCCCAAGGAACATTCCCGAGGTGCGATGTCCCTGCCCTGGTCCCTCCCACCACCCCTGGCCCCGGGGCCTTAGTGGTACACTGGGAACCCCATCGGGCCGCGGGAGTCAGACCCGGGCGGGGCTCGGGATCGCCCGGTCACCGCCTGGCGCGGAGGTAAGGAGACCACCGGGAGAAATAAGGGAACCACCGGGAGAAATAAGGGAACCACCGGAGGAAAGGGAAGCACCGGGCCGCACTGGGGGGTTCCAGGCCCAGCGGGACGGAGGGATGGAGGAAGGGATGTGAGGGCGGGGCCCGCGATGGAAGCAGGGATGTATCCCGGGCTCTGTCCCGGGCACGGCTCTCGGGCGCGGCCCCGCGAGGCCCCGCCCCCCCGCGCACGGAGGCCCCGCCC
>VZRE01013686.1:459386-482410 GCA_013396775.1 Cephalopterus ornatus | reverse complement strand
GGGGGGGGAGGCCCGGGCCGAGCCCGTGTCTCCGAGAGCTCGATTCCCCCGCTCCCGACGTCCGCGGGGCCGCGCCCGGGGCCGGGCGGCGGAAGGGGAGAAGGAGGGAGCTGCCCGGGGGGGGTGGGTCAGCGGTGTCCCCGCTGCGAACCGGCATCGCCGCCCCGGGAGCGCCGTCGGGCGCAGCCCGCGGCGATTTTCCCCGAGCTCGGGAAGCACGGCGGGGCCTTGGAGCCAACAAGTGCCCGGGGGGGGCGCCGGCGCCCGGGGAAAGGCGATGTCCCCGGCCCGCGGCGGATCGGCGGCGAGGGGTCCACCCTTCGCCGGAGCTGGGAGTCATGTGTGTGTCACATGGTTCTTGCAAAACACTTCTCGCCCATGTAGATTTTGCAACGCCGCGGCTCGGTAATAATGGAGCGCTCTCGGGGCTCCGACTGGAGCTGGAATAGCACTTGCCTGGGAAGCCTGGGGGATGACACAGGGTTTTTTTGGTTTTTTTGGGAGGGTCGTGGTGTGAGTGTGGCCTTTCCCCGCTCGGCAGCGGGGGCGTCTGAGCTCTCTGGTAGCTCCTGAGAGCTGTGTCCTTCCCACCGAGCTGTGGGGGGGACAATAAACCCTATTTTGCTCGTGGCTTTTTTTTTTTTTTCGAGCAAACGAGAGGAGCGTCTTGGAGTTAAGTTCAAAAACCGCTTCAAAAATCAGCTGCCGCGCTGCCAACCCTTTATCCTTGTAGGGTGTGTTTAGGCTTTTGGCTTTGCTGGCACTCCAGTTCGGGGGTGGTGAAGCTACTGTGTCCTTCTGATGTCACTCAGGTGGTTCTGGTACCGAAACACACGTGTGGTGCGGCGTTGCTGCTCTGGGTACCCACGGACTCTGCCCTCGGAAGACGCTCTGGCAGCCTCTGTCCTCACAGCTTTTCCACACAGCTCAGGCTCCTGGCTCCTGTGTGTCCGTGGATCCTGTGGCTGTTTGCACAAATGTTACCTCTTAAAATCACCTGAGGAGCAAACAAGTGCTCATCAGCTGGTGTGAGGGAGTCGGTGAAACCCAAGGGGTACAGCCAGGAGCTCGAGTTACGTCTTGGCAAGATTACGTCCCAAACTTGCGTGTGTAGCTTAGGAAAACACCAAAACAAGTAGCTGGAGGTGGGCAGGGGATGAAAGGCCAGCAATCTGCTGGTGCTTCTGTGGTCCTCAAGAGTTAAACTCAAATTTACCTGTAAGTCCTTCTGAGTTTTAACACCTGCAAAGTGTTAGGTCACTAAAAGAAACGGGTCAAAGGGGGCTTTCTCCGGGCATGTTTTTGAGGGTTTTTTTTGGCTTTCCTGAAGTCTCTCAGCTCTCTAGCATAATGCAGAGAGTCATTCCCTGCAATGAGGTACTGAAAGCTGCTGTGAAGAGGGGGAAAATGTTCTGAGGGAGGCTTGTTCTCGGTGAAGAGCGCTCGTTCCTGACGGAACAAGCCGAGTTCTTGGAACAAGCCGAGTTCTTGAAAGCGAAACAAAGAGGAAAAGCTGTAGTTTAAGATTAACTTGTAGTGTTAAATTGCCACTTCCTGATAGGGTTTGGCCTGCAGGATGAGGGGAGGAGATGGGAAGGGTGTGGTGAGATGGGCAGAAAATACCTGTAACTGTAATGGGCAGACTTGAGTTCGTGTTAAACTAGGAATAAGATTTAAGGAATTAGGACATTATTCCTTCTGGTTCCCCATAGCGGATATGTCCGTTTTCCTCTTAAAAGTGCCTTGTAACACGTTCTCAGTTCCTTTTCACAGCTTCAGATCAGGCTGTGACCCCAGAGCCTCTCTTCTGGTTGTTCCAGAACTCTGTCAGAAGTCAGTGGGATGGTTAAAACTTCTCTCTAAAGACCTGTTTCCTCCAATTTTCCTGCTAAAGTTCAGGATTAGAATATGCTCGTGCAAGGGCTTGAAGGAGGAAGTGTGTGTGGTTCTGAGAGCTTCCTTGGAACTTCAGGGCTGTGGGACAGCCTAGTGCACTATTTGGAGTTGAAGAGGAGTAGATGAGATATTAGTGTTAGGAAGCTAAATTCTGAAAACAGCTGCCCACCTAGCACTGGGATGTGTTCCTTCTGTGTTCCTCCCTCCCAGCTGGTGTTTTAATGAGCAAAATGTCAATATTGACTCTGCTGTGACTAGATCATGTCAGGGTCAGCATTTCCTACCCCTTCTGCCACTTGCATGTAGTTGGCTGACTGGCACAAACACGCTGGTGGGTGGACTGTCCAAGTCTTACCAGGAACTGATCCATGTTCTGTAATGTCTGGATCCTGTTCTAGATACCCTCAAGCAGGGATGAGGAAATTAAGTGGGTTTTGGAGTAAGTCTGGGGGGGGGTTTTGCATTCTTCAGAAGTGTTAGAGTATACCTGTGAGGGGATTTCAGTCTTGTGGTGGTGGTGGTTGGTAGATGTCAATTGAGTGGCAGCTCCTGGGTTGCTGGAATCATCTGAAATTGTTTGTGTTCTAACCTTTCTAAACAGCAATCTGCGATGCAAAGTGGCATTATGTCTTCTGGGTTCTGTTTACTTACACAAGCAGCGTGTAATCAGAGTGACAGTCGTGCTCCTCTTCAGTAGAATTTCTGGGGTGGTAGAACAAAGACCTGGGATTGAGGCTGCCTGAGTACCTGTTTACAGTAAACTTGCAGCTGACATCAGTGATTTAAAGCTGATTCCAGCAGTTCCTCCTTGGAGACAGATGACTATCTGGTCTTGTCTGTTCTGGCATAAAACCTTCCTGGCCTTTAGGAAATCCCCACGTGCCTCCCTCTATAAACAACAGTATCTTAGAGCCCCGCAGGCCCCTTGTTCCACACGGCTTTGGCCAGGCCTGTCCTAGAAACTTGATTTCCTGGTTTTCTGCTGAACTGCTGACACGGGACATGCACATGCGAGGAGGATGCTGCGGCACTGCTCAGAACATCCACAGGGCTGTTTTGGAGGTGCCTGGGTTTTTTTTTTCTTTTGCAAGAGGCAGTTAAACTTCACATATGCTTGTCCTTTATCTCCTTGGCAAGAGGAAGTGACCATATCCCCTTCCTGGTGGGGAGGATTTGAAAGCCTCCACTCCTACTGACTGAACCTGTCCTGCATGTTGCAACATGCTCTTCCAGTGGGATCTCTCTGAGGGTCCCAAGAGTGACTTGCTTATGTAAATGGTGAGAAATAATTGAATGATTAACCTGAATTCCCACTGTCTCCTCAGTAGTGTGGAGAAGGCTCCCTAAACTGGAGGAACTCATGAGTTTAAGTCTTCGGGTTTAACGAGCAAAATTCAGTAGCTTCCAAAATGATTGTGTGGCTCTTTGGGAGTAAATACCAGAATTAACCTCTGTGGCTTGTTGGACACATTGCTGCAGTTGAACCCATTTACAGAAATACTCTGTTGGTGTAGTTTAGTCTAGAAATACTTAGTTTTATTTGATTTAAACCATTGCTGTACCTGAGAGCTGTCTCAGGCATCACGCTGTGTGTAACAGGCTGCATGTTTCGTTCTCAAACCCCTGTGTGGGCACCTGCTGTGTTTTAAAAGATATAGCTTCCAAACTGTACTTGGAAAGGAAGGCACTATATTATTGGAATATGGAGTGTCTTAGAAAATTAAAAACCTAAATTGCAGGGTTCTACTTAAATTATTTCCAAATTGATGCAGGTCTAAGCATCAGCCTTGCTTATCTCGGGCAAAAGTAGGTTTTTGTGACACAACACCAGTTTCTACAGAGACAGAGCTAACCCAGGAAAGGCTGTTTCCAGCCTGTTGCTGGCCCTGGTTTTGGTGGGGGTGAGGCAGGTGGCTTAAGGCCGCCACGTGAGCCTGTGGTTATCACTTGCCTCTGAAAATACTGAAGCCCAAAGTGAGGGGACATTTGAATAGCAAAGATGTCAAACCCGGTATTTAAGGCTTCTGAGTTCCTGTTGTATTAACTTAACAATAGTTCTGTGTATAAGCTGTTATTCTTGTTTGCTTCTGAACAGTAACACATTTAATGGCAGGGTAGGTTTGGTTGGGAGCTGCTTGTAGTGCTAGGAGTAAGAGAGGAAGACAAGTTACTTGATGTCTGGGGGAACCGAAATTACTCTTAGAAGCAAGGGGAGGCTTTTAAGTGGATCTCAAACTCATAGCTGAAGCCTTACCTGTACCAGGAAGGAGTTACTCTTTTCCACTAATTTCAGTGAAAACAATGTAGTGGTAATATTTACATGGTAATATTCTTAAGGGGATTATAATGTGCTGCAAGCTGTAATACTTTCAAGTGTATTAGTACTTAGTTTAAGTAAATAATGTAACTTCAGGATTGCTGAAAATTCTGGATATGTAGGAAACTGGACAACCCGAACTTCTGAGGCTGAGGCATTGTGGTGAGGGAGAAGGCAGAGGTGTAACAGTGTTCTAGGTCTTGGAGGTCTTGTACCTCACCTTGGCCTCCCGGTTACAGAGAGTTTCTGCTGCTCTTGGGGAACTAAACAGTTTGTGGGCTTAAGAAGTTTTCTGATCAGTGTTTCAGCCATCTTGAATCGTTTGAGATGTGTGGGTTGTGATGCAATGTAACTTATGTCCCCTGAAGAGTTTCGGTTCATAACTGTCATTGTCCTAAAACCGTCTTGCGTTGTATTAGTGCATGACTTGACAGGTGGAGTGGTGGCTTCTGTACTGTAAGCTGGTAGGTATCCTTTGACTTTGATTATTCTTTTTAAATACCTTGAGTGCTTTTAGCTTTGCACTGTGAGGTTGCATTTTTAAGGATCTGCTTGTTAGCTGCTACATTTACCACTCCTGACTTCTGTCTATCCTTGAGAGGAGTGCTTGGAAACTGGAGGTCTCGGCTGGGTGTGTTCCTGCAGCTTGGGGCCAGCCAGGGTGAGAGTCACTTGGGCACTGGAGCAGAGGAGTGGTGGAAAGCTGAGCGTTTGACCATCTGCTTGGCTGTTATCAGCTGGGGATGGATGCAGTTTCCTGGCTGGATTCTTGCCAGCCAGAGTCAATGGCGATGCTGGGCAATAGTAGGTGGGGACAGTTGATTTCAGGCATTTATGTGAACTTAGTCTTTACTCAGCTTGGTTAAGTGGGCATAAAAATACGTCTGTTAAACTCTTGTGGTTAAATGAGTACAGGACTTAATCCTGGCCACTGCAGGGCTGAAAAGTTGTAAACTGAGTTAGTGTAGTACTTAAAAAGCAAAATAACTTGTGTTATTTGTGTTGTCTCTGCTACTTGTTCTCTACTATGAAATTTCCCCCTTAGTCTTAGGACTAACACAGAAACTTATGTTTTGCTAACAATAAAATCTTCACTACTCTTAGAAGTGTAAATCAAGATTGGTCACTGGTGACACTGTACTTGTTCTTTAGTGTTGGGAAGACTTACCATTAGGCAAGAAAAGAATTTTCGGCTCTTCCAATGTGTCTTGAGAATTACTAATATCACACCTGACATCCCCTGGAGATGTATCCTCATCTGGAAATAACTTTAGCTTTAATTCCTGAAAGGGAGATGGAGTATTGGTCTCTGCTAATAAATAGCCTGTTGTGGAAGGTGGATGTTAATTTTGCTTTAACAGGCGCAATCACTATGACACTTGGTGTTCGTAGTTTGTGTAATGAAATTCCATATTGTGCTGTTGCATTCTGTTGGAACTTAAATACGGGTAACTTTAAACTGAGGAAAGAAATGGTTGGCTTTAGGCAGCTCTGTGATATTTGTGAAGCCTCTGACTCTGAAGATGCAAAGATAATGGCTCTGGTGGTCAGCAGGCTGTCACTGCCACCTGCGTGTTATTTGAGTTACTCACCCAAGCAGTGAGGCTTGCACTTAATTGCAGGGCATGGTTTCCATCTTCGCTGGACCACAGAGGTCTGGAGTAGGACTGTGTTAGTCTTGCTGATCATCCGACTGATATCCCCGGAGTAACTTCCTAGGAAAGCACAGTTCTGCATAAAAATGCTGTGTTCAGAGCATCTACTTCACACTTCCCTTACCAAGTAAATTGTGAGTGTCTAAACTGGATAGAGGAGCTTGGAGTTGTAGGTAAATTTCCTAGCAGTGAATTAATTTACCCTTCTCAAACATCATAATACCCTGACTGTAAGGAACTTGGTTCTTGACAGTGTTTTTCATTAAGTGACCTAATTTTTTTTTTTTCCTTCTGCAGTGACTATTTATTCAAGCTACTTCTGATTGGAGACTCCGGTGTTGGGAAATCTTGCCTTCTACTTAGGTTTGCAGTAAGTGATCATGCTTGAAAACTTAATGTAAAAAAGCTGCTCAGCAAGAACTCTCCTTTCAAGTAGTTCTGGTAGCAGGGCTGATGTCTGGCATACCAAGGAATAAGTATAGTATTGCAAAGCCCTCCTGTCTTCTCAAATACATCAACTAGAAGCAAATTCAGCAAATTGGAAAGAAATCATGTCAAGACTGTGTCCAGTTAAGTTTAATTCTAATTTTCCTGTTGCTGGAGAACAAGATATCTTAATTTAACTTCCATCATTACAGTTGTGGTATAGCACTGAAGGGGGAAGGACATACTTGAATTCTGGGGTGTGAGCCTTCAGGCATGAGGGGTGCAGATGTGTCAGGGCAAGACCTTGATCAGTTACTACTTGATAAGAACATTTTCTGCCAGATAAAATTTGATATCTGCATTGACAAGATCTATCAGTTGTTTAGTCAGAGAAGCAATTTAAATAATAATCTAGGAAATAACAAGGCCTTATGCTTCCTTTCGTGAGTGTTAAAATTGCTGATGGGCTGCTCTGCCTGAACTTTGATGCAAGAAGCTCAGGTTTTCCTGTCAACAAGAAAACTTAAAATGGGTTTGACAGCTCTTAGTAAAAAAAGCTGAAGTCCGGTGAACTTCTTATCTGTGCCTATGCCAAAGTGCAGCTTTATGTTGCCATGGGAGGAGAGGAAGGAAGGAAGAATATGGGGCATGAACTTAGAAACTCAAGTGTGGTGCTACTACGAGGTGATGGCATCATTCTCGCAGCCTGAACAACTGCTCTGGGCACCTCTGGGAAGAGCCTGTTGTGTCACGGTACTGATGTGAAATGGTGGTCTGGGGTGTACAAATAGCCTCAGCTACAGCTGTCACAGCTGCTGGTGGTGCAGTGTTAAGGGCAAGGAGGCACTAAAACCAGTGTGAACAGGAGAAGGATGTCCCCTGCTCCGCTCACAGCATGGAGGCAGTGGATTGGAAGTGACACCACGTCTGGAGCAGTACTCCCAGAGCAGTCTAGCCAGCTTCTCTTGCAGATACTCTTGAATTAATCCTGGCCTCATGCAAATAATCTAGCTTTTCCTTTTTGATAGCCGGCTTAATTTTGTGCTCAGTTATCTGGTGTTTCTTCAACTAAGTAGCTCTTACCTTTGGAAAAATGTGACTTTCCAACTAAGCTGTTTTACCCTGACATAAGGAATTACCACAGCATTCACTTACCTGTGTTCTTGCTGCTGTAGGTTAAACTTCAGGCTTTTCAAACATACCCTTCTGAGTATTGAAATGTTAAGGAAATAAATGTCATGTCATTCTTAAAGGCTTAATATTTTATTCTTACTTGGATGTGTTACCTAAGATGTCTTCCATTCACAGTCCAAAGAAATCCCTTGCATTTGTGATACCTACTGGTTGCATAAAGCCTTTTGTGGTATACTGTGCATAAAGTTCTATGCTATGGGTACTTTAGGAATAGAAACTTCCTTCATTCTGACAAGCTGACAATCACTAGAAGGTAGCAAAGGCTGATCCAGCCCTTCCTGTGTGCCTTAAAGCCTGCTGGAGACTGCAGCCATGTCCCTGCAAACTGCTCAGTGGTGTTTTCCTTCCTGTATTGACACAGGCTGCAGAGCAGAGGACTCAGCACAGGTACCTCAGCTGTAACTCTAACCTGCCTTAGTAACCAGCTGCAACAGCGGAGGATCTGAAATTCATGTGTGGAGTGTGACTGAAGCAAAGCCTCTGACTTGTAGGTGGCTGCTGTGTAACAGAGATGAAAAACCAGCAAAGGAAAATAAAAATCTGATGCATTTTATTAACCACAGTGGTTATTCTAAACAGTTCTTCAGTCTGCCAACTTGAGCAAAGACTGGTTTTACAGTACAGTTCACAAGGACTTAACACCGCAGGATTTCCAGAAAAAAGGCTTTATTGACTAGTTTTTGAAACACAGATCTGGTTGTTTGTTGTGCTTTTGAAAAACTTTGCAGAATTTTTGAAAAGTAGATACTCTAGAAATGCATAGGTGCCTCATGGACTTAGCCATGAGAGATCAGGCTGGTTTTCCAAGGAAATTAAGTACCTTTGTCTGCCTGGTGCATAATGAAGTAGGTGGCTGCAGAAGAGGTGCAGCTGGCTTGACTTCTGTTCACTCTCTCCCCTAGGATGACACGTACACAGAAAGTTACATCAGCACGATTGGTGTGGACTTCAAAATCAGAACTATAGAACTAGATGGGAAAACAATCAAGCTTCAGATAGTAAGTAGTATTTCTCAACTCCTGGGTACTTTAAACTGTTTGAACACAGAATTATATTCATAACTGTTGGCAGTTATCTTTGTACTTTAATCATTAAAATGTAGGTGATAACTTCCATGTTACAAGAGGCAAGGCAATTTTCACAAGATTCCAAGATCTCCCATGACCTGTCCTTAAAGAAGGATGCTTATTATGTTTCCCTGAAAGAGGAGAATCTGTGCTGGAGTGCTCTTGTATCAAAATTGGTGTAGTTCTGTAGTTTTTAGCAACAGTTTTTGTAAGTGCAGGAATACCACACAGTTGTCCAAGATGCCTGAATTCCACAGCAGCTGTTACTACCAGACTGCACTGTCTAGTGCTGGAAATTGCTTCTGTTGACCTGAGTGGAAAAAATGACACAAAGCCTTGTAACTGGCCTGTCTGCCTTAGCACTGGGCGGTGCTGCTTTTGGCCTTTTACTTGGAATAAACAGGGGAAGAGATTTGGCAGTTCTTTAATCTTGAAGCACTCTAAAAGGGTGACTGGTGTAATGGAACCCAATATCTGTGCAAGGTCACACAATCCTTGTCAGCCACTGCTTCCAGCTCAAGCAGAGGCTCTCAGGACTTGAGGACAGCAATGACTCAGGGATTCCATGTTGTGGAGCAGGAGTCCAGCTTACAGCCAGAAGCCCGAGCCTCCAGACTCCAGTGTAACTGTCCTGAGTTATGGAGCAGCCCACCAGGAATGCTGTCACTGTTGAATTCTGTCTGAGTCTGACTGTTTCTAACATGCAGCCAACCCTATTCTTGACACGGCTCCAGGGAGCTGTTTGGGCAAGTGCTGTTCCTGTCCTGGGTAAGGGAAGAGGTCAAACACCTTAAGTCTCACAGCAGGAGAAGGGAACTGGGTTTGGTTTGAGTTGTTGCTTTTAAATACTGTTGCTGGAGCTCCTGTGCCAAGGAAGTTGCAGGGAGTGGTCATGTTGGAGACCTGCAGCTCTGACCTTATTTCTAACCAAGCCCTGGTTCATGTTTGTTCTTCTGAGCACTGAACCGTGGCTTCTCCATGGGTCAAAACTGTTTCATGTTCTCCTCAGAGAGATCTCCTGGCTACACTTGGCTGAAACCAAGCAAATGAGCTCTTAGAAAAGCGCCTACCCAAGTGTAATTCTCAGCTAAAGTACTTCATCTCCTCAAATCCTGTTTGATGTACACAATTTTGAGCCACTTCTGCAGCTGTGACTTGGATGTGGTTGTAGTTGGATGGCTGATCCTCTGAGCTGTGTTGCTGGAAGCTGATGTGTAACTCTGGCACAGCCACACTGCGGTGACTGACCCTGTCACTTGTCTTGTAGTGGGACACGGCGGGACAGGAGAGGTTTCGGACTATCACTTCCAGTTACTATAGAGGAGCTCATGGCATCATAGTTGTGTATGATGTTACAGATCAGGTAAGTGTTAAACCTGTGCCTGGAGAGTTTCTCCAGGCTGATAAGTACATAAACCCAGGAATTTAACAACTGAGTACATCTTAAGGAGACAGTGACACAGTTCTCCAGGCTGCACTGAGGTTTATCAAGCCAAGTGTATGTGTTCCTATGCAGGGTTTGGGGCTGAACACAGAAATAAAAGGAGCAGTGGGATTTGTGGCTCTAAAACAATTGTACTTTAAGCTTAACCTCAAACTTGCTGTGCAGGTAACTGATAGTTCTGTGTGAATACTTCTCACCCTGCCTTTGGTAGCAGGAAGACTGAGTTACTGATGGAAGTTGTTGAAAGATTTCTGAATGTACTTGAACTTTGGTCTACAGTAAAAATGGGTATTTGGAACAGGAAATTGTCAGCATGTGTGCAGGACACAACTCAGACAGTGTTTTCTGTGAAAGGATCTCTGAAGATTACTGGTGCAGTTGTCCTGTTGGAAGGGCACTTGGGAAGAGTAGGGTTTCCTTAAATAATAGAAAAAGAACAATTGTGTTCAATTGCTCACTGGAATATTGGACCAGCATTTCTGCAGTCAGAGCATATCTACAACAAGGTGGTTTGCACCTGATACCTGGTGCTTTGTGAATTTGTGGGATTCTTCTGGCTTCAGCTGTGTGTGTGTCTCTTATCTCTGCTACAGGAAGAGGAAGAAGAGTCCCAGATGGTAGAAGCTCTCGAATATTCAAGATATGGAGCTGGGAAATTAATAGAGGGGGAGGAGTGCAGGAAGGGCTGACTATGTAGGGCTTGGAGCAGGAGCTGTGGTGACTGGGCTGTCCTGAGGCCGTGGATGGCAGCATTAGAGAGTTCTCTCCCAAGGTTGTGAATCACATTGGGCAGGGCACTGCTTCCTGTTCTTTCCTAGTCATTACCAAAGTGCTGAACTTCCCTCTCCCAGGGCCTTGCTTACAGTTCTCTTATCTCACAGGAGTCTTTCAATAATGTAAAGCAGTGGCTGCAGGAGATAGACCGTTATGCCAGTGAAAACGTCAACAAGTTGTTGGTGGGAAACAAATGTGATCTGACCACAAAGAAAGTAGTAGACTATACAACAGCAAAGGTATGTGGATACAAACACCCGTGTTTGCTTGGTGAGCACCTGCTTTGGCTCATAATGCACTGAGGTCCTAGAGCAGGGAGATGCTGTGGTACATGGATGTCAGGGTGACACAATGGGGGCAGTTTAATGACCCCCTGCCCTTGCAGGTCAGACTGGAGGTGGGGTGTGGGGTGGAATCCAGGAACTTGTGGCTTAGGCAGCAGTGCACCAGGAAAGGAGGTGAGCTGTGAACCTGTGTATGAGCTTACTGTTCACTGTTTCTCAATTTGCAGGAATTTGCAGATTCTCTTGGAATTCCCTTTTTGGAAACCAGTGCAAAGAATGCCACAAATGTAGAACAGTCTTTCATGACCATGGCTGCTGAGATTAAAAAACGAATGGGCCCGGGAGCGACAGCTGGTGGTGCAGAGAAGTCCAATGTTAAAATTCAGAGCACTCCAGTCAAGCAGTCTAGTGGAGGTTGCTGCTAAAACTTGCCTCCCCCCTTTTGTCTCACAACAATGAATTTGCAATCTGAACCCAAGTGAAAAAAAAAAATTGCCTGAATTGTACTGTATGTAGCTGCACTACAACAGATTCTTACCGTCTCCACAAAGGTCAGAGATTGTAAATGGTCAATACTGACTTTTTTTATTCCCTTGACTCAAGACAGCTAACTTCATTTTCAGAACTGTTTTAAACCTTTGTGTGCTGGTTTATAAACGTGTAATCCTTGTTGCTTTTCCTGATACCAGACTGTTTCCTGTGGTTGGTTAGGATGTATTTTTGTTTTGATGTTTCTATTGGCATGTTTAGATGTCAGGTTTAGTCTTCTGAAGATGAAGTTTAGCCATTTTGTATCAAACAGCACAACAGTGTCTGTCACTTTCCATGCATAAAATTTAGTAAGATATATGTAAGATCTGATTTGCTAGTTCCTTCTTGTAGAATTATAAATGGAGAGATCACACTATCTGATTAATAGTTTCTTCATACTCTGCATATAATTTGTGGCTGCAGAATATTGTAATTTGTTGCACAATATGTAACAAAACTGAAGAAATGTTTAATAAATATTGTACTTATTGGAAGTAATATCAAACTGTATGGTGATAAATATTGTCTTAATTTGTATGGCTAAGGGGGAAATCAGGCTTGCATTGTGCACAAAACATATCTGTGTGTGCAGCCATGGCTCTCAGACCTCCCCATAGACCAGAGACCTTCCCTGCAACTCAAACCAGTGGCTGTGGCCCCAAAGCCTGAGCTGTTGTGGTGCTTAAGGCACGTGTGCTGTACTAGAAACACCCACCCAATGTTCATGGAGGCATAATGCACTCTGAATGTACAACAGTTCCCTAACTTAGCCTTGGAACTTAATTTATTTCTCAAGGACTCCACTTAGGGGATTCCCAACAGCTTTGGTAGTGGGGGAGAGAACAGTGTTTCCCCAACACGGTGATTTCAGCATAACCTGGAGGAGGTATAACTTTCTACCAGTATATTATGTCTTTTCTATATACTGTTAATTCCATCCTCTTTTAATCAATACTCTTCTGACTTAGTGCAACAGCTTAGCTTCTATTCTGTTCTGCAGCGAGGCACCAGGAGGAGGACATGGGGGCAGCAGGGCCCCCCACCAGACTGTTGCTCAAAGTAGGCGCTGTCTCAAATAATTTGGAACTAACCAGCAGCCAAGAGGTTTTGGATGGTGTGTGATTCTTTGTACAGAGCTAATCAAATCATTAGTGCCTGATGTCTAGCTAAAAGTCACAGGAAAGCTAGCCTATAACACTTCCTATACATGTAAAATTGTTCAGCTTTATCTAAACTCAAATGTTCAGCCTATTCTGTAAATAGTCTCATGTTTGAAAGACCATGTAACATTCCCCTAGTAGTAAATACACCCTGTGATAGTAAAAATATAGCCTAGGTATGTTGTGAGGTATAAACTAAAACTGGTGCAAATATCCTCTGATTTTATTTTTTTTTTGGCGGGGGGGGGTGACTTTGGCTAACAGCTTTCTTCCAACATAGTTGCATAAATCAACAGGCAATTGTAATACATAAAGTATTGTCATGGTTAAGTTGAACTCTTCCACTTGAGACCTTCACAATAAAGTGATGTGCTTTCTAGTAGAGATGTGCTTGTTGGTATAATTCATTATAAATGTGAGTGGCTGCTCCTTGAGAGCAGGAGCAGCAGTGAGTGCTGCCCAGATCAGGAAGCGAAGCAGAAGGAGGTTGTGTTGAGGGTAAAACATCTTCCCTTCAGAGAGTGCACAAATGAACTTCAATGTCGAGATGCCTGCTACATACTATCCAAACCAATGTTAATATATACAGTAATAAAAGCATTGCAAAACCAACTTGGGCTACACCAGGTGTTTGGTGGTTATTTGTTCCCCCCTCAGTCACGACTGTGCTGGTGCTGTTTGATGCTGAAGCTTGTGGTTCTCAGGCTGAGGTGTGAGGGCAGAGCAGGCCTAAGAGCCCTGGAAGAGGGCACTGTAGTCTCTTACCTGTGAGCTGAAATACTAAATACTTTTGACATAATAGGTCAAAAGAAAAATTGCCTGTGAGGCTTAGGACATGGAAGAGGGGAGAGTATCCAAAAAAACCCACAAACTCCAATGAATTATTTGTTGTAGGTGCTTCAGTTTACCTGTGCTTTTACCTTCTACTTGTGCAGAACGGAAACTTCAGCGTGTTGTGTTCACAGGAATGGGAAGAAGTGATGCTTTCTGCACAAGAACACCATGTTCACCATTTAGAGGTTAATTAAAGCCAAGTGCCAACGTTCTGTAACTTCGTTTGGCCACTTACCTTGTGCTGCTTCAGAGATGCCCTTTCTATTACAGAAAGGGTGTGGAAACCCTTGATGCTGTTCTGTGAGCAGTGATACACTGCAGTAGCTCTAAAAGGGGAAACCGGCACAGCACCAACGCAGCTACTGCCAACAACAGGTGACACCAGGTGACACAGGACCTGGTTCTTCCCTGGATGTACTTGCCTGTTTATTATTTTATTGAGGTTCAGTATTTTGGCTTTTCTGTGTTTATGCATAAGAAAATTGAAAGTTAAGTAGGCTCTGCTTCAGCAGGGAGTGGTAAATATAAATAGACCTTCAGTTTGCTCCCAAGAACCAGAAGGAGTTGCTATTTCTTGGCTTCTGGCACCTATTTTTGACGAGCATAAACAAAACATGAGAACGGGGCTATTAAAATCACACGGCTTTACTTGGCAGGGACCTGCACGGCAACACTATGGATTACTCAGTTAAAAAACTCTGTTCCTGACGTTCTGCTAACACATGGAACAGGCCACTTCAATAAAGAAAGGAAAGCTATGTTAAAAAAACAAACTAGAAAAAGGCCAGCTGTACGGTCCTTACATGACTCCAGCCATCCCAGCAGCTGAGCACCTGCTGTACCACACACCTTTCTCAAGCCCTGGTACAAACCACGCTGACATCAGCCCCAGTGGGCTCACTGAACACATTTTGGCATCTTTGCAAGTGGTGATGGAGGTGGTTTGGTGCTTGCTGCAGTTCTTCTCAGCCCTCCAAGACTGGCTAACGAAGTCTAGGTCTGACAGAGGCAGCATCATCTGAAATAAAATGGGGTGTTTGTTACTGTACTTTGGCTGCAGTTTAACAGAGAAAAACCTTCCTTCTCACACAGTGTATACGGTACAGCTGGGTAGAGGTATCAGTTAGAAAACAAACACTACTTAAGATATTATCCTCTTGTGAGAGGCTGACACTCCTGAAACACTTGTCTCTCCAGTTTTATTTGAAGGAAGACAGTCAAGAAATCAGCAAACAAGTTTTGTAGCCCCTATATTACACCTGAATTTGCTTGCTTCCCTTTCCCACCACTATATGGCAACCAAAATGTTTCTGAGAAAACACAAAGCCAAAAAATACCCCTTCCTCATCTTCCCTCTGCTGCACAAGGGATCTGGGGGGAGCAGCTGCCTGTGCTGGATGCTACTGTCCCCCCAACCCTCCCTGCCGGGTCTCTCCGAGGAGCTGCCCAGTTAAAGGTGACGGGGCATCCGTTTTGAGCCCTCCCTTGCTTTCCAAACATCACATTCAAAGAAATAACAATAGACCCTGACGTGTAGTGTTTGCTAATTTAGGTGTTTCTCTTCCTACGCTTCCTTCCCTCTTCCCCCGCTGCAGAAAGGCTGGTTGGCCCCCCCTGCTTACCCACGGGGCAGCTTTGTGCTGCAACTACTTCGTCCTCCACCTCGTCCTTGCCCCGCACGGGACCCGCAGCAGCAAGAATGGACTTGTACAGGTGCTCCGCATGGCTTTCCAGCTCTTCCGACTGCTTTGCAATCAAACCCAGCGTGTCTTTCAGAGCTGCAAAACAGAAAATGTATGAATGAAGGTGGTAGTAACGTGGTAATTTAATGTCTGTAAGAGCAGAAAGAGAGAGCCCTGCTCACCCAGGCAGAGCGTTTGAAGGAAATGGAGTGTTAGAAATCAATAACGTGATGTTCACCCTGTCAGCGTTGTGATGCAGAGTTTGGAGGGGGTGGGAAGCGACTTAGGAGGCTCCGGGTTAATAAAGATGCAGAAATAGGGGGTCCTAAGGGAAACCTTTGGGACTGGCTAAGAAAGCCCATCCATAACACAGCACTGCAGCCCCTTTGGTGACTGCAGGTACAGCCCACCCTTTAGAGATCCCTCGTGCAGGATGCACCAGGTCACCAGAGCAACTGCTCCGCACACACCACGGCACCAGCCAGGCTGGGCTGTGTCCCCGGACTGGCTGCTGACACCAGCACAGGATGCACCGAGCGCAAACCGGGTGTGAAAATCACCCTCTGCTGCCCTGAAAAACAGCATCTCCTCACAGCTCCACCCACAGCCCTGTGGGAGCTGGCCATGCTGCCACTGGGATAACCTAAAGGACTCCTAAGAGGCAGGAACATCCATCACCCTGGAAGGATGGCAGGGCCCAAGGCCAGGGTCAAGGCACGGTGCAGCCAAATCACTCGGGAGTAATGGCTTCAAATTTCCACCTCACCTCACCTCCAGGTTGCCAGGCAGCAACAGAAGTGTAAAGCTCTTTTCCTTCCCACTGCTTGACTCATCCCCAGACATGTGGGGCCAGGAATTTTGGGGGGCAGATGCTATACTAGCATCACCGGCTGTGTCCGTGACCAGCCCCACTCAAGCACTCCTCCCTCCTCACCTGGGGAATTCGATGCCATGCAGTCCAGGAGAGCTTCTCCCCTCTCCAGCACCCTCTCTGTCAGGCTCCGGTGGTTGGCCACGTCCTTCCTGAACTCCTGGCAAGGAAATGAGAGGAGCAGCGTCGTTTAGAAGGGTTTTTGGAAGAGACGCAGGTCACCCAGGGAGCAGTTTCCCCTAAGCAGGTTCCTGGTGCTCCCAAATTTGTCTTTGCAAACGCAGTGCACCCTGGACCATGCCAGAGGTGCCTTGCTTCCCACTGGAGAGGGAGAAGCAAAGCCAGTACCCACCAGGTAGCGGTGCAGCGATGCCGTCACGCTCCCGGCATCCGGCGAGGGGGGCACCCAGCTGCCAGTGACATCGGCCACGTCGTACAGCCAACGGATCAGCTCTTCCAGCTGGCAGCAAAACATCTACTCAACAAAGCATAAAAAAGGGGTCACAGATCTATTGCTGCAACAGAGATGGGGCAGGGACAGGAACAGGTGGGCCAGCGATGTTCCGGAAAGCACCTGCTCCCTGCTTCTCTCCCCCCCAGCACACAAACATCCCTGAGCTTGGAAAATTTAAGGGATCGACAGAAAAAAAGGCAAAAGCCAACTTAAACTCCTAAACAGTCCCCCCCACACTACTGTGTGGCAAGAATTGAGGGTCACCATGAAATGCCTGCATGGAGAGGTGCTGGAAGCTGGTAGCACCCAGGTGGAAGGAAGAGCTTGGCCTCTGCCACCTCCTAGCCCAAGAGACACCCTCCTCCTGCTCCTCCTCACCAGAGATGTGCAGTTAATTTGCAGTTGCTTTTCCCCAGGGGTTTGTCTCGTTCAATTAAGTGCTTTCATTTATTTTTAAAGTGTCTCGGTAAGGGATTATTTTTGTAAGATGCTGCATGAAACCCAGGGGCCTCTGCTGGCAATGAAACCAGACTCAAGTCCTGCTTCTGCTCATCAGGGGTTTGCCATAAAGCTGAGCTGCTTTTCCCTGGCAATCTGGGGTGAGAGATACAGAAAAGACCCCTATAAATCAGCAGAGTTATTCCCATACAAGAGGAGGGGATGAGTTTGCAGCTATGTGAGTGATAATCATTACTCTCCGGCAAACAGCCCAGCATCACTTCCAAATTCATTCCAGCACTGGGGTGGGGAAGAAGATGGAGAGGAAGGTTGGGGGCAATGCCTGCTTGCCAGGGAGTAAAGCACCGGTGGCAGGATGGCCATGAGACATCATTTGCCCAAAATATAAAAATTCTCAAAATAATCAGGAAACTCCTCAGTTGCTGCAGCTCCTGCCTCTTCCCTGGTGCAGCAGCACTGCAGGATGGGGGGAAGCTGAGAGCCACATCTCCGCCGAGCCTGGCCCTGTGATACTGAGCCCCAGGAAAAGCAAGACAGGCTCTTGCTCCATCAGAAGGAATTATCTGCTCTGGTGATCCCCCATGCATAAATTAGTACCAGCTGCCAGGCAGCACAACATCAGGCAGCACGGGAAGCCTTAATTAATTGTGCCATAAAGACCAGGCACGTTTTATGTGAGATCTTCCCACAATAAACTTTATTTCTGGTCTCAGCCTACCTTGACACACTGGACAAGGGACTCGCTCTGCTGGCTCTTCATTGGAGGCCCCTTGGCCCGTGGTTCATTTCTGTACATCCCATCCAATGTGTCCCTGAGACCAGTCGGTAGATGAATCCCCTGGAAGGGATCCCTATGGATCCAGCCACACGATTCTGTGTCTTCCCAGCTGGGCTTTTGAGAGCTGCAGGGCTGCCACCGCCCAGCATAACCCTCAGTGTTCCCTCTTTTGTCCCTGCCACTCGCTTCTCCAAAGGGAGCCAGCCCAGATGAAAGGGGCTGCCTGTGACGTGGCAGGTTATGGTGGTCATGCCTGGGTGTCCTTACAGTTAAGGAAAGATTGGACAGAAAATGAGCCAGCCTTTCCAGCTCCTGCAGTCTTGGAGGCAGGGAAAGAAATTCCTCATCCCCTTCCCACTCCTTTCTCAGGGGGAGCACACCTGTGATAGGTAAAAACCTAGCAGTGCTTTTCGCCTGCCCTGTGAGGTTTGGGAAAGGGCTCCCTCTGGAACACCAGCTCCTCTCATCCACAGCAGGGTGCCCAGGTGAACTTGGCCCACCTGACTCCATCCTTACATCCTTAGCAAAACCTCTGGAAAGACGAGAGGAAGTACTTCTTGCAAAGGATGCTTTGGCAATAGGTGAAGGTTCATAGAACAATCCAGCTCCTGCGCGGCCTCTTTCTCCAGGCCCCGGGGTGGAGAATCTCTCTGCAGAGGCCACCAATTCCCAACGTCCATTTTCCTTGCTTCCCTGAGCCTGCCCAGCTCGGGGGCCGTAGATGCTGGTGGACCTCAACGTGCCCTCGGGAGAAGCAGAAAAGCTGTCCAGGCCTACTCCTGAGTCATGGAGGAAAGTCTCCGGCACTCTTCCCAGCTTGTACTTTGGCTTCAGCGGATAAGCATAATCCAGCAAGTCCTCGTATTCTTTGTTGGGGTTCCAGTGGGGCGAGCAACGGTCCGGAGATGGGGGTAAGGAATCCGGGATGGCACAGGCCCAGTAATTGGCCTGGTAGGAGGAGACCTCCCGGATGCGCTCCACAGTGGCATGGCAATCGAGGAAAGGCGCCCGCAGGGCCCTGCCTTCTGCTGCTCCCTGTCGGCACCACAGGTCCCTGGTGGCTGCTGGAGAAGGGATATCTGTGCTGACTGGCAAGCCTCCTGATGGCTCCTCAGAGAGGCCGCTCTTTCCCGAAGACATTGCGGAGAGGCTCAACACAGAGCGGCTCCGCAGGGCGCTCCCTGGGCTGGGCGGGGTTTGGGGCTGCAGGAGCTCTGGAGTGGAGGGAAATGAGGATTGGGCTCCCAGACTTTGTCTCCGACGGCCAACAGGGGTGTCGTGGCAGCTGTCAGTGAGGATGTTCTCTGCAGAGCTGCGCCGGCTGGGAGGGCTGGATGCCGGGTCCCAACAGCCCGATGGCTTCACCTGC
Source organism: Cephalopterus ornatus (assembly GCA_013396775.1). NCBI lineage: Eukaryota > Metazoa > Chordata > Aves > Passeriformes > Cotingidae > Cephalopterus > Cephalopterus ornatus. The sequence continues at coordinate 463,215 of VZRE01013686.1, read as the reverse complement.
TCAAGGACAGGGTGGAAAAGAAACGGGAAAGAGAGACGTGTAAAATGAAGCAAAGAAACCAGACAAAGACATCCACACACATCTGGGATATGTAGATAAAAGCCCAGCCCCAGACCTGCCATGAGCTGAGGCTGGAAGTGGAGCTCTGTGCCGTGTGTGGGACAGCCTGCAGCTGCTCAGAGCCCAGAGCGGGGCTTGATCTTAAGGAAAGGCATCTCGAGGGCTTGGGAAGCTGCAGGAGTCATTTGGCAGCAAGAGGCATTTATTTAAGGAGCACTGTCCTGAGCGACTTTCCAGCTCTGCAGTGGCAATATGGGAATGGAAGCAACAACTTGGGTGTTGGAGCCCCAGCCCTTTCCCACCACACATCCTAACCCAGGCAGGGGTGGGCACACTCTGGCAGGAAGAGATGGAAAGCTCTTGCTAGGACAGCCCTGGCAAACAAGTCCCCACCTCACCTGGGACCTCCTGGTGGTGCAGCAACACCTGCACACACAACCCTCTCACCTGCTGCTCTTCTGAGGAGAGGGACCAGCGGCTGACACGAGGAGGGCCGTCACCACCAGCAGCACCTCGACAAATCAGCACCTCTTTCTCTGAAAGGTTTGCTCTTGCTCTGGGAAATCCGGGTGCAGATGCTGAAGACGCTTCTGGGTAGCAGCTGGAGCCTCCCTGCGTGACACCAGTGGCCAAGTGACTGTGTCTGCTCATTGCCACATCCATCCCTTGCGGGCTGGGCTGGGCTTCCTCTGCCCCTGAGAGCCGGTGCAGGCTGTCCATCAGCTCCGAGCTGTCCACCTCTGTGCAGTCCCAACTACCATCATCCTCGGCATTCCCGCTCAGAGAGGCTTCAGAAAGGGATTTTCCCACATCCACAGCCATCAGGACAGAACTTCTTCCACAGGAGGACACTGAGCCTCGGGCTCTCTGGAATACACAACACACAGTAAGGGCAACTCACCATCCCCCCTCACCTCCACGGCAAGTAAAGAAGCTGGGTTAGCCCCTAATAATGAAGAGTTCGAGCATGATCTGGGTCAGACCCTAAAATTCATAAAGGAGCATCTTGGAGTGTCAAATGGGACAGAGGAAAGAGCAAACCCTCACATCTCAGCAGCATTTCAAGGATGTGACACACACAGGGAAAATCTAACTAAATCCCTGGCCACGCTGAGAACAAACCTGGGCTTGTTCTGGCAGAGTGCAGCCAGAGTCCTGAATTAATGGCCCATTTCACCAACAGTTTGTGCACCTTGAGGTCACTGGGCCCGAATGAGACATCCTTAACTAGGACATAAAGCACCTACGAGTGTGGCTGAGCCCCAGGGGCTGTTGGGGTGGAGAGTTGAAGGTTTTTTAAAGATAAAAAAGATTCAAAACCTTGAAATGGAAGCCACCCAGAAGCAAGTAGATATAAAAAGTCAGAGTGGGAGGCTGTAAAACTCAAACCTGCAGCTTCTACCTCAATTCACAAAATTAATTCTTTGTGAAATTAACTAAAGGAAGTACTTTCTCGGCTGATGACATTTTCCCGTGTGCTGTTCAGCCAAGCCCAGTGCACCTTCCTGCAAAACCTTCTCACCTGAGGTATTCCACTCAAAGCCCGAGCCCTTGGATGCTCCATGTACGGAGATGCTCCACCCCCGCCCTTCTGCTCCCCGCACTGGGCTTGAGTGAAGAGCTGCTGCAGGACAACCCATAAGCCAAATCAAGGAGACCCAATACAGCCTCTTCCAGCAATTCCAGCCCAAACCAATAGGAAAACGCCGGCAGAGTGGTTTTGCTGGGACTCACCCAGCCAGTGCCAACCGAGAGGCTGTAAGGGAGCACCAACAGCAAACTCAACTACAAAGAACTGGGCGGGGGGGAAAGGAGGAAAGAAAGAATTCCCGAACAATACTTGGAAGTGCAAGACAAGCTGATACTCACTCAGCTCTTTTGCCATAAGTTCCGACAAGAGGGGTTTTCCCACGGGCAGAGCCTGTGCAGGGGAACAAAGAGCGGCGGGAAGACGCGCCGGGTCTCCAGGGGAGACCAAATCCCCACGCAGACAGCTCTGCAGCTGCCTGACCCCTTCCCAAGGGCCGGCAGCTAAATTCAGCACGGCAGCAGCTGCGGGGAGGACGAGCCTGGGCTCTGCCAGCCCTCTCCCTCAGCCCCACACCTGGAATCCCCCACTCCACTGCTTCACTGCGACCAGAGCCCCACGCACATCGTGTTATCATAAATCGACAGCATCGCTCTCTTTCTGCCCCCAGAAAGGTTGTACAGCCAAACAAAAAGGTGAGGTCACTGAAACAAACTGAAGCAATAAACCTACCCCAGTGGCAGGTAGTGATTTAAATATATATATATATATGAAAGAAAGAAAAGCCTAAAAAGGCATCAAAGCAGCTTTTAAAATTTTAAAGTGCATGTGCAGTAATTGACCAGCAACCTCTGTACCTCTTTATTTTTAAAATAAAGATTCTTCAAGAAGATGCAATGTTGAGTTCAAAGTGATATTGAACATCTTTATCTCCATCAGATTTAGTGGTTTGAGTCAGGTGTCAGCCACGTTGTTTTTACAACTATAAAAAAACACGTAGAAGCTTGATCTTAGGTCTGAAAAGCAAGTGTTAAGCAACATAAAATAAAACTTACAGGTCACGACCCATCTGTTACTTTCCTAACTGTGTGGCGGAGGGAAAAGGTTGAATATTCTGAACTTAAGATCATTTGTTATCTTGTGGAGACAGCATGCTGTGATTTACATTTCTATGATGCCACTGGTCTTTAAAAAAAAGAGCAAGTGCTAGTTCACAGGTTCATTAAATCTCCAGCAGCTAATTGGAAGCTAAAGAGAAAACAGGAAACCTGCCAGTACACAGGGGTGAGAGTAAATCTGCTTATTTCGGGATTTGTAGGTATTTAAAGGGACACCAGGGATCTCACTGCATTTTCAGAAGTCTCTAATTCAGGCAGACGATTTCAATTAACTTCAGGGGCAGCTGGACACAGAACCACACCTGGATGCGTACGAGATGGGGACGTCACACACACGCCACACACAGAACAATCAGGCAAAAAGTCACATTTAACAGCAAAGTGAACACGCTACTGCCACGACGGGCAACTCCCAACCACACAAACATCTAGAAAACAAAGTTTCTCACCATTTTCCAACAAACCCACAAAAATTCAGTGGCAGCGACGCACCGAGATCAACCCCCGGGGCAGGAAGAAGCAATCCCAAATCCTCGGGCAGGACTGAAGAGGGATGCACGACCACAGCTTTGGACACGGTGGAGACTTTCCACTGGCCTCAAACGCGCGGGAAATCAGCCAAAAAAAAAAAAAAAACCCCAGCTACACCCGAGCCCTCAATTGTCCCGGCGGCGACACAGAAAACAGGACCCGCGGGCGGGTTTCTGGGTGAGAGATGAGGACAAGGGGCCGTTTCATTCATTCCGGCGGGAGAGGTCCGCAGGGATCTCTCCTGAAAGGCAATCCCTGCGCTTTTTCACGCCGTCAGGAGGGCCCTGCCGGCCCCAGGGCGCCGCAAAGTTCCCGGCGGACAACCAGGGCTCTATGCCATGGAGCGGCTCCCACCGCCCGCGGGTCTCGCCCGGCTCATGGAATTCGGCGAGCGCAGCGGAGGCTGATGGAATTTCCGCCTCCCGCCAGCTCCGCTTTGGCTGGGGAGCATTTTGGGGGCTGTTTTCCGGGGCCAACCCACACCGCCCCGGCCTCTCAGATCCCCGCGGGATCCGCGGCTTGGGATTTTCCGCTCGCTCTCCTCTCTGCCCGAAAGGCCTTCCCGCGGCCGCCAAAAAAACAAAAACAAAAA
>VZRE01013686.1:444843-458794 GCA_013396775.1 Cephalopterus ornatus | reverse complement strand
CGTTTCCGCCCTCCTCCAGGGGTGGGAAACCGCTAAAATTGGCACTGCGCGAGCCACGGGCGAATGAATCCCGGCACCCTCCAAGCACAGCTGCAGGACGAGGTCCCGGTGCAAGACCTCCCTCCGGGATAGCGGAGGCCACCCCCCCCCCCCCGGCCAGGGGGCATCTCAAGGATGATCCCTGTGGGATGCCGGCCATGCCCTGCCCTTGGGGCGGCTTTCTGGGAGGATCCTGGTGCCACACTTTGAAGCGGGGCTGCTCTGCAGGTTGTACCTGGCCAGACCCTTCTTTGGCGGATGGAGCAGACATGTTCCCGTATCCCAGAGAAAATACAAACCTTTCCGCTTGTTGTTGTCCATAGGCTGATTCTGGATTTTGTCTTTGTCACCTGCTCTGGAGCTTTCCTAGATACCTAGGAATAGCTTATCTATTTCCTAGATAACGCTGACATTTCCTAGAGGTCAGCTACCTGATAAAGCGCTTTTTGGACAACATTGTTCCCAGCTTTAGGCCAGGAAGGACCAAAGAGTCACACTCCTTGGTCCTGCTTCATGTTCCAGCTCTGCCACCCCCGTGTTATGGTCCAGATTCCCCGTGGCTGTGGCCTGGGTTTGCTCTGCTGAACTCAACAGAGCCAGCCCCATTTACATCCTGGAGGATCTTGCATTTTCTCCCTGGAGAAACACAGTGGGAATACCTTTTTCAGGGTTGCTTCCCGAAGCAGAGCTGTAACGCTGTAGTAACACGGTGGGCGCTCTCAGGAGAACTCACAGCCAAGAAAAAGCCCAGAACACCTCTGTTCCCGTGCAGTATTTCTATATTTTGGGGTCTCTTTGATGAACACTGCAGCAGGTCTTCCGGGTGGGCTGCACATCGCTCTGCCTCGGACGCAAGACTTTGGAGAGCCGGCTTTTTGTTGGAATTCACACAGGCAAAGCCCTTGTGAAAGAAAAGCCCTTTAAGATGTTGTTTTCTGCTTTTTCTCCAGGGAGCCAGTAGGGGCCGTGCTGATGCAGGCGAGTGGGAAGGCGGAAGCACACGCGGATGGGTCATGATTCATCCCCAGGCTCGGCTGTTTTTAGCCGGGTTTAAATTACTCGCAAGCTGCCAGACATTGTTCTGGGAGCTGAATAGCACCCGGCTGCGGTCTCGGCCCCGGCAGGAAAGGTTCGTGTCCTGTTCCGCCCCCGATCAAACAAGTGCCAGGATGTCTACGAGAAGAGCCAAAGGAGCCACAAGATCTTTCCCCTCTCTCTCCTCGGGCTCACGCTGAGTGGGTTTCAATAAACAACGGGAGGGGAATCAACTGATGGTCTAAAGGAGAGATTATTAAAAAAATTCAGGGAAACAATACCGATTTTATTCTGCTGGCATCTGGCCCTCTTTGTTAGGAACTCTGCTGAAGAGAAACTGGCTCATTTGATCTATAATACAGGGTCAATCAAACTCAGGCAAACTCCCACCCAAATTCACTCAAGGCTGGCAAAGACTAGCATGGATATTTTCTTGCTGATTTGAGACCTCGGGATTCTTTCAGACTTGGGTTTTTGCAGCAAAGACAAATGATTTCTCTGGATCTGTTGAATGCAACAATTCAGCAGTAATCCCCATACCTATGACGTGAACTAGAGTTGCTTATGATCAGATTTGAAAGCAGTGTGTTTCTGGTACATGAGAAGCTACCTTCTTGGTGGGTTTTTGTACAGAACTGGATCCATAATGAACACCAGCTGTATGTATCCACAGCTTTAATATGCCCATAACTGGTGACCTGCTGTTATCCAGAGTTTTTGGCACATCGATTTGTTATTTCTTTCTGCCTTGAACGGCTTCAAGCTACAACCCAGACAGTCAACACTCTGCCATGAAACCTGAAGCCTGGAGGTGCACCATATGTTCTTGCAGGGCATCTGCACTATCTTCAGCATCAAATTTCAGTCTCGCAATGCAGATGTCTGGGATGGATGAGATGTCAGCAAATTCAGGGCTTGGACCAAACCTACTTGTTCCCAGAGCATTCAGTGCAATATTAATTTGTCTTTTTACAAACTGCTCAGGAATCTGTTTGTTCTGCCTAACCCTTCTCTGAAAGGTGTTTGCAGGTGTTTGTCCTTCTCTTCTTGTGCCTAACAACCCTTTTCTTTTCAGGATTCCCGCATCTTGGACCATTCCTGTTGTTCTCCTCTTGATTCTCTCTCTTTGGGCCACATTTCTTTAAAGTTCAACACTGGTCCAAAACTCCAGCATGGGCTTGGCTATGATTAAGCAGAACTGGTGTGGTAGTCCAGACTTTTACACACCCTGGTACAGTATCTGCCTTATTCACAGCATGGGGCGTGGGCTCCTGCTTCTGACTTCCCATAACTTCCTGATCCTGCTCCTTAACCTACCGTTTCCCACAAGTATTAGTGCAGTTAATCACTCTTATCTAGACTAATTCCTTCCAGCCTCTGTTTCCCAGACTCTCTCTCGATTTTTCTGATGTTGCTATGGATTTCAGCCCTACCCTTTTCTATTTTTCCCAGACCTTCTCCACGTGGGACCTGCAGATTTTCTCTGTTCCAACATTTGTGTCACTAATCAGCTACTTATGGTCCTGGACCTACAGCAGGCCCCTGAGGATTCCAGTCATTCAGCTGGACAGGTGCTCTAGTAACATCTAAATAAGCAGGTTCAAGCTCAGCCACGTTGCTTTAGCTTCTTTATAAAGCCATAAGAAGACTCACCAAAAGTCTACAAGCTTTCCATCACTCTTCTAGATCATCATGGCAACCACTGCACTATTACTGAATATTTCCTAAAAAAGGTAGCTGCTGCTTTTTCTTCGTGATTTTGGAGAAGCCCCTAAAAATATGACGTGTAAGGCAGGATTAATGAAGAACAGAGGGAAAACTGGAGTGACATGTATTTCAGTGTCAACGCAGAAGTGTAGAGCCATGAACCCCAGTGGTAGCAGCTGGGCAATTCGAGTTATTTGCCACTTGGTTGCTCAGCTGGACCTAGAGGCAGGATTTAGCCCAAGAGAAAGGCCAAACAGAAGTTGCACTTCTCCTTTCTGGCCACACGATGTACCCATCACACCGCGAACAGCCTGGCCAGACCACCAGCAAGAGCCAGTAGCTACAAAGGCAGGGGTTTCAGGGGTTTGTATTCCTCAAAAGCATCTCCTTCCCTCTATCCAGGCTCTTTAAGACACTCACACAGCTGCAGCTCAGGGCTGGGTGCCGTGGTGCAGAGGGGCCTGGATGGGATGGAGTTGGTGTGGCCCAGGTGCTCCACCTTTCCTCTTGGAGGACAGCTTGCTGTGAGAGAAATAGGAGCCAGATGGTCAAGAGGTGGTGGCAGCTTTTCATCAATGTGAACTATACTGGGCAATGAATAATTGGAATTTTACTTATTAAATGTGAGATTTCACTGCTGCTTTTGGTGGGGAGTGTGAGCGATTTCTTCATTCTAATTTGCTGGTACGTCTTGGCCCTTTGTCATTTGTGTGTTGTCTTGACCAGAACCAAGAGGCTCTTCAAAACCAGAGCTGGGATCTGCAGGGACCAGTCGTCAGCACAGAGATTTGCAAAAGAAATATTGGGGTTGGTACAAATGAAAATCTGTGTATGTAAGCGTAAGAAGAAATAGCAGAGCAGGGGGCATAAGAACAGCTTGAATTTTTAACAAACACCATTCCCAGCAAAAAATTTGAGACTAAAAATCCGAGCCACTGCTAAGACCACAGCACATACAGCTCATTTGAGGGAGAGCCTCCTCTCTGACAGAAGAAGGATGGCAGCATTTCACATCTCCCATTCCCCCTCCTGGCAGTCAGGCAGCAGAGGATCATCAAAAAACAACTATCGATTCTTAAAGAACTGTCCCAAAACTGGGAGGTTTGGTGACAGCCATCATCCCTTGCGGGGCGTGTCGCACACAAGTGATCATGGCCAAGGCTGAACAACCACGTCTTGTTGCTTGTGTGAATGAAATCTCTGAGGGAACAAGTGCCGGCAGGTAAAATCATCTTAAAACATAACTAAATGCCATATTCCCTTTCTGTAAGATCTCCTACAAGGATTCAGTGATACTCCCTTTAATGCTCATAATGGGGACATAGCAGAGATCTCACTTTCAACAAATGCACACATATTAAAGGTGACCAGTCAGTGCAGCTGTACCACACAACCTGTTCGACTCAAACCATTCATCTAGCAGCAGAAAAAAATGGTATTGTCTTCCATTTAACTAACTCACAAAGCACTTTCCTATAATTATATCTATCTTAATCAGACAAACTGGGGATTTAAAAAAAGGACTAATCTGCTTCTTGGCCATAATTGGATTTCCTCTGCAAATATTAAGTTACAACAATAGCAGCGGCTTTTGTAATAAATTTACTTTTCAATGCTTTTCTTCATGTGAACTAGAGGAATGTGTGTTGCCTGCCTAGAAATCCTTAGAAGGAAGAAGCAAGGAGCATTTTCCAAGAACTCTCTTCCTCTTGGAAAAAAAAAAAAAGATATTAAATTCAGAAATTGGAAAGCACGTGGCCAGATTTGTAGGTGATGGTAGAAAAACAGAATAAAATCATTAAACTTCAATTTGAACATATTCCAATTTTCATCTTTTTATTGAAATATCATAGGAAACTTTATCTATTTATCCAAAATAATGCCTAGCAAGCAGTAACAATGGCTGGGAAAGGGTTAAATGCTGACAATCAGTGACACCAGCATTCCAACAAAGGGCATGGCCTGGGAAACGGAACCAAATACCAAGATGCACAATTCTCATTCAGGGGCATTTCCAAAGGAGTCTTTGCTTCGGTGACAGTCTGAGAGCCTGGTCCAGCAGGATGTCCTGCTGCCTGTGCAAGGCTGATCCGAACCAAAAGGCCAGGTCTTCTCCAAACAAAGATGGAAACATGAATTCCGTTTGGGGTGATTTTTATTTCAGATTGAGAAGCTACACAAAGGGAGAACAAATACACATTTCCATGAGAGAGAACGGAAAAAGAGAGACAGTATCCCATTGTGGCACCCTCCTAATATAACAAACCATCCCAACCCAAGCCATGGGACTGTCTGCTCCCCAGGCAGGCAGGGGGTTTTTACTCCAAAGAGTACACTACATAATAAACATCTTTGAACATCTTTAATATCTGCCCCAGGGTCACACACCCCCGGACACAGCAATATGGTCTTTTTTTTTTCTTTGCATATGTGCACGTACGTCTGTTCTTGGCAATAAAAGGCTGATACAGAGTCACACAGATGAAACCCACAGCTTTAAAAGAGGAACAGTTACAGATGTTGACAAGGATCAACATACGCACATGGCACAAACACTTCCTCAATGGAGTGGTTACTCTTAAGCACTAGGTTTTAACCTGAAGGCAGATACGTTTGTGTCAGTGATACTGGACTGTACTGGAGCAGATGGCAGTGGATTTCAGAGTTCCTCTGTCTTGTTATTAAAGTAATTAATCACATGGTTTAGCATATAAAAATACAAGAATCCTCCCTCCTAATTAGAGCAATTTATGTTCTTGTAGAAATAAAAGCACACACACACATACACACCTCAGGATTGTTGTCAGAAAGCTTACAGGATAAAGAAAAGAAACCCACTTTCCTTGTCTCACACCAGGACATCATGTTCTCCCTCCTGTCTCCAGGGATAATGGAGTCTTTCAGCTTTGGTGCATAGTTATATTTGAAAGCCAAACAGCAACCTGGAATTTGTCCTGAAGGGAAACAGGACAAGGCACCTTTAAGGATAATAAGGCAGACTGCATACCTGTGCTGCAGAAGGGGAACTCCACGTAGGCAGGGATGGTCCTGCTATCCCTGAATCCAGAGGGATTAATCAAAACCTAATCAAAATCTTCACCCTCACCATATGTGAGTGAGTCAGTCTCAGTTTGCTATAACCAAGCAGCAGTTCAGAAGCAGAAGCTCATCCCCCACGAGCAGAGGTACACTCAGCTATTTGGACACGTGGTCTCCATCCCCTACAGCACAGGCTTTGTAGATGACCTGACACAAGTGCAGCCAGGATAGTAACAGAGAAAGAATGGAATACTCATGGATGGCAAACAGATCACCTCCACGCTGGTCTTCAGGGAAGAGATGTCAACAGAGCATCTATTGTGGGGCAGAGCAGGGAGGCAGTCAGGGCTGAGCTACCTTGGTCACAATTATTTGACTTATTAAGTGTAAAATGTCGTCAATGTATTGCCTTAATGAAATAGGGGTTTGCTCAGTCCAGACCCTCCTCCGAAGCTGAAACTACATCTTCACCCCCTCATAAAAGGATGTGAAACAGTCTTTGTCCTCACATGGGACCAGAGTATCTTTAAGTTGATCTAGGAGCCTGCTGGGATCTGGGCAGACTCTGCAGGAGGGATACAGAGAGAACAAACTGAACAAAAGTTATATCCAACAAGTTTTTAAAACCTTCCTTTACTGCTGCTTTACCAAATATGATCATCTTAAAACGCCCAGACCAAACCCAAATCCCTATGCTGCTAAGGAGGTACCATCTCCATCAGAAGTCCACAAGCCACCAAAAGCTCAGGAAATTACATCAGTGTACATCAGCCAAGTTCCTGGCCTGTCCTTTTTGTGGCATTCCTTCTGGTTCTTAACAAAGCTCCCATCCAAACCACTTAATATTTGGTGTATTTTTTATGGTTAAGCACAACTCTTTCTGTGGGAATGTAATCCAGGGGGATTCAGGCATGTGTAAACAGTTTCCTTGAGAGAAGATTTCCCTTAGAAATTTCCTTCTGTAACGTGTAACTGCAATGAAGTTGCACTGACATGCCATATGCAGTTTAGTTCCAATTACTAAATACATGCTTGTCAAAGAAGGGTATTACTTTCTCAGTGTTGTTACCAGAAGGAGCAAGTGAAAGCTATCCTAAGGAACATCTAATACTGAATTTTTTGGTCTCTGTGGCTTAAAACCACACTGTTAACTTTGTATTACAACAGAGTTGGCTCAAAATTAATTTCCTCATGCTAGTTCCTGTTGATGGCCCTGCCTGCCTTGCAAACAGCATCTGTGGCCTTGAGAGACAAGTATAAATGTTCTTGAGCAGGACTTTACATAAGATAAGCTGGCCTGCTGAAATGTCCAGTCCTCACCTCCTGCTGGCACTGAGATCAGGTTAAATCTCAATGAGATTTCACAGTTGTTAAGAATGATGTATCTGCTGACACTGAGATAGAATTTGGTAAGTAACCATACTGTCAATTCTTGAATGAAAGAGATTTTCTTATTCCTTTTCTATTCAAAACTCCATACAAAATCAAAAATATATACAAACTCCCAGATGTTACTTTTTTTAGGGAGATGATAGCTATTAGCTAACAATGAAGCTGGCTTCAGGATTCGGGATCTGCTCCAAGCCTGTTTGGTGACTCTTCACGTGACTCAAGACGAGCATTCTTTCACCTTTTCCTGCATGCAATCACTTGTGCAGCTGTGAAATGGTGCCTGCTGGTCATAAATGCCTGCAAAGACCCCATGCAGAGAATGAATTCCATGTTAACATTAACTTCCCAAGACAGCGCTCAGATATGACAACAAAGAGCTACGGGAGCCAAATAAGGCTCTTGATCACTTATTGTCAGAGTTAAAATGTTCAGGAGCAACTGTCTTAACATGTTGCCCAATGTCTGGAAAAAGTTTCAGATCATTTGTCAAACCCTTTTCCCTCCTGCCAGAAGCTGAAACAGCAAGTGAACATGGCTTTCATCAATATGCTCACACAGATAACAAGTTCGTCTTTGTCCTCGGAGAATAATGGTCACCATGCAGTTCTCTGAGGAGCATTTGTCCCAGCTATCCTGCAAGGAGGAATGTGGGTCAATCCCTGATCCAGAACTGTGCTGCTATTCCTCTGGTCATGGCTAGCAGCCAGGAGCAGCTTATCAGAGCTCCACGCTGGCTCACTGCATGCTTCCCTGTTGCTCAGTGACGATGCATTTCAGAAACATCAGCACTCATGCCTCTCCCTGCAAATCCTGGCCAGGCAGCAGGCAGGGATTTGCATTCTCTGCTACATGCCAGGCAAATGCCTGCAGTCTTTTTGATGCTACCTATATCAAAATGCCAAGGGAAACATGCTTCCTTCAGGTCTTAACTTCTTTATCCTCTTGCTTACCCTGTCTTCTTTGATGGTCCCCCTGCAAACCTCCAGCTCTTTCTTCTTTTTCTCCACCTTTGTCACCCATATTGACAACAAGACAACTTGTTCTTTTAGTTGAAAAAAACTAAAAGAATTTCGCTGAAATGAGACAGAAACTAAGCTGTCAAGACTCCCAATTTAGATGTTGAATCCATGGTGATGTCTGTTAATTTATCTGAGCCTAAGCTTTCATGGCATGTCAGGTGGAGATGGAAGGAGGCAGATAGAACAGGACACTGTGTTGTCCTTGACTAAGTCACATCCACTTTTTGAACTGCAGCTTACACTGACACCAGCTCCCCACTTCCCCTGAGTTAGCCCAGCAAATGCATACACAGATCTCCTTTTCCATCACAGTCATTTATCCTCTAGCACAATGCAACTCTGCATACTTTCATTATTTGATTCCTTTCAGATTTTTGAAAAGTTCATAATTATTTGAGATTTAGTGCTCTGTGTCTTAGGAGTGCTTTCCAAATGCTGCAACTCACTATCTTCCACACTACTGCCTGTGAGATAAAGGTACATTTGTAAACCTAATTTACAGAAAAGGAGGCACAGGTATAGGATTTATGAGACCTGCTAATTCTGTGCTCATCAGGATCAGTCAATACAGGCAGGTCTGTGATTGATTATGAACTGTCAAGGCCCTGCTAAAATCAATGAAGATGTGACAATTTTCCTTTGATGAGAGTCTCTGTCTTTTGGTCTTTTGACTGCATACCTGAGGCCCACTGCTCACTGCCTGTGGGGAGGTCAGGATTAAAAATGATGATTTTCAGCAGGAGAATGCTTTCCAGTGGCTGCAGAAACTCGCTGTGTTAGCAGAGGACCAGAGTGAAGATTTAGCCCAGATTGTAGACCAACACCGCAAATCTTTGCAGAAAGAGGTGGTGGTTTTGTCCCTTTTGCAAGCTCTTGAGGACATGGCCTACAACATATGGTAGGGTGGTCAGTCAGTCACAGAGATGCCAGGGCCTTTGGCTTGGCTGAAAGAGGATCTGCTAAACACTTCCAATTTTCATTATTCCTGCTGTAAAATAAGGAGGAACCACAGAAGAATGAGTCTAAGAATGGTGACACTGGGTCACGTCCATCTCTGGCACCAGCCACAGCAAATGCCCAGGGAAGAGTTTAGGAACAGAGCAAGCACACTACAAACCTCCCTGCCCCTCATACTGTCCCCCGCAAACTCTTGCCACCTCCAGCTCACGGCATTGCCTCTCCAGGCAGTAACAAGGCTGCCCAGAAAAGACAAAGCAGAGATTGTTTCACCAACAGATTTGGTACTTTGGCTGGCTCCACATCTCTGTTATGTCCACAGGACACAGTCCCATTTGTCACATCCCTGCAGGGGAAGCCCTGGGATTGGCCCTGGTATGCTCTCAACACAAAAGCCATCCTGATTGCAAGAGACACCCCCAGAAGTGTTTAAAGTCCATTGCAATTACCGAGTTTTGTAGTGCAATTACCAACACCAAGACTCAGCTAAAGCTCAGTTCCGAGGAATAATGAGTCTTTACTGAAAATATCCCAATGGCAGCCAAGTGCTGGCACCCTCCATTGCTCACTACAACTTTTCAGGCATCTATAGCCACATCTTGCAGCACAGAACAAGCACCTTTCTCAGTATGAGAGACAGATACTGCTCTGCAGCCTCAGAGCAACTCTAAATTACTAAGGCTCACAAACCTCTTCTGAGCTATGGACAGGAGAAAGGCAGAATGCAAACTGGAGCCCTCAAAACTCTGTTCACTCTCCCATGTTTTCCTGAGCCACTGAAACATAAGAAGAACATCGGGTATTCCAGGCAATGGGATGAGATCAGGCAGTGATGGATAAAGCATGGAGTGAAAAGTCAAATCCTGGAGAAGAAATAAAAGATGGTTCAAAACAGTCAAAGAAACTTCACTGAAAAAAGAGAATGTAAAAGTGAAAGAACAAATGGCATCAGAGATGAAGTGGGATTGCATATGCCAGAGGCTTGCAGAATCTTCTCTTCAATACTTCATAGAATCATAGAATATGCTGAGTTGGAAGGGACCCATCAGGATCATCAAGTACAGTTCCTGGCTCTGCACAGGACACCCCAAGAATCACACCAAGTGATTTCCATCTCTCTATCAAAAAAGCAGTTCCTGTACTAGAGGATAGGACATGAGGTGTTTGTAGCCTCCTTTTCTAAAAAAGAATTTGTACCTTCCATTAAAAAAACAAAACAAAACAAAAAAACCTCTGAAATCAAATAGAAAAATCGTGTTTTCTAGATGGAATTTATTTCCTCTTGAAAGAAAAAGCAACTGACTAAAATTTTCCAATTTACAGTCACATCAGGAGAACAGGAATACATGTCCAGCCAAGAGACACTGGAGTTTAGTACCACACTGGCACCAGATTTGTGGAGTGGCTGGGTGAAAACAGAGCAGGTATTACCTGCATGGCTGCTGAGGACCTTCCCAGCTCACAGCCTCCTGGAAAGAGGCTGCATGGAGACCTTGCACAGCAGGTCAAGAACAGAATCAGAAATGCACATCCCTCAACAGCCCTTTGATTTTTCTCCCAATGGCCTTACCTGAAGACCTCGACCACTTGAAGCAAATGGCAAGTCTTTTATCTCATCAGGCTTTCCATCAGGATTCTCGTAGTTACAGTGGCAGTAGTTGGAATGTGTTAACATTTTTTACAGTCTGAGAGAGTTTAATATTGGATCTCTCACACTTGTACCGTAAGAAAAAAAAATCCAGGTAGAGAACCCTATAAGATGCATCATGGCTATTGTGAGGAATGAGAACATCACGGAAAAATAAGAAATGTAAATTCTGACACAAACTATACAAAAAAAGACCAAAAAAAGATGTTCTGACAAGCAGTAGTTACCCAGCATTCCTGCTTCCATGGATCCCTCTTGTTGTGCACAAACAACAAAAGAACTGGCAAATTTGTAAGTCTAAAGTAGGGCTTCACTAAGACTACAGATTTCTGGCAGGTTAAGAGCTGAATACTCATGATTCATATAAATCCTATGGCACCTGTTTGCAGGAGAAGGAGCGTCAGATTTCCTTGATCAAATTCCTGCTATGAGAATGATTTGACCTGCTTAAATCTGACTGCTCTAACAAGCTTTACATGGGACTAGGCATTCCCATCGAAGCAGACATGGCAATCCACTAGTAGGGACTGGGAGAGACGTTCAGCAAAGACTTTGAGCTGCTGCATTGCTATTGGAAAATACTAAGAAGACTCTGTGGTATTTGCTTTAATTTCCCATTTCCTGGGATCTTCCCATTAGACCAGGCTGCTCGAGGCCTTGTCCAACCTGGCTTTGAACACTGACAGACTGGGGCATCCACAACCTCCCTGGGCAACCTGTTCCAGCATCTCACCACCCTCACAGTAAAAAATTTCTTTCTAGTATCTAACCTAAATTTCCCCTCATTCAGTTTGCCCTGTTACTACAGCTCCTGACAAAGAGCCCTTCTCTGGCTTCCCAGTAGGTCCTCTTCACATACTGGAAGGTTGCTCTGAGGTCTCCACACAACCTTCCCTTCTCCAGGCTGTACAGCCCCAACTTTCTCAGCCTGTCTTCCTAGGGGAGGTGCTCCTCTGGACTTTGTGGCCCTCCTCTGGACTTGCTCCAACAGTTCTATGTCCCTCCTATGTTGGGGGCACCAGAACTGTACACAGTACTCCAGGGGGGGGTCTCACAAGAGCAGAGGAGCTAAATGTCTGATGGGGGATAAAATGCAATTACAGAATCCACCCCACAGGGAACACTCATGATTTTCAGCTTCATTTAGACATCTATATACTGCTTTAAAATCGAAGTATTTGGGGTTCCAGTGCATTCAGATTTTGCAAAGAGAAACTTAGACTTAAAACTGTGCTTTCAGTTTCCTGAGATGAAAGGAGCTGGGATGATTCTAATGGGAGGAAATGCAAAGTTCCAGTGGGGCTTGATCTGCTAGGCAAAGGATGCCCCTACAGAATTGTGTTTGTCTCCTTCCATTTTGAAG
This sequence comes from Cephalopterus ornatus, assembly GCA_013396775.1. Taxonomy (NCBI): domain Eukaryota; kingdom Metazoa; phylum Chordata; class Aves; order Passeriformes; family Cotingidae; genus Cephalopterus; species Cephalopterus ornatus. The sequence continues at coordinate 446,595 of VZRE01013686.1, read as the reverse complement.
ACGAGCCAAGGAATGACAAAATTTTGTGGATATGGTTATAAATAAACTGGTTAAAAAGAGACTCCACCTGCAGTTTCTCAGTGGGCTGACTAATCCTTTCCTATTTGGATTGTCTTCATAACTCTGCTACACAAGATTAACCAGCCAGGCATGGCGCACTCACTGTGTCCTCCCTCAGGGTTGGCCACGTCTCATCCTGCAAAATTCATTGTGTCCCTTTACAAGGGAGGATGCTTTGCAAAGGAAGGCTGCTGCTCCTATGAAATTGGAGTTGCCTCTTCCTAGTGCTGATATCTTTCCAAGATACCTTCCTCTGAAGTAAGAGAGGAGAAAGAAAAAGGGTGACTTAGCATTACTTTATATCAAAGCTAAGTGTAAATACATACTGCTGAATTAGCAGTGTGGAGACTGACCATATGCAATCTCTTGTTAAAGTAGCCAAGGGAAAACGTCCACAAGTCCAGGCTAACTACTGGCATTCAAAATGCCAAGATAAATCAACAGGATATTTGCAATGAGTTTGCCAGACTTTGTTCAGGCTTGGGGTGCAAATTCAGGAAGAACATTGTACAGGAAAAAAGGTGGAGTGGGAATCCAGAAGCATTTGACTCAGCCCCCAGCAAAGGCTGCCATCTGCCACTAAGCACTACCCTGGCCCAGCACCACCCAGAATTACTAAATGTAAACCGCTGCCAGAAGAACATTTATAGCAGGACCAAACTCCGAGCAGGAACAGGTAGGCAGCTGCCCCAGCACACAGAGATCACTGAACTACTTGGGGTTATAAACTCACCTCTTCTCTTCTCCTTTCCAGCCAAGACTCAGACTTGCCTGTCATCAGTTCCCATATGATGTGTGTTCAGATTTTTTCCTCCCCTGCTCAATTTTGCTGGAAGAGGGATATGACCTAACTTGTTTGGACTGACCCATTAAATAAACATAAGCAGGACATGGTGTGCTAGCAGAGGATCATCTGTGTTTTCATGAAGAGAGCTGACTTCTGAATTTACTGATGTTGTCACAGGCAAGCCTCTTTCAGACATATTTATGCTGGAACAGACTCTACATTTTTTTCAGCCTCAGAGGGATTACTTAACAAAATTTGTGTTTCCCCTGGATTTTTTCCTTAACACTTGGTTAGAGGAAAGGAGAAAACCAATCCTTGATCTGCATGAAGATCTCCTATGTTTGGATCCAAAGTTTGGGAGTTACTCACCAAAAGGCTGGAAAGCTGCTATGAGCTGCACTGAGGTGGGGAAATGGAACAATTCCCTATAAGCTATTAATTCAGATATGAAAAAAAAAAAGAAAAAAAAGATAAAAGCTAGTTATAAGGACATATTTGACGTTTTTAAAGGGATCGGAGGAGAGGAAGGGGAGTGGGAGAAAAATGTTGCTTCATATCATGACTGTAATGGTTGGTAAGGCCAGAAAATAAATTTAAGCAACATTTTTAGCCACTCTGGAGTTTCTAGACTGCTTCTCCATTCAAACAGCAGCAAAATAAGCATTCTAATTTTTCCCTACAATAAGCACATATTGGGTTTTTCCACCTCCCCCTCTCCAATCCGTATGAGTCTTTGCTAGCAGAAGTCTTGTTAAACCAGAAGTCTCAGTGGCAGTTTTCACACACATGTGTACATGTGTGTGCACATGCAACACATGTACACATGTGAACTATCAAAATACTACTATAAAGTGAGTGTTCCTTCTCAACACCCCTTCCCTGCCCACCCTCCCCACACCTCCCTC
>VZRE01013686.1:419576-444776 GCA_013396775.1 Cephalopterus ornatus | reverse complement strand
CCCCTTCCCCAGGCCAGCATATTTTCAAAACAGACAGGAATTGAGCATTTCCAAGAGCCATCCAGCCCCTGGTCACACTGCAAATGTCCCGGTGTGCTGACAAGTCCCCAGGGCCACCTCTAGGACAGGTCTTGACGAACGGCCTCGAGTTCACAATACTGATTCCTTGGATTCAGGGTCTGCTGTACTGCTTGTGTTGGAGACTGGGTTTTTGTGGGTTACCAAAGGTGATGTTTCCGTTTCAGACTTGTTGTTGGCAATAGCTTCTACGGTGACTTCCTTTAGCTCCTGCTCTCTGATTTTCTTGTCTTTTTCATTCAGGTAATTAAGGATCCCTGCTCCTAGGGCATCCCCTTCCACATTCACAACGGTGGTGGTTCGGTCCCTGGTTAAGATCAGAAACAGAAACCAAAGCAGCAGGCTTTTAGTTTAAGAGAGTTACAACACAGTAAGGGGAGTTGATTCACCCCTGCTGATCCACTAACATCAGTGGAGCTGGACAAGGGAGACGTACTGTTATCACAGGTGTTCCCCACAGAAGTATCATCACTATTTCAGAAATAAAAATGTGCACCAGAGCTGGTTTAAGGTCAGCCAAACTTACCAATCAACTGGTTCTGGTCTCTCAGTGGGTCGCAGCAATGGTACTACTCTTGCTCAGGCATCCTGCTTTTCCCAGCCCACCTCCTTCCTCTTTCCTTTCCCCAGGCTAGCATTTTTCAAATGCCAGTTCAGAGCAGGAACTGATTTTGGGCCTATCCAGAAAGTGACTCAGAGCACCCAACTCTCTTTTTTAACCATAGCAACTCGAACCTTAATACAAACCCCTTACTTAAGGGGTCATTCCAAAAGCAGGCAGAATGACTGTGTTCTCTTCATGTCTTGCTCGTAGCACCTGTCCTAATATTTGGTCCTACAACACAAAACTAGTGTGCCAGGATGTAATAGAGGGGGTTTATGGGTCATAAAGAAGAAAAATTTCTTCATGTGTCTTTTGAGACTTGTTCATCATTCTGCAGCCTAAGTTAACATAGGCTCAACTTGTCATTGTGGTCCTCTCTGGTAATTAAACAGTTGGCATTAAACCAAGACACAGGCCTTCTTCCTCCCTCCTTCCCGCTTTTGTTACAGGGCAGAGTTCCTTGACTAGAACAGGGTTGACCACAGAGGGATGCTACTACATATTTTGAAACAAAGGCAGCCAGGAAAACACAGGCTGAGGGCAGCCCAGAGTGAAAGCAAGGGCAAGATTTTCACTCTTGCCTCCAAGCACTTGCAAGTACAGGTGTGGAACCACACAGACAGCACTGTACTTCCTTAGGAAGACAGGATACAAAATAGCTAGCCACTGCTTTGCCTCTCTCTCCTGTCCTTTGGAGGTGGCTGATTCCCAAGAGGTTACAGTAAGAAATGAAGCTGTAGGAACAGGATTATGCTCCAGACACAACTGTGTGGGAAGGGAAGGTAACACAGCTGCCATCTTCTTCAGCCTCTGGAATTCAAGAGAGTTTCGGCATTCCTTATTGTGGGAGTACAACATCTATACAGAGAGGATGGTGTTTCCAAAAAGCAATGCAGAGGGATTATGGGCAGTCTAAACCAGGAACTGCCCAATAACCCACTAACTGGAACAAAAACACCTCTGTGGGATTCAGATCGCTTGACCCACAAACTGACCAGTCGTTTCAGACCACTACCCAACTTCAACCAGATGGCTTGAAAGCAGATTATGCTTTTAAATTATCAGATCATGCTTACTCCAATAGCATTTAAACTCCAAGCATGATGTAATTCATGAGTGCTCAGAGGAGTCCTTCCTGTTTGATTCTCTAGTACTTGAAGAAGTGTAGCCAGCCAGGCTTGTTTGAGGAAAAGTGAAGACACCCTTTTCCACAGGGTTCATCCAAGCTACAAGAAATCAATTGCATGTGGCATTTACAGTTATCATGCACTTGTGACTGGGTCCCCAAAACTGAAAGCAAAACAAATTTTCTAAGCTCTCCTTAATCTGTGGTGCAGAAGGCAGATTTAGGCCTTAACAAGGACGTAACTGTGCAAAGTGGTGAGATAAGCTTCTCCAAACAGAGCTGTGCACGGAGGTAATCCCTCATGTTTCAAGGAAGGGAATGGGTCTTGGAAAGAAAAGGAGCTGAGCAAAGGTTTGACCTTGTATTTGTTTCCCAGAAAATGGAAAGGAAAGGTGGCAACACTGTCTACTAAACTTGTAGCTCTCAGCAGCATGTTCCAGTCACGACACTGCCCACAGCTGTGGTGAGTGCCACAAACTCTCCCTGCCAACGGACAGCATCTCTCTGTGACACTTGTGTTGTTGCTTTGACCAGTCTTGAACTATAAAAAACCAACAGCTGACAAGAGCCTCTGTTGGAGACTGCTTCCCACATGTGACCAAGGAAACTTTCCATCACTATTCAGACTCAACTTCCTTTCTCCTCCCCTTCCCTTCTAGTGTCCAACTAACTTCCAGCAATGTCAACACCTTCTGAACAAACTTTTAAGAATCCCTCTAAAGAGAACTGAAGCCAGCAAGAAATAAGTTTCAATAAAGGCTGAATAAAAAAGCTGAAGAGGGATTTTAGCATTCTGACTGCTCTAATTGAGAAGGGACCACATTTTCCATTACCTGTCAAGAGCTACCTGTCCTGTAGGCAGACATATCTTGTAGGGTCTTATTTTATACTGGGTTTTGTTTTATATAGGGTTATATTTTGTAGTTTGACTACCCTGGTCCTTGTTTTCAGCTGAACATGCTACAAGGAGGCTGCAGTGAGGTGGATATCAGTCTCTTCTCACAAGGTAAAAAGTGATAAAGGAAATGGTCTCAAGTTGCACCAGGGAAGGTTTAGATTAGATATTATTTTTTCATGGAAAAGGTTGTAAAGCATTGGAACACGCTGCCCAGGGAACTGGTGGAGTCTCCATCCTGGGAAGTGTTCAAAACACGTGTGGATATGGCACTTAGTGGTGGTGCTACACTGACGGTTGGACTTAAAGAATCTTAAAGATCTTTTCCAACCTTAACGATTCCATGTTTCTATGTCATGCAACAGCAGATACATGTGGCCTGAAGTACTCACACAATCCAGTCCACGGCCAATATCAAGGAGAGGTCGTTGGTGGGCAGTCCGATGGCCTCCAGGATGATGGCGATGGTGAGGACTCCTCCGGCAGGGACCCCAGCTGCTCCCACGCTGGAGGCAGTGGCTGTCACGCTGCAAATCAATTCCCATGCCTGGTTAGCAGGAGCTCACAGCTCTCCTCTGCTGCACTTGCATCACATGTTTCCATGCTATGGGAATTGTAAACAAACTCTACAGCATGGGACGCACAGATCGTTTGCTTCCCAGGCAAACCCTTTCCTGCCTGCTGATGCAAAGGAATGGGTACAGAGCAGAGCTCTCAGCAGGATCCACAGCAGTCACCAAGGCAATGGCTCTGGGTTTAACACCTTAATTGTCTATTCAGAAGAAAAAACAACCAACCAACACAACTACACCATTCCCCAGTCCTGTATCAGTTCCAACATGGTGAGTACTTTAAATCTCCTGACCCCAAATGTATAGAGGTAAACCTTGCCATGCAGGGCACAGTCCCTTCTCTGTGTCTCATTTGCATTCCAACACAGATCCTAAATCAGGAGCTGGGAACCTGCGGTGCTTGTGCTACAGACACAAACTACACACCTTTTTGTGTGCAACTGAGCTTTCCTTGGGCTATCACCGCATCATCCTCTGGCCCGTGTTAACACCTGATTCACTAAGAATACCTGAAAGGCTAATTTGGCCTACTCCAAAAAAAATAATAATGCCCCAGCCGTGTTTTAAATAGATGAACAGTATACTGAGAAGTGTAATAAGGAAAGAAATAAAACCAGTCCAGGGGGGTAAAAAAATTCTAGGAACCAGCCCTAGGAGGCGTCTGTTGGATGCAGCTATGACTGCTCAGTACGGTGAGGGGCCAGGACTCCTTCTAGGATCCTCACTTAAGGGATTTTGAGGCAGGAAATGAAGATAATGACACCTTATGGGACACAGGATGTGGGAGGATATTCAAGGCATGGAGGGGAGAGAGTCCTAGAGAAGGAGGTAGGACTGAGGCAGTGGAGGGAATAATGGAACAAAGCAATTAGGAGGGCAACAACAGGTTTGATCAGGAAAGCCATCAATGTGATGGTAGGAAGGGCAGAGGTAAGCAGGAGCAGAGTCTTTGGTATGAAATAGATGCATAAGGAGGCAGGAGGATCCAGAGGTATCCAGGGAGGGAATCAGGGGCTGCTTTCTGGGTAAAGCAGCATGCCTCAATTACCCAGCCTAATGGTGACCGGAGGATGGAGGAGTGAGATGCTTAAGGAAGCAGAGGAATTTCATGTGAGAAACAGCTTTAAACCACTCAAGCTCTGTTTCAGAATTCAATTACCCCTCCCAGGTTCTACCTTTTATTAAATCGAGCCTCTGGAAAATCCTGTAAAGGTTTAAAGACTCCATCCTTTAATCACCCTATAATTATGTTTCATGGCAGTTTGCAAGCTTTAGGTCAGAGATGTGGAATGCAAACTGCTAGTTATTAAGAGAGGGACCACAGGCTTGAGTGTGTCTGGGGGCCAGAAGGATGTGGTTGCAACAGCAAAGCGACTTACAGAATGGTGAAGATTTGCCCAGGGTTGAGGTCGACGTTGTTCAGCTGAGCAATAAACACAGCTGCCATGCACTGAAAAATAGCAGCTCCATCCATGTTTACAGTGGCCCCAATAGGAAGGATAAACCTGCTGATCCTCTTGTCAACCCCATTGTTCTCCTCAATACACTTGATCATGGATGGGAGAGTGGCTGAGCTGGAAACAGAGAACAGGGAGAAACCAAACACATCAGGGTGCACTGAATGGCCAGTCACTGCCTCGTGGCTTTCGTGTTGCTCACATGCTGCAGACAGGATGTCAAGACAACAATGCCATTTTAGAGTCCCCCTCTGTCATAACGGCAATGAGCGACCCTCCTTGTTGAGTCTTGAGCAGAGGTATTTAATAATCTGCTTCCATCCAGAAATAGCTGATAAGGACTCTAATCTCCCAGAAGCAAGAACATGACTTAACACAGTATGAAGCGTTACAAGTCTCAAAACCACAAAAATACACCAGCAGATGCCAATATGGCAGGAGAGGCTGGAAGGAGATGATTTAAGGTCCCTTCCAACCTAAACCATCCTATGATTCTATGACAATATAAACACAACAGATGCAATAGCAATCTCTGTTAATGTTGTACTAGTGCCTTCTCAAATTAACAGAAAAATAATTTAAAAAGAAAATATCACAGTTGGATTTATTTCTTGCATTATAAATTAAATAGTTTTGTTCATAAACCCTCTATTACTATATAGTAGGAGAGGGTTTATGAATAGTAGTTCAGCTTCTGTGACAGACATGACAGACATGCATCTACTTTTAGAGATGACCTGAAATGATTCTATATAGTTATGTTATTTGATCGGGTGTTTGTCCTTGAGAAAAGTCTAAATTACATATGCTCAATAGTTTGGTTATGACAAATAAAAACTGATCAGGCCAGATCTTTGAAATCAGTAACGTTAAATCCCTTTGAACAAGCAAGCAAGTCTGCTTTGCTCCTGCAAAATTAGTCTAAACTTGTTCCAGGTCCTTCTGAACTTAGAGAAGTAAACTTCTCATGACGAAGTCCCTCACTACTGATCCTCACTTTACTTAAAATTAATAGGACGGCTGGCAGGATCTTTTTAAGGCAATTACTTTTACCTTTTATTTTCCCCAAATATTTCCATCTCAGCATCATGCTACAGTCACAATATTTTGAGGAATTGTTTTCAACAGCTAATTATCAGTATGTGATGTGTGGCAGACTGCTGACAGCAGTGAGACTCTCTACTCTCTGAAGTCTCTTTTTTGCAATCTCAGGAACAGTATTCACACCTAAAACTAAAACTGGATATTACCAGGTTAGGGTGTCATATATAACCAGGTTATAATCCGAAAAGAAGCACATAAACCCACCTGGAGCAAGTGGCAAAAGCAGTGGCAAATGGTGTGATAAGTCCTAAGAGAAAACGATATGGATTTTGACGTGTGGCTGCAAAATAAATAAGGGGCAGAATGATTCCTCCATGGATGAAGTGGCCCAGAATAGAGGCGAAGATGTATTTTCCCAGACTGGTCACCAGAAGCACAATATCTTCCATTTCCACAATCTTGCTCCCAACAAGGAACATAATGCCAATAGGTACATACCTGTGTAAATGAAATATTGGCTGTCAGTAAGTACAAACAAAAAGCCTCGGAAAATACGTCATTTTTCATTCTGGAGATAACGTTCTTGTAAAGAACTTGCTGCTCCTACTGAGGGGTAGTTCCTTATTCACCACACACTCAGGGTAAGGAAATTGGGAAGGCTTCTCTAATACTTTTGCTTGGTGGATGGCGAGCAGTTAAATTGAAAAAGCCCTGTGCACTTATGCCCTCAAAAACACAGGTAGGAGAGTGCCAAAGGGAAGCTGAGCAGGAAGCAGAAAAGCTGGCAGAAGCTACCAGGACAAGACACCAGTGTAGAGTTTTAGGGTGGAAGGCAAACAAAGACCTAAAGCTGAAGGGATGGCAGATGGAAAGAAAGAAAAAGGAGGAGTATCATGTCACTGGAGCAGAGAAAAGGGTGGAAGAGTTGGGTCTTACAAATGCAGAAACTACCAGCACAAGTACGAAGTTAGGTCATTAAAATCACAGACATACTGGATGCCAAGACACTCAGTGTAGGAAAGAAAAAGCTACGCACATACCAGAGAGCTCAGATAAGGGCTGCTGATGCAGGTGCCAAAGACAGCTATTAGCTCTGCTATTTGCCTACAAAGGACTAAGTTAAATGATTAAGCTTGAAGAGCTTCCTTCAAGCCAACAGCCAACACACACATATCCATGCCTCCTATCCTGAAACATGCCACGTCAGCATTTGTTTGAGGTTTCCTTCCTCAAGAGCACTTGGAGCTACTCCAGGGGAAGGGCCACCTGCAGGCCATAGCCACACCTTTGGTCCCAGTAGTGCAGTTGGAAACGGCCCTAGAAAGACAGAACTGCCTTTTCACCAAGAGCACAACAGCTCTAAATGAACTGCGTGAATCACTTCAGGCCCAGGGTCAGTTCCTCCCTAGGTTTTACTGGGATGTTTGTGGCTGGGTACCTCTGCTGATGCTGTCCACACTTCATCCTTTTCTGCTTCTAAGATTTATAAGCACTAAAAGATCACCCAGCTCCCCAAAACCCTGCCCCAGGTACACATGTGACTACAAAATATTTGCCTGTACATCTCAGGAATGAAGAATCCAATGCCCATGTTCAGAGAAGCTGATCTGTTGAGTAAGGACAAACTTCAGAAGGTTCAGTTAAGCATGCAAAGGTTTGGAAAGGTGGGCAAGCCTTAAGGTTGCCAGATCACCCACTTCTTCCTAGCCTGCCTCTCCCTCAGTGGTTCTGCAGCTCCTCTGTTCCATGCAGAGAGTACCTCCATATGTCCCAGATCCATGTGAGCATCCTCTCTCTGTCCTCCCTTGGCCAAATCTCTAGAGGGGGCCTGTTGAACATTGCCCCCTCAGCCTCTGCCGTTGTGCCACTTACTGCCTTTGAACTGTGTTTCTGAGCACCCCGATTAGCCAGATCCAGTTGAGCCCTGTCCTGCACAAGCTCCACAAACATGAATACTGGATTCAGAGCTCACACTGGATTCCTCCCCTGGAAGAGGGAGGCTGAAGAGGAAGGAGCTGAAAGTTGAGACCAAAGTGCTGCTAAACAGTCGTGTTGAATAGGACTAGATACAAGCTCAAGCTGCTTTTTCTCTTGGTAGTATGATTTCACCCATTCCAAGGTATCCTTTGGGAAGCACATTCAGCTTGACAGATTCTGAAGAAATACCAGGACAACAAAAGAGCCTTAAGGAAGTAAAGAGAACAAGTAAGGGCTACAGTGAACTGCAGCGATAAGAGTCAGCAGTGGTCCCCATAATCCACAAAGTAAAGGATTACATACCAACTGATTGGCTTGAAGTGCTGGCACTGTAATGAGCTGAATACAAGAACTGCCTCTTTATCAGTATTCAGTGTCCAAGGAATTACACTCAAGAGCAAAAAACTTAAGCTGCTTGGAGACCAAATTTTTCAATCCCTTATGACAGCAACTAACACAGAGATCTGCCTGTGTAAAATCAGGTGTTTTGTTAAAACCTTTCTACTTCTTAGAGAGAGGAAAACAGTTGGAATGACAAATGTAGAATGAAGGGAGAAAAACTACTTCTGCTAAGGTACGCTTATAGCTTTCTCAACAGCTTTGGAAAGGGAGTGAGAAATGTCCCACTGTTAATATGTTTGCTATCCTCATGAATATTTTTAATTTTGCATATGAGGTATTAGCACTGCTGGTTTCACAGGAGAGGCCTAGATCCATCCAGCTCTACAAGGACAGCCATGATACTGCTCTGAGGCCAAGATTTATCCTACCTGACAGAAAGCCCTGCCAGGAGGCTGCTCCTACCCCAGCTTAGGTGGCCTGAACCACCCTCTAGAGGTGCCTGACTCCTTCAACATTGGTTTCTTGCCTAGGGAGAAAGTTCAGTGCGTTCCAATTTCTAACATACAGACCTTTTTTGGTGCCAAAAGCTTTGTGAGATGGGTCAGAGCAACGTTCAGCCCATAAACATGTCTGGACTCCAGGGAAGTTAAGTGAGATAATGGACTTGCTCATTAATAGGCCAGAGAAAAAGTAAACAATCAACTTCAGGAAATAGAAAGCTTTCTTTCTACTAATTAATCAAAAAGGAGTCCTGCAGAGGAATTATAAACAAAAGTCTCAAGTTTTTCTGACAGATACCTTAAGCTATGAGTGATTGTCTAATTACAGGGCATGAGCAAGAAGAAAAGAACCCATAGAGTGATACCACAGCATTCACTTTTGCTGTGATGAGCGATCTGGTAGGAAAAGGCCAGATAGATGGATAAATGGTGAGTTTCCTGAATATAATATTGTACTGAAAGGTGCATCTGCAGTCATACACTTACCACATAATCCAGGAAACCAGGACCATGGTCGCCTCATTGAATGAATTAAAGAAGCGAATCAGATCTTCCCCCTCCTGGCCAAGCTTTTTCAGCGCCACTCCCAAGACCAGAGCGAACAGCACCAGTCCCAGGATGTTCATCCCTTCAATCTCAGTACCGACAGGGATCTGCAGAGAAAAAAAGAGAGGGCTTCTTAGATGTGAGATGAGCACAGAACGTAACAAAACGGTCACCTCATTTTGTTGCTGCCCAATTGATCTGAAGTCAACAAGTAGAACCTATTTTGGAAAGAAGAACCTATTTCATTTGATCAAACGATTCGGATGCAGTTCAGATACAAACCTCTCTAGCCATGAGCTGGCATGGATTCACTGGAGAAGGAAAGTGCCTGCTATTACCCCCTCTTGTGCCCTTCAATATATGTGTGTTCTCAGTGATCCGAGCAGGAAAACTCCCCGGTTTACTCAGGACTTTAGTGCAATAATGGAACCCATGAGAAAACAACCAACGTTATGAAGAAGAAAAGGGGAAAAGGGCAGAGAAAGGCAACATACTGTGACAACCTACTCATTAACCTGTCCATGTCAGCTGTGGGAGATACAGAGAGAAGAGAAGAGATACCTGTTCCCCCTCTCAGAAGTCATGTCACTGCACGGTAAGAGGATAAAAGCAGGATCCACCTATGGACAAAAACTAGTCTGCTCTGCTAGTCCTTCATGGTTTGTTTCTCAAAGAGAGCGGGAGCCTGTTTGGCAATGTAGTATCATACGAACGGAATGAGTGCTCTTGTGGCTACATAAAAATATAATTGTTTTGACAAACTGGGGTTTTTTTTCCCTCCTCAGCTTGGCAGTACAGGCTCAATATGTCAAATTGTTGTTTTATTTGGAAGAACTTCTATAACAGATGAGGTTTGCGTACAAGTTTTGGCCTTTTGGCTAGTTTAAGTGGACGCTAGCTCAACACTAGGAAAGAAAAATATATTCTGAGCTAAAAGCTCGAAATGAATATTGACTTAAGAATTTGGAATACTGATCTGGTAAATCTGATAAAACCAGCCTGCTTGAGATGATGTTTTTGCTGGAAGTATACCACTGCACTGGACTGTCTCTCAATGGCAGGTGGAAACAAAGCACTACAGGGAAGGGGGTAAAACATAAATTATACACAAAAGCAGGAAGGCTAAACTGCTATTAACAAATGTGCTTACAAACAGCAAAGGTGCTGACTTTTTTATGTGCTAATACTTAGATATGGGATCTGCAATTTTTTATGGTAGTCGCTTGCTCCAGGCTAAGCTGCCCCTATTTATTTGATTTCCAATTGAAATAACTGAAAACATGGACAGATACTAAGCATGAGGCACAGTGTATCTCTAGGGATGTCTGAAGAAAGGTGCCCTTTCCTCCACACTCAGTAGCACTTTTCTGTCTGGGTAGTTTTGGCTATATTCTGTTTTGTGTGTCTGAAAGCCCTAAACTCTTCAGTGGTTAGAAAAGACCAAAAAAAGGACCCTCTTATTAAGCAAATAAACTGTCTGTGTACTTGGGATGTTACTTTACAATATAACATCCTCTACTGGGTTCATTTGATACAAGGCTAATATGAAAAGTTCAGCTTGGAATGGAATTTTACCATAATGGCCACGAACTTTTTCCACAAATAAAAGTATCCTAAAAATATTGAATATTCTTTTGGTTGGGTTCTCATTCTGAAAAAAAAAAATTGACATAAAACTTTGCTATGGTACAGAAATTCAGTGTTTCAAGCTACTGAAAGAACCCAGCATTCCAACTTGGATGTTACTGGGGAGGAATTTAACTATACTACATTATACTGATGTCTTGCAAAGGATCTCTACCCTTTAAACTCCTTGTACCAGAGATTTGCTTCTCATCTCGTGAAATGGAGCGGTGTGAGCCTGAAGCCCAGGAATCCACTACCATCTGGGCTTCTCAGAAACTTCTCCACTTTCAGGTCTTGCTCTCTGTTTCTCTCTCTTGAGCCAATTTTTTTTAAACGTAGAACATTCATCATCATCTCCCATTGTTGCAGTTGTAGGCAGAAGATGCAATCACTTACATGGAGTAGTAACTTACTGCAAGAAATTTCTGCCTGCAAATCAAGGGGACGATCTGCAGCATTCAGGGAATTTCACCTCCCTGCAGCACAGTATGGAACAAGTCCAGCAGTAAATCTTCAGCGGAAGATCCTCTCAATCCCAGCCTCTAATACTGGCAGATGCTGAACAGCCTTTTTCTACTCCAACAGAAAAGTGCATCACCCCAGAGGGGCTGCCAAGCCAAGCAGCATTGTGAACACCAAACAAAAACAGCTTTAATGAGGACTTTGTTCCTGGACAAACTACGGGACACGTTATTGTTTGCCTGAAATTATGCGTTCTGGTAGGGAGATTCATGGAGCTCTTCTGGTCCTTGAATCCCTCTGAAGATCTTACTGTTTTTTAGCTCTTGAAACAAAATGCTTATCAAGGAAACAACTGCTGACATTGAACTGTCCCAGTAGTAGGTGGCTGAAAAGAAAATGCAGCCATGTGATGTGAGGAAGAAGAGCAACCACTGGTTTGTGTATTTTTACTGCTGCCAGAAGAGGAACTGAGTTCCCCCAAGCCTCCCTGTGCTACAGATGAGGAACTGAGATAGTCCATGCCCCAGGAAGCCTTGCTGCCAAAGCAGTAAAGAGGATGTAGCCATAAAAGCTGGGTAAACACGAGGTGAGCATGTGAAAAAACAAAAAGGACGTAGCTGAGCAAACATCTACATATCCACTATTCATTTCATCAGCAAGAGAAGACAAGGCCTATTAACCAGTGGGGGAAAAGAAATATAATCAATGGAAAATTTTGGTCTACACTGTTCATACGGAAAGTTGAAGGAAAACATTTCTTCTCTTCAATCAAATAATGTGCTGATGAAAGAAAAAAAACCATCTTGCTTCCCTGGAACCAAACTTCTATCACTATGATTTCCAAAAATCATACTCTTCATTTCCAAACTTAATCCTCGTCTATCCACAAATACTATGGTCAGACCAGTACTGAAACTGAGCTAACAAAACTGAGATGATGCTTTCTTTTTATTTGGTCCATTCATCCCTAGAGACAGTAGGGCGTCTTCTGGAATTAAAGCAGCTCAGCTCTGGTTTTGCTCCAACAACTAAAGAAAGGTTTTGGAAAAGCAGTAGCAGAAATAACCTTTACATCATAACTGTTGGCAAAAACAGGCACCAGTGACAAATTCAGGATATTTTTCCTGATATTACATCAAAGAGGAGACTGATAATGGGAAAAAGAAAGAAGAAAAATGAAAAATAATCTCAGAATTTAAACTGCCAAGAGATGCATTCTTCTCTCTTAAGGAAGAGTGATGGCTTTGAACAAACATTAAAAAAGTACTTGACAGCCAAGACTATGTTCAATGGATATGTTTAGCCTTAATCCATGATTGGTTGCTAAGGACCCTGGATCAAACTTGACACTGAAGATGAATCTTATTCCCCTTTCATTTGCTTCTGCTTAAATGCAGAGAAACTATAACAAACACACAGAGCTAAGTGCACATGGCTACAGCCTTTCATACTGAACTTGTTTTTTAGCAGCATGAAGCTGCAGGGGCATGTACTGCCCAAGGACATGATGGCATGAAAGGAGAAATTGCTCTCTTGGGATTCCGCAGTCGTTGCTGTGCATCCGTGTCAGATGGGGTGAGTGTGGATCTGGGCTAATGCAACCCAACAGGCACGGGCAGAGCCCGGGCGGATGGAGCTGCCTTCTGCCCCGGTGAAAATGCTCGCCATGTGGTGTCAGGGATAACTTTTCTGCTGCTCAGTTCATGCGTCAGCCAAGTCACCTGTCACCCTGTCTCCAGGGCTGGTGAAAGTTTAGCCCTTCAGCTGAAAGCAGAGCTCGTAAACACTCTGTTCTGCATCGCCTGCTCACACATCATGCGTGGGGAGGAGAAGGTAATGAGGCCAGTACTTCCTGCAGCCGGGGATATGCTCCAGAGTCCCTCTGGATGATCATAAACTGCTTTTTCCTTGATGATTTTACAAACTAGTGGGTGAGCCCCACCTGAGCCCTGCCATGACAAATGCAAACATTAAAAGTCTCCTGTCCTAGGGGCATTCAAATCATATTAAAAACATGGCAACCCAACATCTGATACTGAGCTCAGATAGTCAGAATGAGCCTGAGGAAGAGAAAATAACCTTGAAAGTAATTTCTCAGACCTGTCTCCCCAAAATCCAATGAAAGCACATGAGATACTTCATTTGGAGCAAGGCGACACCTTGCAGGCGGGGATACTGTGTCTGCGTCACAGCACGCTGCCTGTAATTATTGCTGGACCTGCACCAAGTTGGCTCTGGCCAATAATAAATGTGTTTGATAGACCCATGATGCAGGAGAGATGCCACTCAATGGGATACAGAGCATCTCTAAAGTCCTATAAGCTACATATAGAAGATAACATTCTCTACCTCATCTACACCTACAAATTAGCTTTCTTTTTGACACCATTCCAATAACTGCCTATTTGTAATGTTCTGTCTGTAATTTTTACTCCTTCAGCTCACCTGTTACAGCTTGAAACAAAATTGCAGCAGCATGGCAACGAAAAAAAAATTCTCAGCTAAATTCTTTTCTGTTTTTTTAAAAGAGCTTGGGGTAGTGGAAAAAAGTCCATTCTCTCCAAACTCTTAACGAAGATAAAGGTTTCAGGGAGATACTCAGCCAGCTGGGTTGCTATTTAATTCCAAGTCTACAAAAAGTTATTTAAAAACATGAGGCAGTGACTAATTAAAATCTGGATCAAGTGAGATCAGGTCCAAGAAAGCATGGCCTAAAAAATAACATGTTGCAGGTCAGATCAGTTGAGCTCAACTCTCCTCCCCATCCTAGATTTGTTGTGTGGCTGTGGGTAACTCATCTGCCTTGTGTGTCTCAGTTCCAGGCAAAGAAAAGTACTTGTTTCTTTTCCAGTGATTGGTGGAAAGGATTAAAGACTTTGAAGTGGTCAAATACTACAGCTGACAAGGGCTTGTTTAAAACCCTAAGAAGTGACCTTACCTTTTCCAATGTGACATTTCCAGAGGTAGTGTTTCTGAGCAGCATCTTATAGTCTGTCGCATACTGCAGGTAAGAAAAAAAAATGTAACCAAACAAACCCCAAAAATTGTGAGACAGGCATTAAAATTGTCAGTAAAATATCTAAAATCTAGGGCAACAGTTTACTGTGATAAATAAGCTAGACACCTCCAAAGTAGGGCACTTCTTTGGCCTTGTTTTCTTTAATTATAAAATCCGAGAAAGAAAAGCCAATTCCCTGTGACAACAGCAGCATAGAGGAAAAGGGGACTGCTTTATTTCATCCCTGAACACACAGAACACTCAAGGCATCACAGAATATCCTTTTCTTAGTGTTATTTTTGTACTGCTTCTGCTTTTACTCATGGAATACTGACTTGTACTGTATTATATATTCACTCAAAATGGAACTTGATTTTAAGAGTTGGACCTTGTTTTGATACGAAAGCAAACCAACAGAAGACCATGAAGGCAAAAGCTATTATTCTACTCCTGTATCATATTGCCCCATAGCAGTATTCTCAACACTTTCTATTCTGACATCTAAAATTAGCAATGAGAACTAAATCAAAATCTTTTTGGAGCCCTACAGCTCCTGTCCATCAGTTTAAACCACACTATGTTCTGGTGCCAGTTATCATTCTACCACACGCATTCTCTGTTGGAAGAGAAGCCAGGCTGAGTAATTAATCCAGCAGGAAATAAAATGGAAAATACTGAATAAAAGCATCAGCAACAGGTAATGCTTAGACACATGGGAGCCTAAAACTCTTTAGCCTTGTCTGTTCCAAACCCAGCTCTAACCTATGTACCCAAGGGTTTGCCAGCTAGCTCCTGCAAAGTGGTAAGCAGCCTGGCATAAAGCAGAGTTGCCACTGCTGCCCAACACAGCCCCCAAAGTCTAAGGTTTAAAGAATATTTTTGGTGAAGGTACAAAAGATAGGCTGTGAATACGCTTTTGTTTGACGAATATTTTTCAAAATCAAACTACTTGTGGAAGTTCTAAGTCTGATTACATTGTGTGCTTTTAAAAATTCCACTTATATAAGTAAATTAACTTTTGGTATTTTCTACGCCATATTTTTAGCCCTCTTGCAAGAAAAGAGCAGTAACTTTCTCTGGCTGTGCACTGTAGCTCATGTCCAAAGTCCACATGGATCTTACCGTTCGGAAAGCTGCAGCAACAAGATTCGCAGGAAACAGGTTTCTGTAAAAGGCAAACAAGAAAATTAAGTATTTCTTGCTGGAATTCTAAAATGAATGCACCAAGCTGTTTTGCTCTCAGAAACAGAATTCCTTTTGCAAAGGCAAGCATATGGGCACTAGTGAGATGTGTAGTACAGAAGACAGTCTGGCAGCATGGAGCAGATGTCTTGCTATGTCTCCAGAGGTGTGAGTGCCATCTTCTTTGGCTCACATAGAAAGGTCCCTGCTTGTCTGCCAACCTCACCATTTGGGTAGGGCCACCAGAGGCAATCAGACACAATGCTGGTTATACACACCCATCAGCCAGTGGCTACAAAAACTGGCTCGGCCACACCAGCTGCAGCAACAGCTTACAGCCTCCAGTGTCATGCAGATTTTTAGCATTACTCATGTGATTACACTGTGCTCACAGCATCAACATGAAGGACAATCCCATCGGCGAAATCCACTTAAGAGAATGGCTTAACCCTTCAACACAAGGTCAGCTTCCCTGAACACTGAGGCAGAGCAGGCCAACCTCATGGGCCAGACTCCTCCACAAGGGCTTGGACAACATGGAAAGTAGGGGCAACTCCTATGGAAAGTTGCAACATCTTCACACAGAAGTGCAAATCTAGCAGCAGGTTAGGGCAGAGACATGCACCTCTACTGGGCATCCAGTGTATTTCTGCATCTAGGAAGCAGCGAAGGAAGGAAAATGGTGAACTGGGCCAAGTAGGGAAAAAGTTGCTTCTTGTTGTATTTTATAGTTGGTTTTAATGCTACAATTCCCTTCTTCCCTTATGCTGGGCAAAGAGCATGTGTTCCCCTAGCCAAATGACAGCTTCTTTTTTTTCTGTGTCAGAAAGGAAAACAGGAATAAAATCTGATCTCTGGGGTCATGGCAGGACCCTAGTTGGTGCGGGCAGGAAGGTGACGGGTATGAACTGAAAATACTGACAGCAGAAGGCGTCAAGGAGGTACAAGAACTCTTATGGTAAGGAAGGACCTTAGCCAGAGACAGTTAACTCTGGTAAAAAACATTCGGGAAGCTGCTCCCCATCCTTGGCTCCTTGCTCTGCTCCGAGGACGCTGCATGTGCCTCCAGGCTGTGCCCTGCTAATGGTCCCCGAGGTTTTGCCTCGGTAGTTACCCTGGCAAACATGACATTTCAGCTGTGGTCATTCCACGAACGACATGGAATGTGCAAATCCGAACCACAGCAAGAAACAGAGAAGCAGAGTCAAACTTTTGAAAGCAATAGGGAGATTAAAATATGGCCCAGATAAGGACTTTGGTTGCATCGCTCCATTCTCCTGCCACACAGGGAGTTTTCCCACAGCCTTGACAGCAATTGTAAAGTACATGGAACTTCATCAAACACGTGGTTACTGTGAACTACCTCAGCCTCTCTCTCTGTTGTACTACAAGTGCATTAGGAGACAGCTGCAAAAGCCAAACTGCTCTAAGAATAATTTGCCTGCTGGAGTCTACATTCCACTGAGGATGAAAGAAACAGCAACTTTTTCTCTTCAGAAGCTGACAGTACAGCTGTCTGTCTGAAAGCAGGAGAGCGAGCTCCAACGCTGCAAAGACGCTTAAGAATTGGTCAAATAAGATCAATGGAATAGCTAACGTGCATCAGAGCTTGCACAGCTGGAACTCTCTGGTGGATAAAAAACCTCAAGGAAACTAAAAGCAAACTTGATGTTATCAGGAATAAAATATCACATATACAAATGGGCCCATGCTGTTGGGAAAAATAAGGGTATTTCTTTTCAGCTTTCCACAGCAGGATGATTACTTTTTTAAAAAAAGAACTGACTGGACTTTGAAGAAGCAGAGAGATGAAAAAAGACTGAAAAGCAACCAGAAATCAATTCTTTTTTTTTTTTTTTGTTCTTTAAATCAGCTTTTTTCATCCTGATGAAAACAAAGCCAAAGGAAACAATCCTAAAGCCTAAGCAACATGGTTCTCCAATGTTTAAATGTGGCCAAGAAACCAAACCCTCCACAATTTCCACACTATGCCAGGCATGGGCCTCACTAATTAAACACTAACTTATCTCCAAGCATATACTTAAAGCACATACTTGAGTGATGCCAGCAATCCTGCTACAGCAAGGAAAGAGGCAGGTTCTTGCTTCAAGTGTGAATATTGCTAAAGCTACTCAAATAAGAACCAAGAGCACACATTTTTCTTTATCATTCCAGCACCAGTCACAGGACTCGACTCTGAGGGCAAAGAAGAGCATTTACAATGATTCACCAAGTAAAAAATCTGGATCTTAATCAAGTAGCTCAGAAGAAGTTGTGTGTTCTGCTCAGTCCAACTTCTAACTACATCTGACTGCAAAATACCAAAACCACATAAAATAATGGTTTGCTTCTCTCTGTTTCAAATCCTGAAGTTTAAGAACAAAATGTGTTGGGTCATAAAACGCAATCAACAAATAAATGGCTTATCTTGGAGGCTTGAGGGCTGCAAAGATTGCACTAATTGCTCACCTAAGCTCAGTCAGCATATGAATTAAATTCAACTTTAATTACAGGTGGGTCAGATCACAGGTTCTTACCATTGGATGGATTTGTGCAAGAACACCACAGCAATGCCTAAAAAAAAAATGGGGCAAGATGCTGCGTGCTCTAGGGAGAGACAAAAGCTGGCTGGTGACCTGCCTGGGCCCATCATGTATTTGTGCCTGCAGGGTTTGTTCATCATGTACAGCAAGGCAAAGTTCACCCACCACAGAAACCCAGACAGCTCTGTCCCTGTGAGCCAGCATTCAGCATGTCCCCAAGCAGAGGAGGCACATCGGAAAGTGTGAACACCCCTTCTGTGAGGGTGAACCAACAAACAGGAAAGCTGATGAGCTGGGTAATTGGGCATGCAAATTAAATGTGGGTGTCTGCCAGTTGGTTTTTCTGTGATGACAAAATGTTGAGAAGGTTTTTTTGCTTCGAAAGCCCACAGCAAATGTGAACGTGGAGTTTAGGGAAACAGGGAAAGCTATAGGTAAGCTGTGTTAGGAGGTGGCTGAGTCCCATTCTTGTCACCACCTCTCTCCTCCTCCCTGGTTCGGTGCCCAGCACGATCAGAGCCAAGCTGGCTCTCTGCAACGTCACCTACCGAGCCCACCATACCAGAGCCAGCCTCTTCTGCCACCTGCTCCCCACTTCACAGCACTGGACTGCTGACTGTTTCTAATGGCTCCATTCCTGCTGTTTCCATACCCTGTGCCAGACAACACAGTTGCCTTTTCGAAGCAGATGCGAATTATCGCACGAACATGACGCTGAGCGAACCCTGAGTCTGGGTGATAAGGAGCCCGGCACAGCAGTGTGGGATCAGACGGCCTTGGCCCCATGATGCACAAAGAGAAAACCTGCTGCATGTGGCCAGAATGAGACAGGGGACCCATGACATCACAGCAGAGGGACAGAGGTTCTTCGTGCATCCCAGGTGCTCCACTGCTGCCAGGACCTCGCTCCACACACGCACAGACCCAACCTCCTCTCTGGCATCAAAGTGAAGTAGGTGGTTCTACAGAGACACTTTACTCCCCTCACCAAGCACCAGGCAGGAAAGTGTCTCTCCGATGCAAGTTGTACAGACAGCCCCAAAAAGCCCCGTATCAGAAATCCACTGAACAGCTGTCAAGCACGACAGCTGTGTCCTGGGGCTGCAGCAGCAGCTGGGCCGAGCCAGGACACCTCCAGGTACCTGCACAACACACAGTGTGAGAAACCACCCTTCTCAGATCCTCTTAAAATAGGAACGAGAAAGCAGCAGCACCAAGGGCGGGCGTTAACAGTGTGTGAACATGTTCTGCTTGAATACCGTGCTCATCACACCATCTCCCTGTGCACAGCTGGATAAGTGCACCTTCCTTCCAGTGAAAAGCTGCTCCTACCAGCCAAAAACGGACCATTACTCCTCTAATCAAATTTAGCAGGAAGGTCCCACTGTATTTTTGTTGCAATAGAAATCTTTGTTTAGCTGCAACGTTTGCTGCTGGAAATCCCAGACAACTAAGGGAACCTGGAGCTGTCAAGAGAGCAAAGAGGGGCTGTAGCTCCTCCCATTCTCTATTTTGACATTATGGCCAAATTGCTCTCTTCTTTATAGGCCTGCATCTTTCCACCAGCAGGATAAGGATTCCACAGGAATCCTTCATTGTGTGTGTAAGGGATTATTATTAATAACTGTTTCTAAATGATTCTTTTTCTAGAGCTCTGCAAACAGCTTTGCTCTGGCAGCAAAAGCGTGAAGGGATATCCAGACAAGCAGAATGAAACCCTAAAATACTACACATTCCTCTTGCATAGATTCTTGCAAAAAGGTTCCACTTCTGATGCCAAAAACCTTGCTGTTGGAAAACATACTTTTGTGAAGGTGCCTAGAAAAAAAATATTCTGTGTTGCATTATCTCCAGTTTTGGGCTTTTTTCCAATGAAGTGTTTTCAATGGTACGAGTCCACTCACAGCAACTTTATTGCCATCTGTGGCAAAATGATGAAGCCCAGTTTGAATTCCTACACTACCTTTATTTTTCTTTCTGTCCCAAGATTTCCATTCATTATCACACAGCATTTTTTCTCATCTGCTTTTTGATATGTACGTGGGTGCTCAATACACGCTCCGGACACACACATATTTCTCAGTGTGTGCACTTGTTTCAACACAGAAACATGAAAATGTGTTTACTTATAGCAAATACTTGATACTTTTTTGCCTTAATGGTCCAGTCTGCATCTTTGTTACTTCGAAAATAAAACTAAATGGGGGAGAGTCAGAAGTAAAAGGCAATAAGCAATATAAAGAATTAAAGAAAAGAGTAGAAATGTTCAGAGATTTACCAAAAAAACCCCACTAAACAGTGCAGGCACGTGAATGAAAACACTGAGTTCTTCCTACAAAAATCAGTCAGCAATCCCTCTACTTCAAGGGAGATTCCACACTCAGAAAATTACACAAGCCAAGGGGGACAGAAACATTTATTTCCCTTTCTTTCTGGGGCTGTCCCAGAGTTAAGAACTAGCCATCAGCTTTGAAAACCAGTGGTCAACCTATCCGTGTAACTGCAGCTGTTCCCTGGCCAATTTTTATTCTATTTATGACTACAAAGGTGGCATTTCCCCCTCTTCTTCTAACAGTCACGTTTTACTCTCTTGCCACACTGGGACTTCAGAGACAGCCTTAACAGTTGCTGCTTTTGGGTGACTCACTGGGAACACCAAGGCTGTAAGAAACAAGTGATACTGGAGCAACTCGTTCCCAGGAGAGGGTCACTGCACGAGTGCTCTGGATCCCATGGTCTGCTCTGGCCAGCAGCTCTGTAGTCCAGACAGCAAAACACAACTGATGTCCATGTTTGCCTTCCCTACGGCTCCAAAGGTGCTCAGAGCCAAGGCACGGGCTCACTGACAGCGCTGTGGGCACTGCCTTTGGCAGCACAGCTGGTAACATCTGGCACAGAGACAGAGAGGGCAGTGAGGAGCAGTAAAATTTAAACAGCTTTTGCAGACTTGCCTGGCAACCTGAGAAACCCTGACCTTACTGCTTGGGGCAGACATGTGGCCCTTTGCGCACCCTTCCTATAAAAAAAGGGATGATGCTACTTCCTCCTTCCCTCCCCGGACTATTACAGCCAGGGCTGGTTTAAAAACAGAATTCCCTTCCCAAAGGGAAGCCAATTCCACAGCTTCAAAACATGTTTTCATCCCAAAATTGGGCAAAGAAAGCCCATTCTAGACCCTTTTTTCCACTTGAAAAAAATATTGTAAAATACTTTGTTGAAATGTTCCCTTTTTTTTGATGACTGAGATCTTCTACTTAAATCTGCTGTATAAACTTACAGCAAAACATTGACCTCACTGAAATGAAATGTCAGAATCACCCGCTGATGGAAATTTTGACAGGATCAATAGGTTCCTTTGAAACTGTTCAATTCTGTTCAATCAGCAGATATAAATCAGAGCTAAAATAAAACTCTGACCTTATTGAAACATGCAGTCATGACAATTGCCCATCAGAAGTGTTAACAAATCAGTAGATTCTTGCAAAACACTTCATCTTGCTGTTTCAACTGCTTTACAACAAGCTATAGGTGGGCTGTTAGCAGGCGGCAGGAGTCCTATCCTTGTCACCGCTCTCTCTCCTCCTCCCTGGTTAGGTGCCCAGCAGGATCAGAGCCAAGGTGGCTCTCTGCAACATCACCTATTCAGGTGGGTGCGAGCCCAAGGGCCCATCATATCACAGCCAGCCTCTTCCTCCACCTGCTACCCACTTCACAGTCAACCTCACAAGTGCTCTTTATTCTCTGTTGCTCTATCTTCTCCGCCAAACCAGTAAGTGTGGGACAAAAACAGAAATTCTAAAATTTCCCTTCGCTCTCCTCATCTTCTGCTGGCACTCAGTGCTTGACTATTTGGTACAAATGAGGAGCTCTCCATGTCAGATGCTCCGGAGATGCTCACAAGGTCCCCCTTCAGCTAAGACCACATGGAGAAAGAGTGCACCGGAGCCTGGCTTAATGTAAGATCCCACAGTGGGTCCTCTGGAGAAGCCCATCTTTCTTCAGTGACATGGGACAGAGTTAAGGAATTCCAAGGTCCCCCACTGAGTTCAGAGAACATCCCACTTTTTGGCTGGGTTTTTTTTTAAGCCATCAGCCTTGTGCACCTTGATGCACCTCTGAAGTCTTGCTGGATCCCTCCCCTGATCACTGCCTTTGGCCATGCCTTGGCTCCAAAGAGCTGCCCACATGACAACCCCGAGATGAGACGAGCCCTCGGCATCCCTGCTTCGGGGCACAAAGGCACCTTACGGCAGCTCTGCTGTCCCCACCCCACGTCCTGGGGCAGAGGACAGTGTGCCTAAGCCCTGACTAGGCACGCTAAAGGCTTGCTTCCAGCACTTGCCAGAAGGGAAACCAGGAGGGTACTCCAGCAGCTCCAGCCAGACAAATCAGACCTGGAGGTTACGGTCAATGCACAAAATAAAACAGAGACAGCCTTTCAGGTCACCAGTGAGTCATCATTCATTTGCTACCAAAGCCCACAGTAAATCTCTTTTCCAGAGGTTGGGTCTCCATGCCTAGATGCGTGTTTGTGGGGAAGCTTTAGACTTGGAAAAGGAAAACCATGACCAAGAATTAAGCTCCAGACACGGCTGCAACAATGAAAATCAACATCTTTGGTCATTACCTAATAGACTTCCCGAAGGCAGAAAGGATCTGCCAGGAAAGGACAACCTCGTGTTATCCCTGCAGAAGCCATGGCAAATAGTGACTAACAGCTGTGATTTCCTCTTTGCTGTTTCTTCCTTGGGCCATGTTTTACAGCTGCTTTCAGTGCTGTAGCAGGACTCAGTTTACCCATTTGGAACTGATTTTTACCTTTTCTCTGACACCAAGCAGCAGCAAAGCCTTGAAAGACATAATCAATCTTGTGACACAACTGAAAACAAAGTTTTCTCGTGTCTAATAGAAAGTTTCATGACCCAGTGAGAGAAAGGGAGAAGCAAAGAGCAGGATGCTGCAAGACTCACTCACACAAAGAGGAATGACTTCAGTCTTTCAGGTCCTATAGACTCAAGGCCTTGTTGTCTGAAGATAAAGTTACTCTAGTAACTTCCATCACAACAGGGACTGAGTTCAGTGCTCAAACAAGAACACCAACATTTTCAAGAACAGTTAAAAATAATATTAAATGGCAGAGGGAGAGAGAGAGATCTTATTTCCTGAAAATCACATACTCACTCCATCCCTAGGTCTGTCAGGGATTTGTACTAAGACTGAAAGTTTTAGTGATGGCTGTGTTCAAAAGCATCTTTTCTGGACTGGATTTCACTGTCATTGCTGTGACAACTGGACTGTCCAACAGAGCAGCTGCAACAGCCCTTCCCTGGGGCTTCAAGAGAAAGCTGCCTGAAGCTTTCTGGAGCATCTCTGCCTTGTTTCCCAACTACATCCTGCTTGATGCTGCACGATGGAATGAAACACCAGCCACAGCAGCCACACCAGGATGCACCTGGGGCAGCCACCACTACAGTCGTCTTCCCAACTTTCCACAGTGTGCTGACTCCTTTTTTGGCAATTTTCCTTTACCTGCCTACGCCTCCACTGAACTCCATGTCACCTTCACAGACAGACCATCTTCTCCCACTATCCTGTTACTCCTTCTTAACATGCTGTCAGGAATTGCTGGTCCTGAAGAGAGATCCTTAATAGTTGGTTCTTAAGAGAGGTGAGCTGAGGACACTAAGTACGTGGCTGCCAGTGGAACAAACCAGACTTACTTTCAGTCCAAAGGGAACACACTTCTCTCTGGGGAAGAAAAGGACATTAACCTGAATTTGTAAATACAGTTCTGGGCTTGGGGTATTTTTTTTTTTAGAAACTCTTTTTATCTTTGTTGCCACATCCACTTACCCAGACACAGCAAAAAAATGTCTCTCAGCTGGAAAGCTGAACTCATAAAAGAAAGCAAGTAATCCAAATGAAGATCCCCCACTCAGCATTTTAATTAGCAAGATACCCACTAATTAAGCACAACTTTCCAGCCACTTCACTGTGATGCAGGTCACCCCCCATACACCTCCATTTGCACCTTGGTGCAAAGCACAAGGAAATGCAGTTGGAAGTCCCATACTCAAAACACCAGCTGGATGTTTGCCTCATTTGTATGAGTGCTACACTTCTTATTTAAAAAACCAGACAGATCTCAACAGGTTTCAAGAAAAAAGAAAAAAACAAAAGGTGAAGCTTGCAACTTTGCAAGGAGGAAAAAGAATAAACAAAAATACTATGATCTAGTTAGAAGTGCTTCCAGGTAGACTTGGGGAACGTGAGTCTTGCCTTTGCAAGACACAGAGGTGGGATGGGAAGCCCACAAACCTACAGGGTGTCCTCAAGCCAGACTGTGTTGCAGTTATGTCCTCGATGGAAATACAGTGATGCATTTCCATGCCCACATCTGTGCCAGGGCACTATAAAAGGCAGGCAAGCATTTGGGTGAACACTGAGTAAAGTGTTGGAGAATAAAAGAAAGAGATGTGTGTGAGGGATGGAAGAGCTGCCCAGCCCTGCCCTGCCCTGCCTGCAGGAGACAGGCAACAGCAGGTAGAGGGGCAGGGGAAGGTGCCAGGCAAAGCCATCCCTGCCCTGCAGTGAGCACCCAGGAGCTGCTCTCCCTCCAGGCAGAACCAAAAACGGGCCCAGGCACCCAGAGCTCCGAGCAAGCCTCGACTCATCCTTGCAGCCACCCAGGCAAAATTAAAAACAAAGTGGGGAGAGGTAGAGCACCGTGCAGCCCTACACCTGGCCGGGCTGTGGGTACCCGGGGAGAGAGAGGGGTTCTGGAGAAGGCAGGATAAGGAAAAGGAGGATAATAAGGATCATAGAATCATAGAATCAGATGGGTTGGAAAGGACCTCTGAGATCAAAGTCCAACCTTTGATCCACTACCACCACAGTTACTAGATTATGGCACTAAGTGCCACATCCAGTCTCTTCTTAAATACCTCCAGGGATGGAGAATCCACCACCTCCCTGGGCAGCCCATTCCAATGCTTGATTACCCTCTCTGTAAAGAATTTCTTCCTAAAGAAGGAGGAGAATGATAAGAAAGAGAAGGAGGAGGAGGATGAAAAGAAGAAGAAGAATGAGGAGCAGAAGAAGAAGGAGGATAAGAAGATGCAGGAAGATGAGAAGATGAAGGAGGATAAGAAGATGCGGGAAGATGAGAAGATGAAAGGAGGATGAGAAGATGCAGGAGGATGAGAAGAAGGAGAAGGATGAGAAGAAGGATGAGAAGAAGGAGGGCGG
>VZRE01013686.1:372750-418683 GCA_013396775.1 Cephalopterus ornatus | reverse complement strand
TGTCCCCTTTCAGTATCCCCGTTGTTCGTGCACGTCCCCTCAGTGTCCTCACAGTTCACGTATGTCCCCTCGGTGGCCCCCTTGGTGTCCCAAAGCTCGTATGTGTCCCCTCAGTGTCCCACCTCAGTATGCCCATGGTTCATACGCATCCCCTCAGGGTCCCCGTAGTTCACACGTGCCCCCTCAGCGTCGCCCTTGGTGTCCCAGAGCTGACATGTGTCCCCCCACTGTCCCCATGGTTTACACAGATCTCTATCAGTGTCCCAAAACTCACACAGTTTCCCCCCTCAGTATCCCCATCATACATACACATCCCCTCGGGGTCCCCATAGTTCACACCTGTCCCCTCAATTCCTCTCTCAGTGTCCCAGAGCTCACAAGTGTCCCCCAGTGTCCCCAGGTCAATACACATCCCCACCAGTGTCCCCACAGCTCACATATGTCTCTTCAGTGTCCCACTCAGTGTCCCCACGGCTCACACACGGTCCTCCAGTGTTCCGCTGGAGGTAACCCCGTGCCTCATGCGCATCCCCTCAGGATCCCCATAGTTCACACATGCCCCTTCAATGTCCCTATAGCTCACACGTCTCCTCAGTGTCCCCGTGGTTCAATCATGTCAATTCCGTGTCCCCGTGGTTTACACACTTCCCCATCAGTGTCCTCACAATCCACATGTCTCTTCAGTGTCCCCCTCTTCTCTCCAGGAACCTCTCATCAGGGCAGGAGCCATCCCAGGACAGGTCATGGTGTCCCTGGTCATCAGCGGCACAGACACACGGACCCTGAGCATGCTTCCTTGAGGAACTGGGCTGAAACCCAGTCTGATCACACGAGCAGCTTCTCCGAGGAGCAAATGATGTCTCTGGTGATACAAGGGGCTGATAAAGGGCACCCAGGGCTTTCAAATCTGCAGGAGCCCCAGGGGTGCACTGCTGTCATGTTTGCTCACACAGCCACTTCCATGAGCTCCAGCCAATGTTTGGACTCGAGCAGGGGCTCCATTTCAGTTCATTCCCTTGACATCAGCAAAGCACAGCCTAGCAGAAAACACGCTGTGAAAACAACCAGCCACACATCTGCTTTTCGAGTAGACTGCACTAATTAAAGAGACTGACAGGGTGTGATGGGACAGTAATCCTGATTTAATAAGACTCTTTTCTGCTTTCCAATCTCATGGATAGACCTGACAATTGCTACACCATGGCTGGAACTCCTGGGAATTGTCCATGTGTAAAGAGATAACACCACCACCACCAAGCAATTGTGTTTGCCACCATCCACTTCAGAGCTTGATGAAAAGTCTTGACTTGCAGCTTGCTCTTGCGCTGAAATTTGACTCAAGATACCAGGCATATTCTTATTGATTTGATATTTTTCCCCTGATGACTTTCCCTTTGAGTAAAACTTGGCTTGTGGAAGTGTGGGAATGAATGTTCCATCAAATTAGAATAAGCAGAGCTAGGAAACAGAGATTAAACTAAACAACAAAACAAGCATCTGCAAATGCTTCTAAAGACATTCAGTTCCACAAATCTCAGAAGGAACAAGAAAGCTTTGTAGATCTTTTAAAATCAGGTTTGAGTGTTTTTCTACAAATAGGTTTGTGAATAATAAAAAAGTAACCATCCAACATAATTGTTTCTTTCTCCATCAGAAGCATTACTAAACCACATTTTTAATTAATATTTTGAGAGCGTTCCTTGTGCAAATGTCATGCTTCTTTTTTAACTTGCATTTTTCCCTGCTGTTCTTTCTTGGTCTTACCCTTTTTTCTTTCCATTTACCCATGAAAAGAGGAAGAGAAAAGGGGAAATGAAAGGACAGCAGAAAATTATAAAACAAATACATGAATATAAAGTCTATATTCTCTGTTTCAGTTGAGAAAAGATTCTAAAACCAAACAACGAACACAAATGCCATTCCCATATGCAAAATGAAATCAAAGGGAGAAATTCAGGGAAGAGTGAACAAGAACATATTAAATTCGAAAACTCATTTGTAGCAGCACATGTATGAGACCAGCACAAGAGTTAACATAGAACCTTTTCCACTACATGACATGACAGTAGACTCCTTCTCTCTTGGAGAGAGACCATGACCTTGTGGGACTGACTTTGCTGACAGCAGTGCCATGAGAACAGCCAGGTGATCTGAAGGAACATACACCTCCAAAATCGCAGGTCCCAATGAATGTTTTTTAACCCACGCTAAGGCTTTCTGGTGATAGACAACACTTCAAGAAGAACACTTTGACAAAGGGATGCTTGTGTCAAGCTTCCTGGTCAATGACACCGTGAGAATTCAGACTCCCAGTTTCCCCTTCCTTTATTTCCCCCCTTTTGATTTCCTGATTCAAACACTGATCCAAACAGTTTGCCTTCTTTTCTTGACATATCTCATTTTAGTCAAGAAGAAGACAAGAGAGCACATGAACCTCCCACCATACAAATGGACATCTTCCCAAAGACATTCTAGGCAAAGCTAACTGTTTTTCCACACGCTGTGAGAGTTCATGGATGGCTGCAGTGATTAACCTTAGAGCCCGGTGGCTTATTCAGTAGTAATCATTGACTGATCCATTGTGTCATGTTTTCATTTCAGCACTTGTAGATCTTGGGAGCTTTCCAGTGAGTGAGTCTGCATGCTTCCAATGTCCACCCCGCTGGAGCTTCTAAATCAGGGATTTTGACTTTTCCTATTGCAACTTGAAGATTGTTTTTTTGTCTTAAATGGCTTTCACCTTCACAGGGCTTAGAATGCTTCCTCCAGAAATTGGGAGAGCACCATAGGAAAAAAAAATCCAGTTCCTTCTAAATAAAATTTTTTAAAATTCTTTTGCTTTATGTGAGGAAACAGCCAATATAGTTTTCACCACTGGCCCAGGAATGAAGTTTTCCAGTCAAATTCCAGTCTGCTGATGTCCAATCAAGTTCTGCTTGATATCAATTTTTAATGGTAGGCATTTGAAATTCCAGCCTCAGTGGAAGAAATGAAAAAATCTTGATGCCTGTAAGGAAATCACATCCTTCCCCTTCATGTTTCATCACCAAGCAAGCAGAGTGCAGGATGTAATTTGAGCCATTTTCCTCAGAAATGTTCCTGCTTTGTTGAGGGAAGTTGATAGCCGGATCTCTCAGAGCAAAATCTTACATGTCCTTTTTCCTACTACTCATCCATTCCCACTGTTAAATTTTAGCACAATCTTGCTGCATATCCATGGGATGGACACTTAAAATAGGATATCTGTAATCTAGCTGTTGCCTTCTGTAAACGTAATGTCTAATTTTAATGCCCCAAGGAAACAGAGGTGATGGTTTTCCACACCTGCAGAAGGTCCATACAAAGCCTGAGAGAAATCAGATTTTAATTTCTTTGCTAGAGGAGGAGAGAAAGGCTTTCAAAGAGCTGCTTGCAGCTCCTTGAGTCTCACATCTGCTACATGCTCACTTGGCACAGGTCAGAGTAGCCCTCAGGCCACGTTTCCTACAAAACCACATAGCGGCAAGAGTGCAGACTACACTCACTGTGCCACCTCCCTTTCCTTTGTATCCTGAATCTACTTCCCTCTTCTTAAGACTGACAAGGTCATCTGCAGCTTTCAGGAGCTTCCTTGGGTCTGGGTGCCGTTTACCCTCTGTTCTTGGGAGACCTCACGCCTGTAGGCTTAGAGAGAAGTCATCAATCAGCCCATGTGCCATGACTGGTTTGGTTTGAAGTAGTTTGAAGACTGATCCCTCAAAGTCACAGTGAGGGAGGAGGGAGCAAGATGAAAGGGAAGAGGGCAGAAAGATGTTGCATTTTATATTAATGTTTTTCAAGAGAAGCTTGAATAAAGATGCTTCCAAACATTCAAATGGAGACATTCTGGGCACCCTGCAGTGTCCTAAGGGGCTGTATTACAGAGTGGCCTTTTTCTGAGGAGAATTCAGGGAAAGCACGTGGGAGAGAGCTTGCTTTCTACCGAGCAAAATGAAGTCCTCAGAAGAGCCACAGCACACTAGCTGAGGTGGGAAGGTCTAGAGCACTTCCTTGGTATGCAGACTTTAGCTTGGCAAGAAGACCTGTTGGGCCTGGGATGCCAAGTGATTTGGACAGACTCCAGCCCCATCGCAGAAATGCTCTCCGCCTGCCTCTGGGAGGAACACGAGATGTGTTCCTCAGCTCTTCCCGGTGCCTCTGACCTGCTCACCCCATTGCAAGCTGGATGCAGGACCAGCCACCCACACACAGTCACCTGGACTTGTCAGAATAAGCCAGATTTCAAGACATCCAAAACCACAGAAGGAAACCCCCCAGGCCCTCAGTGATGACAGATCCAGGTCCTGTTTCACGTAGGTTCCTGACTAGCAACTGAAATAACTCAGTCCCAAATACAATCCTACCACAGTGTCACATGGTAATTCAATGTCTTTCCAGACTGGGTAAGTTCTCACAACTGATCAAAAATATTCTGAGGATGAAAAAAAAAGGCCTTTGTAAATGGATTTTCTAATAGCAGAGTCAGGCAAGGAATTTTGCAAATACCACTTGCTTGCCCAAACTCCAACAAAATATAAACTCTGCAGACAGGGATAGTTAACCTAGGGTAAATATTTAACTTTATCCTCCAAAGGCACATGCAGTTTTTACCAGAAAGAAGATGAAAAATATAGAATAATACTCTCCCACACACCTTGTTTACTCTAAGGCTCCTTTGATGGCCCTGGAAATAAAGTCATATTGAAACAGGAGTAAATTTAAGACCGAGTGTGTTACTCCCTTTTTCAAAACCATCAAAATATACAAACATGGGGAAGAACAAATCAGTACATGATAGAAAAGAGGGACCCCAAATCAATTTTCAGGAATAATGGAATTTTCTCCTTCATAAGCTCTCCCTGAGATTTTTCTTTGACAGTAAAGCAGGGAAAAGCAGGAAAAAAGGGCAAGAACAAGCACAGACGTTCAAGATCTTGGATATGTGACAACCTGTCCTAGCAGGGGACATTGCCTCTAGCTGGTGGGGGAAATTCAGGGTCAGGCTTTTCAAAATAAGCTGGG
The DNA here is from genome assembly GCA_013396775.1 of Cephalopterus ornatus. Lineage (NCBI taxonomy): Eukaryota > Metazoa > Chordata > Aves > Passeriformes > Cotingidae > Cephalopterus > Cephalopterus ornatus. Next base: position 413,643 of record VZRE01013686.1, on the reverse strand, counting down.
CTGATCTGAAAACAAGCTGTGTGATCTCTCACAGTAAAGCTTTGCTACTGAAGAAGCAAGGGAAATGATGGGAGGGTTTCAGCTGTGGGAAACACGCCTGAATGAAGAACCTGCAAGTGCTCCAAGTGCCTGCTGATTTCTCCCGTGGTTGTGGGTTGATCGAGTGCCTTGTCATTGGCAGGAGGTGGGAAAGTTAGACAACTGAGGATTTGCCTGGCATTCAAGGATTCATACTCAAGCACAGCATGCCTTGATTTACATCAGCTGTATGGAATATGCTATAAAAAGCTACACTAGGGAGGGGGAAAAAAGCATGAGCAATTTCTGAATGTTGGTTGTGATTCAGTGGCTAGAAGCAGCAAGGGGAATATTTATCCTTACACACTTTATCCCTGATTACGGTATGACAATGAATACTGCATCCTTGATTATGGGTGACAGTAAACTGGGATGACAGCAAACAGGAATGGCAAAGCTTCTGCCAAGGAACGTAGGGGACCATGAAGCTGCCCTTTGCCCACTGGCCTGTAAGGATGTCTTCCCATGCCCCCAGCTTGATGCAGGAGTGTGACAGTGGCCACTGTGACCGTGGTCACGCCAAGGGGCAGTGGGAGCCAATGTATGGACCAAGCATGTCTCTGAGAAGTAACTGCAGCTCCAGAGATCCCTGTGGCTATGAGGAGAGCAGCAAAATATTGTGAGAACAGTGGTACTGGAAAAGAAAAACATAAGAGTAAGCAAAGCCAGAATATGTGATGTTTTCTGAGAATACTTCCCACGTATCCAACAATCTGCAGCTCAGATATTTCCAAGGGGTCCTTTGGATTTAAAAGCCTTCCATTCATTTTCCTCCTGCAAATGTGTCTGCTGGTTTTTTTAACCCCATCATCTCTTTTCCAGAGGTGTGTGGTTAGTCCTATACAGAGCTCACTGCATGCTTTTGTCACCCTCTGCACCTCTCCTGGTGGAGACAGGGCTGCATCCACTAAAAACTTGCTATGTTTGCTATAACCTGTGAAATACAGATTTAGGAAGGTGTTACAGCTTTTTGCCTCTGTTCTCCAAGGCTGCTGTTCAGACACTGAGTGCAATTTCCTCCTTTGCGAGGAAGGGAATTGGGCATTCAGGCTCAGGAGTCTAACGAGACTGTGGGTCTTTGAGGCTGTGAGTCCTCCAATTTCTGCTCTGAGACAGCTCCTCAGAGGAGGTTTCTCTTTAGCCAACCTGCCTATTTTTGTGACAAAACTCACCGAAATACACTTCCTGTGAGATTTCCACCCTTCAGCAAAATGTCAGTGAAATTGCATGCTAGAATCAAGAGATGTTAATGAGGGATGGATGGAGTCACGTAGAGACACATCTCCCAGTGCATGTGCCAATGTACCAGACTAACACTTACTTTGAGTTTACTGTTGTCCCAATTCTCTGTGTGAATCACAAAGTAGTCTTCCTAATATGGGAGAAAGCGGGGATGCAGATTTTCTCTTTAATCCTGAAAAGAGACATAAAAATATGTGGAAATACAGGGGGAGTTGCATACATCTAAAGAACATGGTAAATGCATACTCGAGTTGCGTCACTGCTCTCTCCATTTCCTCCCATCATGTTTGCATCATGCAAAATGAGCTTTTTCCTGCTGAAGTCCACAGTTTCAGACACATTTCTGAGCTAGACCTAGAAAAGTACATAGTACCTGATGTTTTTCTGGGGGTTGTATTTCTCATTGATCTCAAAACCTTTGAGAATCTGAGCTTACATTATCTACCGGACAATTTTCAAAGCTGTCTAGGCTACTGTAGGTATGTGAGATGACTTCTGGGAGCTCCAAAGGCCCTTTTACTAGCCTGAGCTAAAGCAGTTTTAGCTCCCTAATTAAGTAGCATCATTATCAAAACCAGGTGAAACAAAACAAACAACAACACACCTGTGCAGAGTAGATTACACACCTCTGTGGTCGTGTAACAGTCCTGTTACTGCAGGCCTGGGGAATAACAGCCCTGCTGGGAATTAAGATGAGAAAAACAAGGTAGGAGGAGCATGCACTTTACACCTGCCTGAGATCAGAGCCCAGACCTCCTGCAAGTTCAGCCTCTGGCACAGTGCAGTCACGGGACAAGAGTGTCAGCCCCAGGCTGAAGCCCCCTGATCCTGCATCGGGGCTGCAGAGCCATGGGACGCATGTTCTTCTTGAGGGGGTGAAGAAGTCCTAACTCAGCTTGCAAAGGAGCCTTAAGAAAAATGAAGAGAGGCAAAGCCACCCTCCACCCCTTGCTCACACGCCACCTTGTTGCAGAGGTGAAAGAGTGGCTCTGTTGGCAGCAGAGGATATGCTGAGCAGAGCCACCACATCTTTCTGGTGGACAAGGAGAGGCAGCAGAGGCGGCAGCTGGAGCAGGCTGAAAGCTTTTTCTGAGTGCCACAGGAAAAGAAACCATTATGAGAGCGTGCTGAAAGCCTATTCATTGCTAAGGAAAGGGCTACTAAAGAATGTGGGACGGATGCCGAAAGCTGCCAGCCAGAGAAACAGGAAGATTATTAAAGCCCTTTGCAAAGACCCCCTCTCCTTCCTTTGGCAATGGCAATTCTGGACATGGAGTCGTTTCTGACCTACCCATTGAAACCTTGTAAATAGCTGTCTGTGGGGAGGGAGAAGCTGGGTTACAGCCTGGGGGGTTTCTTCGCGTGGGAACTGTAGGTGAAATGCCCATATTACAGTCAAATACAGTTAGGAATGAAGATAAATGCACACCCTGGAGAAGCTCCCCTTGGATTATCAGACTTTTACAGGGAGTGACTTATACACCCAAAGGAAGCAAATGGGGCAGTTTTCAGCCATGCTCCAAAGCAGGGAGCAATGCCAGCCTTCTCCTGGTTGCTGGCTGCGTGTGCATGGTCTGTGCACACAGGAGATGGAGCTAGGGAAGCCTTTTAGTCTTCCAAAGGGAATATTTTGCCCTGAGTCAGCAACAACCCGTTCTGACAGACATGAGAACTGTCTCCTGCTTTCTCTCTCCCAGAGTCTGTCTTCCTTTCCGTCTACTCTTACATTTCTTTCTTTTTCCTCACATCAGCTTTTTATCTCTTCAGTGTTGCTTGGGATAAATGTCTGTGAGACAAACTCTACCCAATGGGAACCGATCCCAGGAACAAAGCCCCTGAGCAAAGATTCCTATGAGCAAAGATTCCTACAAGCAAAGCTGTCCCCTTTGCTGTTTGTGATGAAGCTGATCCTGTGGCTCTTCAATGAGATTGCTGTGCCCATAAGCATTACATTTTAGGACCCAATACAGTCCCTCCCTGAAGGCTCAGCCTGGTGAGAATCCTGTAGTAGTAGGTGCTGTACAGACACAGGGAAAAATCTACCCCATCAAAGGTTTCTCAAAGGTGAGAAGAGAGGTGGAGGCACAGGAAGGGAAAGATACTTGCCCAAGGTTATCCAGTATATCCTGCTCTTTGATCTGCCTTGTCCCAGGCTCTCAGCCCCACACCCCCCAACCTCTCCATCTTCCCCCCCACCACCGACCTGTACCACATATTCAGAGACAATAGCACAGCTCCAGGATGGGAGCATTGTCTTCTTGCTTCTAGGAATGTCTCGGCAGGGAACCAGCATGAAGGAGGAGGTGAAGAAGTACCCTCGGGGAGTTGAGATGGTCTCCTGACTTCTCTTGGCGGCAATGAGACTCCAACGTGTCTGCTTCCATACCCAAGGGTTTAAAAGTCAGGAGTTTGGTCCCTCCAAACTCATGAGACTTTATGGTTTAAAAAGCATGAGGTTTAAAAGAAAAAAGTAAGTGCTTGTTTTTCATTTGCCTTTGGTACTGGAGGCCTTTGGGTCATATTGTTGAGCTTTTAGCCCCAAATGCAGTTTCTATTCTACCCATTGGTCAGGGAACACAAAGCATACTCCTTGTCTGCTCACTCACACATATTCACAAAACTTCACAGAACCTGAAGTCTTTGAGCCCTCTAACTCTGTTCACCTTCATTAAATTTGGCCAATGGGTTCAAGTCATGAGGGAATCAATCACACACAGCACCATTAAATAAACCTTGTGTCTTTAAAAAATGGGGCAGAAGTAAAGATGTCAAAGGTTACTGCTACTTTTTTTAAGGACACAACTATATCTTCTTGGAGTGGAGGAGAGGAGAGACATGGAAACACTTCATGTGTTGGAAAAGCAGCTCAGAGGCTGGACCAGGAGTCTCTCTGGAAAGAAGAAAGAACATTCAATAACCAAACTCAGCTGAAGCAAAACCATAGAAAACAAACTGCCTGTGCCAGGAATCTGGGGGAAGGGCCAATGCTGGGAAAGAGGGAGAAAAGAAAGCAGAGAATTATTTCATTCAAGTAAAAACAGAGCAGCACATCTGAAGAACATAACAGGGAGGTGCATGTTACAACTGGCCAAGATAAAAAGAATCAGAAAAGAAAGAAGGAGAGGCAAAGGCAGCTTTAGGAGTAATGACAGGGAGATCACATTTTCAGGCAGAGCTCAGACATGTCAGCTAAGTGGAGCCTTGTGAGCACTGCATGATGCTTAATCCTAAAGGCATCCCAAATTCCAGTAACAATATCCACTTCAAGCCAGCAGATACACCATCTCACCTATACCCTTGGGGCTCAGAAAAATACTGGTGTTTGGATGTTTGCCCTTCCCTACATCCATACTGAATCCTAACTTACCTGTACAGGGGCTACAGCTCCTAACAAGGCAGGAAGGGAGATATTCAGCTGGGCTTGGCTAACGAAGGGTTGGAGACCTGCCTGGAAAAGCCTCATGGCATTTTCACCCCAGTCCAACATGGAGATGCATGGCTGAGATGGGATTACAGGCCACTTTGGTCTCCCTGGCTTCCTTCCCCAAAATTAAATGATTCAGACGGAACATAATTTATTCTCGGGGGACAATGTGCGCTGCCAGGAAGAGCTCAGGTACCTCCAGTGCTGCAGCACTTTTATGCAAGTAGTGGCTGGGTGGTACTTGGTCCCTGAATGCTGGTGCTGAGCAGAAAGACAGGGGAGCAGCCAGGGTGCTCCAGTACCTGCACAAGGATGAATTATCCCCATGAGCCCTTGTGACTGGCCACCCTTTGGTCCCGGCTGGAAACAGCCAGGGAAAGTGTTAGGGGAAAATTCTGAGATCTGGCCTGAGCTGAAAAGGGAAAGCTGGTGGGGACAGGAGGTAGGTCTTGGAAGGTAGGAAATTTTTCCATGGTAAAACACCACTGCCTCCTACTTCTGCTCAGTCCAAAGTGCAGCGCAAGCGGCCAGGCACAGCCATGTCCCACCCTCTGCAGCATGCTCGCCTGTCTTGTTGATTCAGTTCATTCCCAGTGGGACAGGATGGGGCAGGATTTGGCCCTTTGTCTCTCAGTGTCTGTGCAATCTGTGGGCTTGCAAGCAGTGAACCGTAAAAAATGAAGAGTTGACAATTAAATGCTCAAAATCTGCTAGGACTTTGTCCGGAGTGGGCTAAGCAAACAAGTCCAGATGGAGCGACCTATGATCTGCACAGTTGCATGGTCTGCTCAGCTAAGAGTGTGTTCAACACTGCTTAATTTGCCTTAATCATACTAATTTATGACCCAGGTTTCTTGCTTAATTAGTGAAATGAAGAATGAAAAGTGAATGCCTAGCAGTAAGCCTCTACTTGTTCAGCTGGCTTATAACCTCCATTACTGAGCTGGGAGAGTTGTGTTGATTTGGTGTCTGGATGTTTAATGTGGCCGTTCATGGGGTGCAGAAAATGGTGAGGAATCAGCAAATAAAGGGACTGAGCTGATCAATAGCCTTCAAGCTCAGGGCCTCTCAGTGAAGACTGAGTCAGTGACCATATGATGTTCTTGGAAGGGCCATTTTGGGTGAAGAAGGATGCAAACTTTTGAGTTGCTGCTGTGCATGACACAGCATTTGCCCACACACTTGGAGCAAAGTTCCCACTTCATCCCCAAATGGTTTGCCCAGGAACACAAGGAAATCACCAGGGCTCAGTGTCTTTCGCAGGAGAGCATCACCAGCCAGCTCCAGCAGGTTCTGGGTGCATTTTCCTTCACAGGGCATTGACCAGTGTTGATCCCGCTCATGCGGAACAAGGCAACGCTGTCTCTCATGTGCCTCCAGGGGACTGAAGAGGACCTCAGGGAAGATGGCACAAAAGCTTCCCTGGGTTTGCATTTTCAGATGGAAAACTGTTTTCAAGGAATGAACTCTGGTGATAAGGCAGCGTTGGGAGTTTTTTCCACTTTGAAACCAATATTTTTCTGGCTGCAGAGGGTTGTTCCCTCCATACTGTCAAATAGGAAAAGTAATTAAAAAAATCGGATGCAAATACCCCTGTTTTCTTTTCTCGTCCCCTAGTTTTCTTCCCGCTGCTTTTAATTTTTGGACTTACTCTATTATTGGATAATTGCTTTGGATAATTGCATTGAAACAGTTTTAGCAAGATCAGGTAATTACATTCAGAGCAATTGGGCTGAAAAGGCACAGAATCTGGTAGGAGTATTTCACAAGGGGCTGAACCGGATAAACAAAAAGGGATGTGTTAGTTTGTGTGAAGTACATGCATGTACTTAGGGTACACATACATGTATATTCAGGACTCTGAGCCCTTCCCCGGGATCTGGGATCTATGGAAAGTAATTCCAGCTGGCAATGGAGGGAACTTGTAAATATAGCCTAGATTTTCATTAACACCAGACAATCAATTCCAAAAGTGAAAACCCCACAAGTATCTTAGGAGCTTCTGTCACTGTATCAGAAGCCTCACTGGCAAATACAGCTTTTATTTCTAAATACATTCAGTGAAATGCAAATTTCCAATAATTAAAACTGTTGCAACCAGGTGTGTAGCTGTACTCTTGGCTCTCTTGTAGCTACAAGAGATAGGGATACAGAAATTTTCTTTCAGCCTTGTGCATATTCAGAAATCCTTTCCTGGGAGCTGATCACCTCCCCCTGTGTGAAGCAGGTATCCAGCGTGAAGGGGACATGGGACAGTTTTACCCAGTTCCTGTGCTGGCTCCTTCCTTAGCCCTTCCTGCGGCTGGTTACTTCATGCAGAGTTTCCTCCCCCAGATCTCAGGCACATGGTAAGGCTGGTGGGAAATGCCGCAGATTTTGGTGAAGGGTTTCTGGGCAAACCCAGTAGTCCCCCAGACACATGGAATGCTGTGACGGAAACCCAAACACTTTGGATGGTCATCCCGATTCTCAGGTCCCCATAGCACACAGTCATGAGGGGTCATTTCACCTTCCTAACACTGTGCTTTGGTCCTGGTGAGGAAATTAAATCCTCTCGTTTTCTGCTCTAAGGGAAGGGTTAATTGAGGAGCAGGCAGGAATTTCATGTCTAAAGCCCACTAGCAACATTTCTGATGTAGCTCAAGCAATTTGCAGAGTCTGGGATGAAACTTGCACCAGTCTGCCTATTTACCCATCCTTCCTCTATCTCTCTCATCTAAAAGCAAGGCATAAGTTTGTGAGTCACAAGCAGACTAATTTGAGAAAGGCCAAAGCCACTTCTGAGAGTCTCTGAGACACCGGGCCCGCTGGAGCAAACCTCCCACCAGTCCCATCGAGGCATCCGACTGAGATAAAACCAGGCAAAATGCTTCTAAATAAATCACCCTGACAGAAATCATTTCATAAAGGGCATCTTGTTGATGGCAGGTCCTTCAGGCCAGGACTGTGACTCTACCACATTAACTATAATAGTGTCCACACTCGGCATGATGAGGAGTGATGGTGAGCACAGCCGGGTGAACGAGTCTGAGCCGAGGGCTTCAGCCTTGGGTTTTTCCAAGCACTGCAGTCTGTGTGGGCACTGGACAAGCACAAGTCTGGGCAAAACTCAACATTTCCCAGCTGCATAAGCAGAATTTAATTTTGCCACGAGGAACTGAGGCATATATTGTAGGAAGGGAATGGTGGGGACAGTCCTCAGGTAATGAGCTTCTGCTTCCACTGGGGGAAGAAAGATGGGGGAAGAAAGATGGGGGACTGGTGGGGATGATTTAGGAGAAACTCCAGAAATTTACAAGAAATCCCAAGCTCGGGCATAGATGACAGGACCAAGGTTGCTTTGCCCGATTTTCCATAAAACCTCACAGATTTCACTATAAGCGCAGAGTTTGGCTTTTCCACCAGCATGTACAAACCCCACACCACACTGACAGCAACCCCCACAGCAGCAGGTGTTGTTACTCGGTGCTCCCCTGCATTTGAGCACTGCCCATCCGAGCAGAGAAGATGCTGTGGAAGAGAGGGTGAAGGTCTGGCCCATGTGATTGGTGCCCCTGAACCCCAGGGCCTCTGCAAAACCAAGACCTTTGCAAAAGGGAGCAGGGAGGCTGACGCTGTGTTGAGGTCTTTGCCATTTTGGATGCTGAGGTGCACAAAGTCAGCGTGGCTTGGGGAAACTGGTGTTTTCTCACACCCAGACATCTCCCCTGGGACAAGAGCCCCTTGTTTTCCCATCCAGTCCCAGTAAAACGAACCTTGCTGGAGCTGCACGAAAACATATGGCATTGCTGTCAGCACACAGGCTAAGCCAGCCCCTAGCAAGGATGAACTGGTCTCTGAAGCCAGGCTGCACTACAGCTAGACACTAGGCTTATGTATAGACTCTAGAGGATCTCAAGTGCTGGCATAAGGTCCATGGAGTGATCTACTTTAAAATAAAGAGGAGCAGGGTATGGCTGTGAAAGGAGACACACACTGTTAGCACAAAGTGTTTGGGATTGGTCATGGACCAGCAATCACGGAGCTGTCATCCCTTAAGGAGGACACAGTGGTACCTGGAGATACCAGTCACCTGCTCCAGCCTGCAAAAGTGGAGTGAGCTTTGCAATTGCCAAAGAGGCAATGGAAGTTTTCCACTGCCTCTGGAAGTGAAAAAATGCAGCACCCTCTCAGCATGGTCGTGTCCTTTGCTGGTGCAACTCTTTTGGGGTCTGCAACAAGTGTCCATGTTGCATCAACCCTGTGTGTGCTTGTCCAAGCCTCTCACTGCACTTCAGAGGGATTTGATGACCACTGCGACTCTCCCTGCCTGTAGGTTGTCTGAGTTCTTTGAAAGTCTTTTCTCTAGTCTGGGCCCTCAAAAGAAGCACTGTTATTCTCCCAAAGACTTCCTCCAAACATCTAATAGAATGATTAGCTTCTGCACAACTCCGAGGTAAACTATAGCTTTCTGAGGTCCTGGGGGTGCTGTCTTTGTGAATGGAATCTTGATCCCATGTCCTTCCCACAAGCAGGGTTACCCAAAGCCCTCCTGTCTGCAAGTGCCAACACAGACCCCACTGCATGTCATTGAGCATTTCCAGTTTGCAGACTCACTTTGTTTGCATTTTATTTCCCAGGCATGGCTTATATCCTTGCTGATGGATGTGTCCACACAGTCAGCGTGCCAGACTGGGCACAGCCTGTCCTCCAAACTGAGCCTGAGGTGCTATGGACACAACCGGCAGCTCCCAGGGTCACACAACATTTTGGCTCTGAAGATGTTTGTGTTCCAGTTTCCTCACTTGGGTCCTCATTTGCCTCAGGGAAGTTGAATTGGCCAAGACTGACAGAAAGTGGAAGGCCCTTGTGTAAAATACCCTCCTGGGAGATGATGTATTGTTGTTTTACAAACCCTCCATAACTCTGACTTCAGCAGGGTACCGCATTACTTGGGCTGCCTGAGTACAGTATTTTGCTCCTATTTAGGGGTCATTTTTATTAAGGTGAACCAGGACTTGTATGGATGTGGATATCCCTATTTGAAGAACTAAACAGAAGTTGTAATTCCCCTGCTGACCTCTATAATCCTGGCTGCTTTTCTCAGTGGCCTGTGCTGCTGTTGAAAGCTGGTCCCATTCCTTGGCTTAAAGCAGGGGCAACTTTCCATTGAATAGATCCCAGAGTCCCAACTGCAGACTCTGAGCAGCTCCTACAATAAACCCCTTTGCAGGCACACGGAGCAGAGGCAGGAGACACTGACATCTCCTGGTACAGTATATCACTGAGAAATGATTCACCAGCCACTGCCTGAGAAACTCTGGTTTGGGATATACCCAACATAACACATTGGATTTTACTCTAGTGCATTGGCCACCTTGAACCTGAGTCTTCCTTTGAGATGTTAGGAGATTCTGTATTTTTGTCTGGAATACATGGTTGTTTTCTCGTTGTTCCTTTAGCATCCCACTGTTTCCCTGACAAGGTCGTGGTTTAGGTTAAAAAAAATCCATTCAGCTTTTAAATACAGCTTGCCATACAGCTCAGGGTTTGCTAATGTCATAGAAACTGTATTGATTTTGTTTGAGAACATAATTTTTATACAGGCTGAAGTGCTCCATGCTCCAGGTGAGCCCAGCAGTCTGGGCAAACATTTCTGTGTCCTTTCCCCTCATCATAAACCTGACTATACCATCACTCAGAGACTCACAGACCACACCACCTCACTGTTGTTTACTTGAGGTCAGTTCAGATTGGCAGAAGTTTTGCAACAGAAGTTAATTATGGAAAGTGTGCTGATGAAAAAGTCCTAGAGCAGATGAAAGTCAGGCCCGAGTATCTCCCTTGCATCTCTAACAGAAGAGAAACACAAATAAAAATTATTGCAACAGTTGTGAATCAAGTTCCACATCTTTTGTTATCAGGAGCAGGTCATGACACCAAGTCTCAAGATTTTGAAGTTATATGTAGGAGGAGCAGTGTCATAAAATAACACAATCCTGAAGAAGTGGACCGGCAATTATTCTCTGTGTTTTTCAAGAAAAACAGGCCAAAAAGCAGCAACCTTACTCAATTTATCCTGATAAATACTTCTTGCTCCTTAAAGAATAGAAGAAGCAATGAAGAGCAGAACCCAAAAAAGCTCAGCCTTTGGAGTAACTTTACCATTTCTGGTTCTTTTAGGGAACCATTCTCCAGTTCCCCTCCGATGAGCCTCAGCTTTGAGACGCTGTCGGTGTGAACCCCCTGCTCACTGTCCCTCCGAAATCGCAGGGCTCAAACCCCACCGGGCTGAAAAATGAAGACAGTGGAATAAAGGGAAAGCGAAGCTATTTTGATTGTACAGTGCCACCCACTGTCGGAGAGCCAGACGGCACCGGGGCCGCTGCTCCTGCATGGGCGGCGCTTGCTGCTGCCATCGATGCCTAAGATAAATATCTGAGACATGTCATTCAGATATCTGAAACTGCCAGATGTCTATAAGGCAGCTCTATACAGACAGTGGGATATATACACATGGATATATAACAGCTCAGGTCAGTTGTATATTGCATATATGTAACTCAATACTATATAAATATTGTATATATCAATCAATATTTATGTACGTGACAATTCTGAGTCTTGATGGGTCACAGAAGGCTGATGTGAAGTGAGTGGTCCTGCACAGCAAGAGAGATTCAGCAGGGAGGAGACATCACTGGAAAAGCTTTGGGTGGGTCTGGGGGTCACAAGTGCCCAGGAAAACGCATCAGTTGGGTGCCAGCTCCTCTTGGTGGCCTACAGGTGTAGAAAGGATGGTCAAGGAGATTGGGAAGGGATGGAGATGTGGAGGTGTAGGGAAATACAGGCCCATGTGCACATTTCTTCGGTGAAGAAGCTTAATTTGTTGTTTGTATTTGATACACATCATGATTATCAGCTACTTACGTGCATCAGGATGGACAGAATTATGTCATGACTTTCCCCTGTCCGGACATCAGGTGGAAAAAAATCCACCCAAAGCACCGTATCACTCTCTGGCTTATGCCATTGTACATCTGCAGTTTTGTGAGGAGCTCAGACATCCCAACACCCTCCAAGCCCACAAAACGGTGTATCCTGGGAAAAGGCCGAGCTATATTTCTCCATACATCCACCACCCATGGCCAAGGGCAATTGAAGCAGCCGGAGAGCAGGGCGTGCTCTGACGAGCTGGGAGCTCTTGGAGGATGGTGCGCTCTTCTGCAGAGGCGCCCTTGGAGAAGAGATCTTTCATTAAGATTGTCATTTGCTACCATTTCCATCCCCGCAGAGGCTGCCTCCTCCTCACAGGCACCGTCCCCGGGGAGGCAGCGCTTGTGAAATATTCATACGTCAGAAGAAATTACATTTGTGAGCGTGGACTGCGAAGCGACAACTGGCTGGAGGGGTGAGCAGGGGAAAACAATAGGAGCGAGGGAGAGGGGGGGAAAAAAAGGCAGAATGTGGGAAATGAGAGGTGATCTGTGATTTCTCCCTGCCAAAATGCACATTGAGTCTCAGCATGGTGAGGAGCTTCACGGGCTGTGCTGGGGTTCATTTCTGGTGGCATATGAAGTGAATAGATTTTCTCCTCACTAAACAGCATTTGTATTTGTGCTTCTGTTAGACTGGAGAAGAACCTCACCCAAGCATGCCCAAGAGACAAAACTGTCCCCCAGCCACTGGCAGATCTGTGTCACAGGCTTGAATGGTTTGGGCATCTCTGCAGAGGCTACCCTAGTTTTAAAGAACTTTAAAAAAAAAAATTTAAAGAATTCACATTTTGAGATTTTTGGTCAAATTGAATTGAACAGCCAGAAAAAGGCAAAACCAAGCCCATTTAGTCCTGCATGGCAGGAGGTTTCAGGTCCATGATTGACAGGATGTAGCTGGGTGCTTGGTGCAGCCCTTGGATATCTCCAGCACACATCTGCAAATCTTTTACACCATCATGGACCACTAATGCCCCACAAGCACAGTGCAAGACCTCCTTGAGAAATGCATATTCCCTCTTAGAAAACAACCTTTTTCTTTTCTTCTCCTCTCTGTCTCACCCTGAGTACTGGATTCCTTATCGGGGTCCAGAGGCTAAAACCTCTAACAGTGACAACAACTGGAAGAATCATTGTTTTTAATGCTGTGATAATTAAGATCCCCTCATTGCTCATGTTGCCTGCTGCTGCTTAATGTACCCAGATATCCTACAGGTATAGGAAAGGAGTCTGAAAGCATCCCATAGATGTTTTCTCCAGGGGATGGTTTCCACCCTTGCATAGGAAGGATCCTTACACGCTCCCTGCACTCTCCTAGCTCGGTCCTTGCCTCCCTCGCAGGAAGCACACGCACGCTCGCATGATGCAGGAGCAAGTTTTGACTATTTTAGGGCCTGAAATTTCCCTGTCGGCATGGCAACTTTCAACTCCTCACCTCTGACGGAAGCTGCTTAAAATAGAAAACCCAGAAAGCAGGCATCGTGCTCCATGCTCAGCAAGCCCGGCTCCAGCATGGCAGGCAGGGCAGGATCTGGCCTCTCCAGGCTGGAGAAACGCCGGGGCTAGGCAGGATGACCCATGGGCCATCACCACACACTGCTGCCATGGCAATTTTTAAAACACCACCTGAATCTTCATGATATTTGCTGTTTAAAGATATCCGCTCCCTATCCGCCCTTCGGAGCCCAGTGAAGCTTTGTCTCCATATTCTCAGACCTATCCACAGGCACTGAGCCTCCATCTTTCCATGGATACTGTCTCCATCTTGGATATATTTTCTCCCAGGCCTCCAGGGCTCTTAACTACTGTGGGACTGTCATATGAATCCCCATATGCTCACCAACCCTTTGAGCTTAATTTTTATTTTTACTTTTTTTTTTGCCCTTTGGAAAAACCATTAATTTTTTACACCTATTTTTTTCCCCCCCAAACCAATTTTTCCTCCAGCTCTCACACAAACAATTACGACTGCGTGGGGTCAAGCGGGCATGTGGTGTGTCTCCTCTAATCCCCGCTTAACCTAATTCATTTTCTGTCTAAGAACAAAACTCTGCGAGATTCATTCAAGGGTCTGGATTATGTCTCTCTCGTCCTACAGTGCTCACATAGGATTAGGGAATAAAAAAACCTAGAAGTAATTGGTGAGGCACTAAACCTGCAAACAACCCAAACACCTCAAAAATCCCTTTCTGTGGCTGAATTTAAGCTAGGAGTCAGGATGTACAGGAAGAGCTTCTCCACTGAAACGTCACTGCCAACACAGAGTCCAGTCCTCAGGGCTATTTTTAGGTCTATGGGGATCTAGACCTTCTGTCATATTTTGTTTCTGAGGGTTGTTTTTTTTCTTCTTCTTTTCTCCTCTCTGCAACCCAAAGTTTTCTAGGGAGTTCAGCGGGTGGAGTCGGGATGTCTGGGGGGTTTTATTTGGATTTCTTGTGGGAAAAATAAAATCAATCTTCTATGCAGAGAAGAAGGGCTTGTTTTGTACAAACACAATCATTGCTGCTTGTTGTTGTTTCTAGGAGAGCTTGTTGACATTTTTCAATCAAAATATTTTCCACTCTTCCTCCAATTGACGTCTTCTTCTTTTCTCCCCCCCCCACCCCCTTCACTTTTTGCAGGTGCTGCTTTTTTAAACAATTTATGCACTTTCATTTCTATGTTTTTTTCAAAGGACAACATCCAAGCATTTTCCTTTCCCTTTCTGCAACTGGGAAGTGCATATTAACATAAGGAATTTCTCTCTCTCCTGGCTTTATTTTATTTATTCCCATCCTTTTTCCCACTGCTTCCCTCCCTCCTGAACTTGTCAAAACTGCTCTAACCAGGGAGAGGGCAAACCCCAGCCCTCCTCTGGAGAGGATGAGACGCCCCACCAAGCCAGGCTGGGCCTGAAACCTCTGCTTTCCAGGATAAAAATGGATTCACCTCCTAAAGGATTCCACTTTTCCTTTTACTTCTTAATTTGGGATCCACAGATGGTTGATTGAGGCACCTCTAACAAGGCATCTTCTAAAGAGCCTGCTGTAGGCTCTTGGCTCCAGGGGGAAGCAGGAGTCAGCTGGGAGGAGAAGTTACCTCCAAGCACAGGGACAAGCTCTGGTCAGGACCAAGCTGTGACAGTGTCCCCAGCAGCTGTTTGTGGCCTTTTTAGGGCATACAGACCCCCTTAAAAGCTGCTAGTAGAAATGGAGATATCTGTATTTTACCTAACTTGCATTTCTCACTGTTCACAGATTCCCTTCGAGGAAAAATCAGGGATGCCCATTCCCCAGACCCGATAGAAAACCAGGGGTTTTCATCTCTAACACATAATGCCAGAGGAGGTTTAATGCTTTACTACCACAGTGTGTGCTATTGTTCAGCCTAAGAGGCAGCAAATCTCCATTTTCCAGGCAAAGCTCCTCCTGAGCTCCTCTAAGGGCAGGGGAAGCTGATATAACCTCCAAGGAATGCCAGGAAGAGCCTGGGATATCAAGAAAAAGCAGTCAAGCTGGACAAGTAGGTATCTGCAACTCACCTAAAGGACCTGCAGATAAGAGAAAAACAGCAAAAGAAATTTCAAAAGTAGAATAAGGGAGGAAAAAAAAATGCATGTACAGTTTCATTTCCAGGCTGGGCCAACAAAGTTAAGTATTTGGCAGTGATTTACCAAGGTGTGCTTACTCCAAACAGAAGCTTTCCTGGAGCTATTAAACAGTGAAGCAAAGTTCATTTATTCATGTAGTTGCATTTACATGTGTATCTATAGTGTCATTATTAACACAGTCAATCCCAGGAACTTTATTTCTTGATTTCCCTTGAGTGGGACACAAGTCCCGAGGTGCCCTGGGCAGGAAGCCCATCAGCCTGGAGCTGCAGGTGGGTTTCTGCAGGACTACAAAGGGTGCCTGTGCTTGAGCTGCCCAAGCAGACAGGGTAAACACCCTCGGCCCTGACTATTATAGGAAAGAGTGAGCCCACGTGTCCTGACTCACTCCCCAAGGGACACCCAGCAGACGAGCTCGTGGTCACCCACACATCCCTCCTGCCCCACCACTCGCCTTTGCTGTGGCTGCAGCTGGTCCCCTCGGAACACTAGAGCCTCTCTGACCTCTACTCCTGAGGGAGTGCACCCCTCCCTTCCCAAATTCGCTGTTTGTCTCCTGTTTCTCCTTCTATGCAGCCCCAGTTCCTTCTTCAGACGGCCCCTCCTCTGTGGTGGGGACTGGAGGTGATGGGCACCTTGGGTTAAGATTAGCCCATTGCTCCCTACTCGTGGTGTTCATCTTGCCATATAAGCAGAGATGTAAAAACTTCATTGAAAATAAATCAAACGTAAATATCTAAGCCCCCTCCCTGGTTTAGAGCTTCTCCTTCACCCTCACAGCTACTTCCGTAATGGCCATGCAATCAATCGCTGTGAGCTTTGGCACAAGGGATGGGGTAGAAACTTTTCTCTGTGTGTGTACAGGGGAAAGGGGATGATCAGGATGAAGAGAAAGGATCAGGGAGCAGGACAGCAGATTTGTGCCAACAAAGAAAGCTTTTTCTTTATGTCACCTTCATTCCTGTTTTGCTCCCCCCAGCTCCTTGCCAGCCACCAGCTAAAACCCAAACCAGTTTTGAGTGCTCAGGTTCTGTCCAAGGGAACAGAAGCCTACTGTGAGAAGCACAAATGTTGAGGTGAAAGAGAAGAAATCTCCTAAAATGATTGTTAAAGGTCAGCTACTACTTAATTTAGAACATATATTGCTAATGAGAATTGCCTGGGTAGGCTGTACAGATTACTAGAAAATCCCTTCCATACCTCAGTTAGTCTAACTACTTAAAACTCCCTCTGTTCCCTCCCCAGCTACCCCCTGACTGCCACTGCTTGCAGGACATCTGCCAGGGGAGGATGATAAGACAAAGAAGCCGCCATAAATCACAGCTGCTAATTGCAAAGCCGTGTGTATCCGTCCTTGCCCTTTTGTGCCTTCGCCTGCAATCCATGGCTTGCTCACCATCTCCCTGTCACTACTGCTCTCCCCTGTCTCTCTGTGCTGCTCCCCTTTATGTTTTGAAGCTCAGTCTCTACTTCTCCACAGTCAGCTTGCTTGACTCCTTGTGTCTTCATCCTTGAGCAGTCCTGGCCTCTTCACCATCTTGTTCACTCCTTTTATATTTCTCCTCTTCTTCCTAGAGCTTCATCACCCTCCTTACGTCCCTGCTCGTCTCTTTGAACAGACACACACGATAGGTTTTGCTGTTGCCATGCTTTTCTGACATTAACTAATTATGATCTACAAGCCAGAAGGTCAGCAATAGATTCTTAAGTTTTACAGCCCTCAATCCCACAATTTGTGTGTCAGTGGACACACAAATATGGATGGTCTTTCAGGGCGATGGTCAGACCCAGATTCCAAAAACCTGTAAAACCAGTAAAAAAGGCTGTTTCACACCACAGAAGCACTCCCTTGTCAGCACAGGCTGCTCCTGGTGCTCGAGAGAAAAGCCACATCATCTTCACTTTAATGTCAGGAAATATTCTGGAGGCAAAACTGCCGACCTTTGGGTCATCTCTTCATCCTTAAAACATTAGCCAGCCTCCAGATTTCCAGGAACAGTTTTTTTACCAGCCAGGAGAGTGTTGGGAGATTTTAAGAGGCCATAGTTTTACTTTCAAGTGATTTAGGTAGATCCCAGGGAGAGAAGGAGAGCCCTTAGGGATTACTAGGAGTTAGTTTAGTGTTTCACTGGAGGGAAAATAAAGTGCTGGGAAAACCAAGACCTGACAGTCTCCATGGCAGTGTTTGACAACCTGGAGAAAACTATCCCTGATATTTGCTGTCAGTGCTTTGTTCAAGCCTGAACTGCCTACACCCAAGCAAAGTTGCTCCACAGGTTTCAAACACTGACAAATTGTAGGGGAAACAGGGTTAAAATATTTCAGAGAACAAAGCAAACCAGGAAAGTTCTTCCATGAGCCAAAACAATTTTTTTTTTTTTGCAGCATCGGCGGGAAACTTCCAGACTGTGGGACCCCAGCATTAGCAAATCTTGTTAACAAGCTGCTTGAGCGTTTGTGTGAGGCACCAGAAGAATGGGTTATGAGTCTTATTGATTTAATGACAACTATCACTGCTAGGAATTGATGCTTTCATTAGAGAAACCAGGTTAGCAATAGACTTGTGAATGTTTGGCCAACTCAGGAGATGGCAGGGTACAAATGGTTTTGCCAACTGAAATAAAACTTACTGGCAAGGTGTAATGTAGGAAGACTCTGCTCATGTCATGGGGCTATAACACGCCTCTGATTTACCAGATTACAAAATCCTATAGTTGCTGAAACCCACCAAAGATTACGATTAATATATCATCCCTTTGGAAAAGAACAGTATGATGAAAGTAAGTACTTGTTGCTGAAAATTGTCTTTGAAACCCTGCGAATAGGATTCAGTTTCCCCATACTGGAAATCTTGGCTGATGATGCCAAATACCTTGGATAATGATTCCTAGAAAAATATAGACCATGTGAGGCAGAGAAAGGCCTTTCCCTTTTTCTGCTGAAATAAAAGCCCAAGAGCCCGAGGATGTGGTATTTTAAGAAAACAGTGAGATTAAGTGAAAGACACTAAGTGTTCACAGCACTTCTGACAGAGATAAAGTGCAGGATCAGTTTCTATCAGATGGAGAGCACACAGCCTGCGCTTCAGGGGAGAGTCTTAATGATTTAATAGGGCTTTCCCACCCCTCCCTACAAGCTCCAGTCCTGCACACAGATATGTGAGCGTCAAGTGGAGACAATCCCAGATGCAAATAAATCATCAGAAACCCTCATTCAGGGTCTCAGCACTGAAGATGTTGCTTGGGCATATTCCACGCAAGAAGCAAAGCGGCTTTCCCTGTGCCAGGTTATGTCACACATCTCCTGGAGGAGAGTCAATGTCTCTTATCATTGTTTCTACTGCTCCTGGGGCTACAGCCTGTGTTTTGTTTGGTGTTTCAGGCTTTTTCACTGGCACTTAGCGAGTGTACAGTGATCACATACATGATGGGAGGAGGGTCGCAGAATTTTCTGGATTCTGCTTCCTGTCTTCCTTTTTTTGTCTGTGTCCCTTCCTACCTTGGCCCCAGTTTCTGTTTCCCAATGGATCTACTCCAGGTTGTCCACCACACGTAGCCTCCACTCTAACATTCGGTTAGGTGGAAACCTCCAACCTTCAATTAGATGGGAAAGGAAGAAAGAAGAGAAATTTCCGTGTGGCTGCTTGTGGTGCAACCTTTACCTTTATGTTTGCTGGGGAACAGGGTCTTAAATCTCTGGCATCCTCATTGACTCCATTACTGAGGAGGGATGTCCTCTGCAAGCTTCACCTGCTCTGTATAATATATCAATGGAGGCTTTGGCCACCCAAGGCCAATGTTTAATCATGTGAACATGACAGTGTACGTGGATCTAACAAGACCTACTAATTTTATCTACAGGGAGAAGGGAAGCTTGTAATGGTACCAACTACACTAAGTAACAGCCAAGAAAACTCTAGTCCCAAATCGCACATAAGAAGCTCTGGCACCCACAAATTTCACACGATTTTTGGGTGCTCACCACCTCCCAGGCAGGATGTGTCCTCAAACGACAGAGCTGAGAAGAAAAAAAAAAGGAAAAAAAAGTTCTCTCAAAATACCAGTAAAACATGCTTCTGATGCAGAATTAGCATTTGGCAGAGAAGTGACTCATGGTGACTGAGGGCTTCGTGCATCCCTTCTCTGAAGCAGCCAGGATCTTTTTCTGGGCTTGTGAATCACTAGAAAATGGTAGATGAGCACATCTTGACCTAAGCAAAAAACTGAGGGTGTTAAAGAAGATGAAGGGCTCTTCTCTGCTCTCTGAAATAGCACTGCCGGGAACTTTGTGATGCCAGGAAGAGGGAAAACAGCATTTCCAGGGGTGGGTTAAAAGGCACAAAACCTCATTTACAGTGGATTCCATGTCTTTGGAAAGCCCAACTGTGAACGAAGGGTGGATTCCGCTGTACGCAGAGCGGGCTCCTGTGTGGGAAGGGGACATGTCAGCTCCTTTGAGGGACTGATGCCCTTTTTATTGATTGTAGGACCCCATGTTTTAGAGGGCCTGGCACATTTTCCAGTTGCTTTTGTGACCCATAACCCCACCGAGAGTCCAAAAATCGCATCTTCAAGCTCTTCACAAAACCACTTCAGACTCCTTTGAGAAGAAGCCATGGGAGTGGGGAATCAGGAAAGCACCTGAGCATCACCCTAAACCCCCTCTACACACTCCTTGACACACAGCCTTACATCAGTGGCACTGCGTGCAACAGAGCCAGAATTTTAAGGACAGGCCACATGAATTGCAGTTTTACCACCTAAATTGCGACAGGACAGAAGGAGGGAGACATTTGTAAGCTTATTAAGTGAAGCACATATATAATCAATTTGGGTTAGAGTCCAGCTGCATGAAATGGGGCAGGCACGACACCTTCAGTTCCACAATGTTCTGGTAAAACCTTCCTGGCCAAGGGAGGGCACAGTATGGAGCCAGCAGACACATCTGGCTGTCCAAACACTACACCAATGCCCCAGATGCTCCCTTGCTTTTTTTCCCCATGGGTGTGCTTTGTAGGGAGGTGATTCCAGGAGCCCAGGCTGTCCAGGCAAGGAGAGGCAACAAAATACATTTCATTTGTGGTCGAATAGCTGGGTTTCCTGATTGCTAAGGTGAAAATACCAGCCCCTCTTCTGCTTCCTTGTTTTGTAATTACCCCACTTCCTTCCTTTATCTCCTTTATTTTTTTAATCCAGATGACTCCCCACACCAATGTCCCTGAGTCAAGAGGTCTCTTATCCTGTAGCACAGAGAAATAAATGTTGATGGTGATCCTTTTTTTTCTTCACATGAAGTAGAATTAAGTGCCAGCTTTTGTCACAACTATAAAACATTCTCTTCTCCCGGCAGAGGATTCCCTTTGGATAATTGCTCATCACAAAATAGCAGCTTCCCAAGCATCCCCCATTAATTATCCTCCCGGTCAAGGTTTCCAGGACCTTCCTACTACAAAAACACCATGACACTGATGAAATGGCTTAACCTGAGCTCATCTTAAACAATCTAACTCAGGTTTTGTGGGAAGTGTAGCCACGACTACAGAGAAATACTCAGGGTAAACATTTGAGGTGGTGGTGAGGAAAAATCTTAGCTGAGCTCTGTTGGATGGCAGCATCATGATATCAGTGCTGCCAGAGGCACTTTAAGGATGCCTGGGTGAGTGACTGGATGTGTCATTCCTCATGACTCCAGACATCCAGGTGCAAACTCCATTTTTGCCACTTGAGTCACGGATGCAGGCAAGTGACTTCAGGCTTTTGTGCTTCCCTTTTTCAGACTTCAAAGGAAGGTGAAAACTGCTTCCCCCATGCTGTTGCTGAAGGGGATCCAAGCAGGAGCCCATGAAGGCTTTCTGCTTTGCTGTAGGATCATCCACCTGCCCTAAGGTACCTGCTGAACCTTTTTGCTGAGCAGCAAAAGAGCAATGCACAAGCGATACCGGCCCTGCCATGCTGATCTGAGTACAAAACGCTGCCTCAGTGAGGCTGCTGCACTGAGCTCTTCAGCTAAGCATGGCAACAAAGACAAGCAAAAAAAAAAAAGGGGGGAGTAAAATTCAAATCCTGCCACTGCTTTCATGGTAATCAGCACAGGCATTATGCAGAATGATTTGTAATTTTACACTGACAGCTATTATCTTCTGGCAGCCACCATGACTTAAATGTCTGATGTTGCAAGGGGCTGAGGTTTTTGTGCCTTTCACAGGAACCTCAGTAAGGAGCCTGAAGAGAGGGAAATGCTGCTCTGCAGTCCTTGTTTCAGTCCTGGTGTATGGATCCCAGCAGTCCTTTCTTGGTGCTTATGGTAGTGCTGCGACACTGACCTCGCTTGAAATGCCTCTTGCAGAGCAATAGAAGAAACACAGCCCGTGGACTTTGCTTGTAACATCCTCTTTTTCTTCGGATGAAGTGTCTGAAGCGAGACAAGATGCAGGGATAAACCCCACAGCTTGATTCAGCATCACAAATTTTGAATATGAGTAATGTCAAAGCAACATCCAGGCTTTTACTTGAGTGAAAACTCTTTTGTTTTTTTTAATGCCTTTTAGACAGACAGAGCAGGTAGCAAGTGCCTGGGTAAAGTGATTAAGTAACTCTTCAGTTGTACAGGTTCACAGGAAATCATCTAATCTTCCTTACAACTCACAAAACAAGGGAAACAGGAATGCAAAAAACATGAAAGAATATGGAGAATGAGAAATTCTCTCTTTTGCCTTGACTTTTGCTTGTCTTTTCAACCAAATTTTTTAGTAATCCAAATCTTGAACTACCTCAGTGATGGGTAGAGCTTCAGACTCGTGAAATGTCTGGTCCTGGACACTGAATAGGATCAAACACAAAATGGGACAAGGCTCCAGAGCTGTAATGCTCCAGTTTGGGTTCATTCATAATATTAATATTTCTCTTGCCATCAGGTCTAGTTCATTCAAGATGCCTGGGTAGCTCAGGCCCTCCCACCAACCGCAAGAATACCCTGCCAACCCACAGGGATTTTCTATCAAGCTATTTTTAGAAAAAAATTAGAATTTTGAATCAATAAAAAATTGGCCAGAGTTCCATCTGTGTCAAGCCTGGCTGGTTTTCAATCAATCTTTTCATTAAATTTTCATGTTTTGATAGAAAATTTCAAAAAGGAGGATTTTTTTATTTTGCAGGGAAAAATTCTGACTTTCAAGCAAACCAGCTATAATTTGTCCAAAGGTGATCCACACTTACAGAACTTCTTTGGCTTCTGTGAATATTTCTAGTTTTTGTCTGGCTACTTTTGATGGTTTATTTAAGGTGTTGTTGGCACAAGAGAGATATTTTTGTGTGCTTTTTAAAAGCTTTTAAATTTTTTTGCTTTCATTCGGGAAGCTTTTCTGTGCCCAACAGCTGACAAGCTGTTTCTAGCTCTAGTGGTTTGTCCAATAAAATATACTAACATTCCCTAGGGCCTTGATACATTTCTGTGATGCTCAGGAAAATACGGGGCTGCCACTCCCACCTCAAAGCCTCTCACCAAGTACTCTGCTTGATGTGTAAAAACCCCAGTGTCCTCAGGCATTTGTAATTTAGAGTTCAGGTTATATAATGCACCATTCCCTTCAATCCTGATCAGGACAGATCCAAGGTCATTTCCCTGGTAACTTCAGGAGATTTTGGCACAAACCCACGCCTTCTTATTTTATCATTATAGGCCACTTTTGGAAATCTTTCCAGATATCACCCAAAGCTCCTCAACCCAAAGAAAGACGTTTTTCAAAGTCGTTTCTTCCTTGCAATGCTTTTTTTTCCCAGGTGCTCCCTTTTAGGGTGTTGGCAACTTTTTGAGACGTTGCATGCTGTCCAACACGAGATCCGAAGTGAAGTGCCCCAGTGGTCCCCCAAAGTGGAGGGACAGTCCTCCCAGGTGGCTATGGCACCTCTGGTCTGGGGGCACAGGAGCCTGGCCAGCTGGCTGATGAACACCAAACCAATCCCATCCAAGTAAAGCCATTTTTACTTTATTTCAAAGACATGGCCACTCTCCTCACCCAACCGACAGTGGCTACAGCTCCATAGCTTCTCCTTCCCCCTCCTCCCCAAGCCTTCCCTGGGCCCTGGGGTCCTCCAATATTTGAGATCTTCCTTTTAATCTCAGATTTAGCCTTGAGAAGAGTAAACTCTTTGCAGCCTGGCTGGAGCCAGGCGGGAGCTACTCCCTAGCAAACATCTTCTCCTTTGTTTTGCCCGGTAATGTTATCTAGGCCATTGTTTTACCTTTCCTGCTCAGCCCCACTCAAGGTGACTGAAACCACATATGAACCCTAACATGGGGAGCTCTGAGTTTTCAGGACCCATCTTCACCCATTCTTTGGATGTTCACCTCACCTTCTCCATCCTAATTCCCACCACACTGAGAGCTCGAGAGATTACTCACTTCTTTGTGGCAATGTCTCACTAATCCTGCCCTGGGTAAGATTTGCTGGGATGATTCTTCACAGAGGATGTGGCAAGATCCTCATCCTGCTATGTCATCCGGTGGGGTGTCCCTCATACACCTGAACACAGTGTCTGTAAAAAAACCCAAATCCCTAAGGCTCAGTTCTGTAACAGTGAGCAGGTCTGTGTAAATAAAAAAAAAAAAAAAAAAGAAAAAAATTAAAAGTTCAGAGTTGACTGAACAGAGTTGAATTCAGGGAGTTGACTGTTATTTCCCCACTCAGCTCTGTGTTTACCTCTGAACATCAGCACTCGTGGCAGGGCTGTGTTTCCATTTAACACACACTCCCCCCCTTAGATAATTACACTTAATTGCCGGTGTCGGTGGCTCAGACGTCTGCCAGGCTCCACCGTGGTTACAGCAGCAGCGCTCAGGAGCCAAGCAGGTCCACCACATGTGGTCCAAGATGCAACCTGAGGACACCCAATGCCACTTGCACCCCCACCCTGCTCCCTTGGCAGCTCTGGGAAAATCAAAAAGACCCATGATCTGTTACAGTGGGACCCAGAGACTGCCCCAGCATGCAGTCAACTCGGGCCAGTAGTTAATCTACGAAGTGGGAACAGTCCCTTTCATCTCAGCAAATTAACTCCGAAGGATAAGGATGGTGACGGAGCCGACAGCAGCTGAGTTTGTCACAGCTTTCAATTTAGAAGAAACAACCCGCTAATGTGTGCTCTGAGCAGATGGATGTCACACAAGCCAGGGTTTTAGGAAGCATTCCTAATTTTTCCAGACTTCCCTTCTTAAGACCTTCCCATTGCCTTTTTTTAGCTTCATGGAGGTGGGCAAGGGCCAAAATGGGGTGGTGGTGGAGCCACGGCCAGGGAAGGATGGGAAGGACTGGCTGGAAATGCTCTGACACAGGATGGGGAGCACTAAGGCTGGTGTAACCAGTCCCCCGTGGGGACCTGCAACCTCTCCCAAGAGGAAGCAATTTGCTCCTGGAGCCATTGTTCCTGTACTGTTTTTCTCACCTGGAAAATACACTCTTTGAAAGAAGGACCTCACAGAGCTTTATGAAGTCAACAGTCTGGCCCCAGCAGATAATTTAGATGCCAGATTTGCAACAGCCTCTCAAGTATTTTGCTCATTGCTCGAATGGCGTTTAAAGAAAATTTTTCTGTCTTACACGTGAAGCCCTTCACTTTTTCTTAGATTAGCTTCTGAAATGCCCAACCCTGCAGTAAGGTTAGCAAGAGCTTGGTGTTCACCCTTTAAGGTACGAATCAGTGTGAGTGGGCACAGGATAGCTCATAGCCTGCCTGCCTGCTCACTTAAGGATCTGCTCCACAGCACCAGGAACAGGCTTTATTGCCAAATAATCCTTCATTTTTTAAATCCTCTACCCCAGCACTCTGAAATACGAAGAGATAAATATTAATATCAGTGTTTCCCTGCGCCACACTCACAGAGCATGTTCACAGTGTTTGCCTGTATCATTTCAGCCAAAAAGTGTTGTAACACTTCTTCTCGGTGATCATTTGGGAAAGCTGTTGCAATGTGCCACCTGCCCCTCCACACAATGCGCCTGTGCCCTTCTTTCACTGGCAGCTACAGGAACCAGATGCCCAGGTGTGGAAGATAATTTCCCCATGGCAAGGAACATCTGGCTCTTTGGCAAGCTCAAAAGGCCATTGTGTCAACCAACCTCCCTGATGTCAGTTTTGGTTGCACAATGGGGTTGTTCGTGAGCTGGCACCAAAATCTTTTTCTTCCAGGCACCTTCTGTCTTCAGGGGACTGTTGAACGTAGAAGATTGGTTGCTTTGCCCAAAAGACCTGGTTTCTTGAAAGCTTCTCAGCTTATCTATGCTCTCCTTGTTTCTCAGATGAACTCTTTGCTAACCTCAGAGCTAACCACCCTTCTGCTATTTACAGTGGCTTCTTTTTTCCGTGGCAAAGGTTTACGCACTGACTTTTCCCCCACACACCTCACTTTTGCCTTCTGTTTGTCTCACCCAACTTCAAGCAGTTCTCTGAAAAAGTGGAGTGAAAATAAGGAGTTCTATCATCTCGAGTTGTCCCTCTAATCAATGGCCCAGAAGACAGAGGAGGTATTTCCCCTGATAGGAGTTACAGCTGTGGGACAGGGTGTGATTCTTCATGTCCCATGCCAGAAGGATTTTGTGGATATCTGCTTTGGGCATGCATTTATGGGTATAAAAGAGCCAACAGCCACATGAGGTGCAGATGCAGTGAAGAAAGTAGCCTTCAATTAGCTATCATTTTTTTGGCTGTTGAAAAATATGCCTTCTGTCTTCTATCAAGTGCACTGAAATGTCTCTACATTATATGAAATAATTTCCTGCTCTTTTTTTTTTCTTAGATATCCACCCATTTTTTTCATATATTAACATTTTCTATAGTAGAGTGGCAAATTATTGTGGTAGAGCTAAACTACTGTGGCTTCAAGAGTTTTGCAAAAATAGGGGTTTTATATTAGACAAACACAGAGGTTTTGGTTAGTCTGAGGTAGCAGCAAATGAGGCAGAAATAAAAAACTTGGAAAGTTAAGAGAGTGCTCTCTCTGTTTGGTTTGCTACTTACATAGGAGGCATTCTTGATTTTAAAAGAAACTTTCTTTAGGCCCCTTCTTAAACTGATGCTGTGCTTTGCCAGGACCTGAAATGTAAAAATTGAAAATAATGGACTGTCCTGCATCAATTGTGAGACATTTACATCTTGAATGCAGCCTCTTGCTATTATTAATCTATTATTAATTGTCCTTTTCCCAGGGCAGGTCATGAAAAATGGGCTGCTTTGAAAACAGGCTTCCCCAGCATGTTGATGGAAGGAGGGAAGATGGACACGGTTTGGGTTCTACATCTTGTTGCTCCTGGGGCACCTCTTTCCTGTTCCTTCTGCCTTCAGGAGAGGAGAGGAGTCCAAAAGCACAACTGCCAGGCCAGAAGTCACTGTTTTCACTAGGTTCATCCCAAATCCCACTGAGATATTCATGCAGAGGGGTTTCTCCCTCGGGGCTTTTGTTTTGGCAGCTCTAGCTCAGCAGATGGAGAGGGACCACCAGGTCTCTATCAAAGCCATGGGCAAAAGCCCCAGGAGACCAGGTTAGCTCCAAGCTAGCTCTGGGATAGCTGCTCCTGCAAAATGGCCATGGGTTAAGTGTCTGAGTGGAAAAACTTAGACTAAGAGGTGCATTGTGCTGCCTAAAAATAGCTACCGCTTCTTTATCCAAACCACATCCCTCCAGAGGGCTCCAGTATTTAAGCCAACTGGATGCTGGGAGGAATCCTGATCAGGGAGACATTTTGCTTTGGCCACAGATCTCTCTGAAGTCACTGGGAAGCATCTGCAGAGGCAATGGCAGAGCTTGGCTGTGGCCCATGCCCACGCACTGCAGCAGCGCCTCGGCTGTTTCAGTGGTTTCCTTTAATTGGGGTGATCGCTCACAGGCGGAGGAGCAAATTAAAATCCTGTGAACTCAGCTATATAAAGAAGCTCAGGGATAGGCAGACACAGAACCATGGAGTCATTTTAGGTTGGAATAGAACTTTAGGATCTTCAAGTCCAACCATTAATGCAGCACTGTCAAGGCCACCACTAAACCATCTTCCCAAGTGCCACACGTCTTTTAAATACCTCTGGGGATGGTGAGTCCACCACTTCCCAGGGCAGCCTCTTCCAGTGCTTCTCCAGCTCCTTCCCCAGCTTTATTGACCTTCTCTGGACATGCTCCAGGACCTCAATGTCTTTTTTGTAGTGAGGGGCCCAAAACAGGACACAGGCTTCAAGGTGAGGCCCCATCAGTGCCAAGTAAGGGGGATGATCACTGCCCTGGTCCTGCTGGCCACACTATTTCTGTGACATGAGAGGGAGATATCACTTGTCACCCCATTCTCTGCCCCTCTGTTCCCCTCCAGACACCGTGTTTGCCTTATCAAGAGTGTTTGCCTGGAGGGAAGAGGCTCTCCAGAATATGGTGTCTTACCACAGGCCGTTTGCAGCATGTTTTGAGGAGACCACGACCCACCCTGCTGAGCCTGTGCCTCCAAACTCACTTCTCATGTGTCTCCCCTCACAGCAGGATTCTTGCATCTTCCCCTCAAGGAGATGGATGGAATTTTGGATGGGAAGGGTCAAGGTCCAGTTGAATCCAACAAGTCTCGTTCCCCCACCACCCGCACCCTGTCAGGGCTGTCCTCTGTGTAGCTCAGCTTTGCTCCTTCCATGACAGCAGACAACTCAAATATTATTTTAAAAAAAATCAAAATAAAATTGTACCACAACTCTTCTACTCCCCAAAGCTCCTCTTTTTCTTCCTTTCCAGCGACTTTCTTTCTTTAAATTTAAGAAGGTGCTGGTCACCTTTGCTCCAAAAATACACAAAGCCGCTGCATAACTATTTTCCAAATAATTAATCTTTCCAGTGGAATAACGTAAAGCCCCACGTTTCCTGTTATTTTACACAGCTGCAATTTGTAACAAGAGATCCCGCGCTGCGCTACGTGGGCAGAGGGCCAAGGACGTGGCGCTTTACCTACACAAGAGCCCTACATAACTAATCCTTCCCTGCATGTTAAACAGTTAGGTACTGTTCAGTTCAAGAAAAAAAAAAAAAAGGAGAGGGAAAACAAAAGCCTTTCTTTTGGTTGTCATTTCACAGTTTGGAGTTAAGTTTTCAGTCTAATTCTCTTTTGTTTTGTGAACTTCGGGGGTTGGGAATGCCCCCTTCTTGGCTGCCAGGGACATACGTGCTCAGTTCCACCACCAGTAGGCTGTTTTGGAGATTAATTCACATTTCAAACAAATATTTTGTCTGTCATAAAGCTTACAGCCACCTGCATAACTGGGATCTCAGGATATGCCAAGTACGAGCATGGCAATCCTTACTTCTCTGCCCAAAACCAAGCTTGGGGGGAAATCATGGGGAGATGGCCAGGAGATAAGGGATGTCCCTGGATTAGGAGAGTCCTTGGAGCGCCACTGTAGCCAGGCATAAATCAGAACCACCCTGAGATGGGGAGAAAGGATGCCAGGAGCTGCACTGGTCCCCTGCCAGCTGCATCACTCTGGGATGATATAAAGCCTCCATTGGCAAGCCTTCATCGCTCCTCTGCCTGGCACAACACTCAGTGCTGGAGCATGGAGGGTCTGGCCTCCCAAAATCACTGAGTGTCTCTTGTCATGTGTGTTTTACATACCCGTAATAACAGAATCATGTGTACTGTGGAGGGAATGCAGGGGTTAGCTGAAACAGTAGCAGTGTTTGTAGGTATTATAAACCATCATCAGAAGCATGCATACTGCTATTACACTTTCAGGATAATAGTGAGAAGGACTGGGATATGGCAAAAATCAGTTATAGATTGTTGTCTTATCAAACTGAGGGACGGGATTTCAAAGGCTCATACCCTTAAGGCTTTCATTCAGCAAAGCACATACGCATAATGTGCAAGCTCATGGGTCAAACTCCCAATTTCACCCCTAAAGATATGCAGGAGTTGGATGTGGGATGGGAAGGTCTAAAAGCATCTCAGCCAGTTCAGCATCTAATGCCCTGTACTGTCAGTGGGATTTTAGGCATCTATTTCACTTTCAGACCCCTAAATACACTCCAAGTATCTAACCTGTGGTTAATGGGACTAACATGAGGTGGGTGGAATGGAGTAGAGGATGTGGCCCTTGTAAGAGCAGGTGCTGCTGCTTGCCTCCTCTTTTTGGTGATGAGATGAGGATCTGAGTGCATTCTGTAAAAATCACAGTTCACTCAGCCCAGTGAGGCAATGAGCAAAATGAGGCAAAATTTGAAGGATACTCCCATCTGTTTTGGGGGGGTACCATCAGACCTCCAAGCGATGGAGTGGGCCTGCTGGGAGGAGTGAGTGAGGAGACTAGAGGCTGTGGTTTCCCCCTTGGCCCTACCCATGGCTTGTGCTCACGTTGATGGGACTTACCCCAGAGGATGGAGAAGTGCCTGGTGCCCGTGTCAGGATCAGTCCTGGATGGTCAGACTGGCTGCCCTGGTGTCCAGAGCACGTGGTGTCACATCAGCCACATCAGCTGCAACGTACAGGAGTAACCATTTGAAAGGGAAACAATTTGAAATTAAGCAATGAGGAGAACAGCTTCCAAAAGGCATGAAAATTAGCTTGTTTCATGCTTAGAATAACCCCATTACCTCAATATCCTGAAAGAATTATGCCAAACTTCCCATGCACACACACACACACACACAAAATCCCCCTTTGGGCTACTTAACAACAGCGAGAAATTTCAGAAGAGGAAGCTCCTGAAAGGAGGGAATTTGAAACAAAAGTGTCCTTTGGAACAGAACTACAAAGTAGGTATCATCATGCTTTGATATTTAGAATGGCAATTGTTCTCCTTATTGTGCAATATATTTCTTTTGTACCAGCAAATTCTTGAAAAAAAGCTTAATCTTGCACACACTGTACATTAGGAAACTTTTCAAATTAAGACCTCGTTGAGACACTGATCAATGCAGTGGTGAGGAAGGCCAAGAGAAAGAAAAAAAAAAGGCAGATCAGAGAGGGAAAATTATTTCCTTCCGGCCAGAGAGAGCTATTTATTGTAAATAAGGATGGGGGAGCTTATGCTGCATTATGAGAAATTATGTTTGTGTCTTAACTTTGCCTATCCAAGACCACAGCTGATGGGTTTGCACCCAGGTAAGGTGCCTGTAGAGATAATTGTGCTTCAAGGGTGTTTAATGTTCTCCTTGCACACAGGTGCCATCAAACTCCAGGTGTCTATCAGCACTTAAAAACCTGTTCATGACCTTTTTTCGATTCAAAGTACAGAACAAAACACTGGAATCACATTAAATCCTTGCTTTTGCCTTGTGTTTGCTCTTGGTCTCTTCTTCACACGTGACTAAAAGTCCACTTTTTTCATCAGAGTGATCCAAAAGACTGTCACCTTGAAACGACTTCATGTCGGCACAATTCTTACTAGACATTAGAGAATCCCTACCAGCAAGTTGCCCCAACACTGGAAAAACTTCTATCAGCTCTTGCATGGAAGAGACACAAATCCAGGGTCAATTTGGACATATTTTTTTTACTGCTTGCAGAAATTTGTAGTTTGGGCAGTTTCTCCCAGGGTGGCAAATAGGCAGAGGAGGCTGTAGAAGAAATGGAAAGGACAGGATGAGAGATCATATATCGCTGGGGAAAGGAACATAGGAGGAAAGCTGATGAATTGGTGAAAAGAAAAAGAAAGGAAACCAAAAAGTGAAATAAACTTGCAGAAACATGGAGAAGTTCCAGTAAAAGGGGAAAGAGAAACAATCTGGGAACATGAGCAATGTGGACAGTATATTTAGTTAAGCCATTGACACTCATGGGAAAAGTGACAATTGCA
Source organism: Cephalopterus ornatus (assembly GCA_013396775.1). Taxonomy (NCBI): domain Eukaryota; kingdom Metazoa; phylum Chordata; class Aves; order Passeriformes; family Cotingidae; genus Cephalopterus; species Cephalopterus ornatus. Next base: position 382,527 of record VZRE01013686.1, on the reverse strand, counting down.
GGATTTAGGTCTTAATCCAACAGGGGAATTTCAGCACGGGCTTATTTTTAGATATGTGAGTAATCCTCATGATTGCAGTTCAGAAAGGTAGATTCCAGCTCGTATCAAACCTGTTACCAGCATGTTAGAAAAAATCAAAATATTTTAAACCTCTTTTAAGTCACGTTTTATTTTTTCCCTATGAAAAGATGCACACACCCAAATTTATTTATATTAATAAGGACAGGGAGGTGGCTGCTGTGAGATGGAGAAACGGGGTTTGAGGTTTGCCCTGGACTGAGACAGGTCTGCCTGGGGAGGCTGCTCCTACTCCGGTTGCACTTTGCTGAGAGCAGAGCTGGAGAACAAAGCAGCCTGATGGAGAGACTTCTGGCATGATGGAGTGACCAGCAGAACATGGACACCCAAGACATCACATCCTCAGGAATGGGACTTGTCTGGTGTGGAGAAAACAGGGCAGGTCACAACTGCCTCCCTTCCAGGCTCTTGCAACCTGTACAGAACTTGGCTTGGGTACAAAGGGAGCAGAAAACCACATCTGAGGGTGAGCCTGGCTCACACATTCAGAGCACAACTTATAATATTTACATTTTAGATGAGATAATATTATTATAGTAATTTATTGATTGGTTCCAAATCTACTGTCTCCTCCTAAAAGTCAGCCTAGACAGAAGTTTCACATCAAGAATTTTATTCACTGGATTTTAGGGTGGTTTTTTTTTTTTGGAGGAGGCAGGATTGCTAGCTCTTTCTGCATCCATCCTTTCAAAATACTTTCAAAAACAAGTGCTTCAAAAATAAGAAGCTTAAGCCTTTCAGGTACTGAGAAAACAGTAATGCTTGGAGTCAAACGCTCAGCTTGGGAGCGAGCTGTTCCTACATGGGGATGGTCCTGCTCTTTCTTGGTGATATTTTATCACTTGCTGCAAGCACTGCAGTGTCCCCTGACACAGCAAAGCCCACCATGGGCTGCTCCTTAAAATCCAGTGCCAAATCTCCGTTGATACCCAAAAAGATTAACCACCATCCTCATCATCCCCTCTTTGTGCTGGTTTTTGTACTGATAAATCCACTGGCTATTCAAACATCCAAGGAGAGCTGCGCCTCCTCTCGCAGAGGCTGCTCTTAGCCAACTCCACACTGCTCCAGAGCTTCAATACCTTCAGGAAATTTAGGAAATTAGGATGCCTGAAGGGGTCCCCAGTTGCTGGATGCGGTGTGATATCACAGAGAGATGGTTCCTCCACTGGACCTTGATGTGGTGCTGGTGGATCCCACAGAGAGCCCCAAACCTGGGAGAAATTACCACCCTCCCTGAAAAGAAGCATATCTCATGGCATTGGCTTGGCAGAGAGACCTGACTGTGTCAGCCTGGCATCTTCTTGCTTAACAGGCTAAGTTTTAGCAAATAGTCTCAGATCAGAAGAATCTGTCAGTGGGTTACTCCACTCCTCTCCATTGGATTGACGTGAACAACTTCAGCAACGCTCCATAACTGAAAATTTCTTCTGGAAGAGACTTGACACCAAGTGAGATCTGGCCAGTCCATCCTCATCCTTTTACCAGTGATACGTGAGTATCTAACTACTATCTGATAAGGAGATCTCCATTAACTGCACTCCTACAAATACATATCAAATCACATCCAAGTTTGCCAAACTTTGCAAGGAGGAATTAAGGAATACAAAACAGATGGAGAAGTGACTGATATGATCAGATGCTTAGAAAACTAAAAAAAAAAAAAAAAGGGAAAGTAACTTGATTCTCATTTTAATTAGCATAGAATGTTGTCCTCGTATTTATGCAAGCATTTTATACTGCCTTAGATACAAGTTCTTTGTAGCAAGCTTGCTGCTATGGGGCTGATAGAAGGAGCTCAGAGAAGCAAGCATCAGGTCCTCTAACACCCCAGCCCTGAAATCTGGATTAGACAGCCATGGTTTAAAAAGGCCAGGTGGGAGCAGCAGCTTTATTTATGGGAGGGTTATCTACAGTATTGTGGACTGATGGTGACAGAGATGGGAATTCTGGGCTAGAAATGCACTCTAACATCCCTCAGACTTTTGCCTTTAATCACTTTGAGAGTAACATTTAAATCCACAGAGGAGAGATCACTAACTGGTGGCACTGAACCAGCCCGTGCATCTTGCTGAACTTCAGCACCCCTCCTTCCTCCTCTGATCCTTAGTATGGGGAGAGGAGGAGCGAGGAGGGGGACCAAACAGCACAGCAGGACTTCAGAAACCCTCCCAACATCCAAGTCAGGCATAGACCTTGGACACCCATTTATTCTAGTAAGAAGCGTTTACCGGTGCCAACCGGGCAGCCGCAGGAGCAAGAACTAGGATACACGTTGCAACACCCGGGCGAGGCAAGGCGGCTCGTGGGGAACGTGTGGATCATTTCCCACCCCCTTTCTCCCTGAGCCTGACTGCGGCAGAGAGCCTTCAACCCCCTTTGCACCTCCCGGCCTCCCTCTCCCGGCTCCATCCGTGCCAAGCCCAGCTGCTCGGCTCCTGGTGCCGCCGCAGCTCCCGCTCCCGCTCCCGCTGGCTCGGCTGCTGCTGAGCGGGGCCGGGGAGGGCCCTGGTGACGCACCCGATCGGTATTAGAAGACTTCACTGGCTATTTATAGGCCCCCACCGACCGCAGAAGGCTCTTGGCCTCGCTTTTTCTCCCTCCCTCTCTCCCTCCCTCCATCTCACTCACTGGCTTTAGCTCAGCGCAGGAGGGGGAGCAAAAGAAATGCTGTCAATAAACAAGTTCCAAGTGCAACATTCTCAAGCACAGCAAAATTTCTGCCCCTCCGTTAGTGGATTCAGTCTGAACAAATTATTTCCAGCACGCTGGCTTTTCACTCTGGTGTTCTTTCCTCCTTTTCAGCTTGGATTTCTTTCCCGTTTTGCCTTTTCTTTTTTTTTTCCTTTTCCCTCTCTGTCTGTGCAGTTTCACTTTCCAGTTCCTGGCATCGGCTTGGCTGTTCCTCAGCAGGGCTGGATACAGCCCAGAGAGGGGGAGACCTCTCTATTGAGCTTGGCAGATTTCCCCAGTTCCTGCCAGGCGCTTCCCTGTGTGTCTCTTCCCACTACCGAGGCTGAGCCCTGACCCTTATTTTGGCCCATGACATCTGAAGCTCTCCTGACCTCAGGACCAGGTTACAGCTTCCACGCTCACTACCTGAAGGACAGACCCACGGTCCAGCACCCTTGTCACCCACGTCTCTCCAGCCCCTGTCTTGTTCCCGTGATGGTGGGTGGATCAAGTGGAGCTGTGGATGGAAACAGTACCCATGCATCGACTCCGGGTGCTCCATCAGCATGGATAACCACAGCAATGAGTTTTGAAGTGCTGTTGCAGGAGCACAGTCTGCCCCAGTTTGGGGCAGAGGCAGGATTTGGAAATGTGAGTAAAAAATTCAGTACACCTGGATACGGGCAACGAGGTAAAAACAATGCCCAGTGTTCACAGCAAAGGCACTGATGGGGAAGTAAAGCTATTTATAATCACTTCAGTGAAGTGAAAAATAGAGGTCACTGGAGGTGCACATCCATTCTTTTTTTAACAAAACAATGTTGATTTTCACAATATTTATTGTCAGAAGCACTTCTAAAAGAAACACTCCCGCCTGTGTGCGGGCCCTCAGGTTTACAACAGAGGTAAGAGAGGACGACTGTGGAAATTAAATCTGTAGCAAGACATTTTAATTCTGCTTTCTCACTGAATTAACCGTTGCCCTACCTGAGAGACTGTTTCTTGCAGCTCATCAGCACCGCAGGGCTAAAGCAATCAAGGGGTGGGGGCGTCTTCTGGGTCTTATCTTTAAAGTAAATCACTTTACCTCTGTTTTTGTACCGCACCGTGCTCCAGGCTTATCTATGCGGACTTTCAGGCTCCGGGGCTGTCTCCTGCTGCAGCGGGGGGATGTACAGCACCAACCGCAGGCACACCCGCCGGAGGTCTGAGGCTTGCAGCAATGCTGGCAGACAAATAACGGGGACAGGGTCTTTTTTTCCTTGGAGTGGAATGGCATAACCAGGTGCCAACAGCTAATGCATTATGCTTTTAAAAATTATTATTATTTGTAGTATTTACTGTGTCCAACTCTGGGCCAAGAGAGATGTGGAGCTCCTGGAGTGGGTCCCATGGAGGGCTACAAAGTTGGTCAAGGGACTGGAGCATCTCCCTTATGAGGACAGGCTGAGGGAAGTGGGCCTGTTCATCCTTGAGAAGAGATGGCTGAGAGGGGACCCCATCATTGTCTGTCTGTACCTGAAGGGAGGTTGCCAAGAGGATGGAGCCAGGCTCTGCTTGGTGGTACCAAGCAATAGGACAAGATGCATCAGGCAGAAACTGATCCACAGGAAGTTCCACCTGACCATGAGGAAGAGCTTCTTGACCACCTGGGTGACTGTGCACTGGAACAGGTTGGCCAGAGTGGTTTCAGAGTCTCTCTCATTGGAGATATTCCGGAACTGTCTGGATGCAATCCTGTGCAGTGTGCTTGAGCAGGGAGGTTGGACCAGATGACCCACTGCGGTCCCTTCCAACCTGACCCACTCTGTGTAAAAGATACAGATAGTTAAAAAACTATACTAGAACTTGGGGATGGTGCTTAACATTTGGCATCAGAACAAGAGCACTGTACTTTCTTTTGACAAGCTCATCCCTTTGCAACTTTCTGACCACAGTTTTAAACCTCGATGTGACGTCTCACTGGGAGCTGTGTCATGACCTGGTCTTGGGGGACTGGGTCTGAAAAATGGGTAAGAGAAAGAAAATTCTTATTACCCCTATGCAGCTCCTTTAGAGGTTTCACAGAACTCTGTTTGATGTCCCCGCTAAGGTGAGCAGGCTGACAACGGTCAAAAACAAACTGGTGGAAAGGGGATGGGAAGTGTACTGGCAAAGGGAAAACACCCCTGCTCAACTGACCATGCTGGTAAAATTTCAGGATGCCTCTAGAAGGCTGTTTTAAAAGCGGATCAGAATCAACAGCCTACACAGGAAAATTTTGTTTTATCCCCCAGTTCCTACTTCTTCAGTTTTGGAGAAGCACATTCCTAAACCATAAAAGAAAATTATCCCTCTGCACCAACACAGATCCAGCCTTGACCCTTCTGCAGCATGATTAAAATGTAAGAGTGCTTTTGCCATATGACGGAAATTGTTCCTTTCATTTACACCCCATTTTCTGCCAGCACCAGTGTGTAAGAAATTGGTGGCCATGGCTCACGACAAATGTCCCCTACAATAAAATCCTGACTTTGAGGGACTTGCAAGTTGAGCTGGACAAACACCTCATGGGAGTTTACTTCTGAATTGAGCATCTTTTTCTGCGTGCAGCTTTGTTTTCTCAAATTTTTGTGTTTGAAATTTCTCCCTGGGTATTTTCTAGAAGTAAATCTTGTTCTTATGGACCACACAAAAGCACCCCTGCTACAAGTACCTGACCCTTTGGCATTTGACAGATGTATTGTTCTTGGTCCAGTGTTATTATTTATTGTAATTTTGTCAGTGTTACAGTTATGAAGCTCCATTCCTAAGTAGGAAAAACCATACAGCCTCTGCCCTGAATGGGCTGCAGTCAGATGACAGCTGGCAATACTGAGGTGCTGCAGGTGGCACACCTGCCTGTGGAAGTTTGCACACAAGCACCCCTTGGGTATTCAGGAGGCCCACATAAAAGTCCTGCTAACTTCTATGATAAATGTAGTTGTGAGGGGAAGAACATATTTAAATTGCATTTCAGACTTTGGACTTGAGAGTGAAGTGTTCAGTATTTTAATATAATAAATGTCACGTGGTTTCTGGCAGTGGAATAATACCAGAAACTCAATGCATTATACATTCATGGATTAGGTTGGAAATGTTTGTAAACCAGGTAGTAAAGCTGTTTGAGCATAAGTATCTACAAGATATTAGTGAAGTAATTTTAGTTTTAAAATTACATGAAAGGTTGGTGTCTGGCAGTGCTGTGTAAGCAACAGAAGCAGCACAGTGTAAAGTGAAGGAGCAGCTTACAAACGTGTGCAAATGGCATGATTTAGGGATAAAACATTACAGAACTTTTTGCCATTAGGTAAAGGAGGGTCTGTTTTCTTGCAACAAGAGCTCTGGATCTTCTCTCTTGGTCATTTGTGAAGCAAAGGGATTGGGAATGTGACGCTAAACTGCTGAAGTACGCACATTAACCTGTTTATGTGATGGTAGTTATGACACTAAACTTAAATCTCAGTCTTTCAAACTACATAATCACCCTGTATGTCCTGTAATAAACCAAATAATTTTCATATAACTGTTTAGAAAGATGAAGGCCATTTAAGAAAAGTAAGTATATTACACTGGTATACCTTTGTTCCCAGTTCTACTTAAGAGTTGCCACAGAGAAAGAATCAAAAGTACCTAAGATCTACACAAAATGTTTAAAATGGCAATTGACTCTATCTCAGCACACAGTACTGTTATTTCTTTGCTAAATGCAGATGGTCTCCAAGAATCTACAAGCTCATTGCAGCTGGACAGCGTTTATAGACATATGGCAGAGGATGGTTTTCAAAGGAATTTAAATATTGCAGGGAGTGGTTTTATATTCCAGGGCCCCAAGTTTGCTTTGTGATAGCAGCTTAGTTTCACTGTTGCTCAAGAAAGGAGCCCTCTGTTCAAGAGGGAAATGCAGAAGGTGTGAAGCGAACAAATAAAATGTTCCATTTTCCATCCCTGGCATAGCAGAGCAGCGGGGCAGAAAAAGAGACAAGACTGGATAAACAGCAGAGATACACGACCTGAACAAATCAGACACATAATACTGGTTTGCACTCCCTGAGTCGGCGAACATAAATTAACACCTGGTAAGATGACTGTGTTTTTGAGATAAAACTTTGCTTTCCATGAATACCTTCTAAAATGGGTTTAAAATTCTTTCCATAAACATTTCTAGCTGCTAATCTAATTGACTGGAATGTTTTCAAAAAGCAAAACACAGATGAAGGAAATTTACTGCTTTTATTCACATATAAGTGAATATTTATAGGTTTTTAAAGTTATTCCCCAAGGTCACTAACTAAACAACCTTATTTTGTAAACAGCTATGGTGCAGTAAAAAAGCCAGGCTTCAAGGTCTTTGTGAGAAAATATCGACAAAATCATCTCAATTACGCTTAGAAGAGAAAGATTTTTAGCAAGTGTTATCTTCAAAATGATACACGCTTCCTGATGCACCCTAGAAGATGTAGCTGAAAGTGAAGTTCATGTCACGAGGGCACCTGCATGGGATCAAAGACTTCTGACTGCTTGGGATGTGCATGGATGCAAGCAGGGAGGGATCAGGCCCCTCTTGCCAGACCCTGACTTGCTTCAGACTTTGAAACCTCAAACCCATGAGCCTCAGGGAAATTACTCTCCACTTGCGAGGGTAGGAGAGCTGCATCGAGACCGTGGAACATACCCTGGCTACAGGCACACTACACACCTCGAGCAGACCTGGGTGCCTGAGCTCCTTTTGCTTTGGGTTTTGTGGTTTGGTTCTCTCAGGTAAAGCCAGAGCCAAATCCACAACACACGACCTTCCCACACAAATTACGGAGGGCGAGCTGCTGAATCTCCAAGCCAGGGACACCAACTATCCCTGCTGAGCTGATCCTTGTCTGGGCAGCATTAGTCTAATTGTCAGCAGTTTCGAAGCAGTTTGGTAGAAACACCGTAATTTCTAAACCCAGTCTAACTGAGGAGTAGCTTGGCTTAGTTCAGCTCAAGCAAACAACTAAACAACTGACCGTGAACAACCAAACTTGCAAAACCCAAAACCACCTCAGACAGAAATCACCTTTGGCAGGCACGCTGTGTTACTTTTCCCTGTAACTGTGAAATTGAGATTTTAAAAGTAAAAGCCTTCATATAATTGCTTCCCTGCCAGCGCTGGCCCTGAAGAAAATCTGCTGTATATTGGGAAAGCTGCAGCGCCAGGATGATATGAAATATTCCCTTGGCTGTTGTCCCTGGGAGTGTTGTGTGAAGACCCTGTTTTAGATTGTACAGTGGAGCGGGATGATTGCTTATAGACTCTCACCATCCAGAAACAATCATGCCCAAATTCACGAGCTCAATTTCTGTCTCGATTCTGTTATAGTATGGCTATTAAAGAAAAAAACAACTACAAAAAGACAGTCCTCTGCCCTGAGATTCCCACCCCTTTCAGTTCTTTGAAGAGGAGAGGGTTTTGTGAGTGTATATACATATATACATATATATATTCATTCATCTATCATTGAGAGGTGAACACTCTGTTCATTTTATTTGCCAAATTGCACAAGACCTGATGCAAAGCCCTCTTTTGTGCAGTGTTCACAAGTCCCTAAGCATGACTCAGTGTGAGCACTGCTGAAGGATGCAGAACCTTGCAAGTATTTTAACCTCTTGCTAATGGCAGGGGGGGAAAAAAGATGACAGATCCTAAATTCTCTGCTTTTGCTATCAATTAAAATATGGGGGTCACTTATAAATATCCATCATTATTCCTAATGGTTAGCTCAAATGAGTATCTTACTCCCACCATCTTTTTTTCTCATCTTTTTTTTATCCTGACAGGATGGCCTTAATGGTCTTATTTTCTTCCCTTTTCATATTAGAGCAATTTGAATACCATCCATCCTGGATTTCTTGCAAGACACTATAGCAAAGACTACACTATAGTAAGGGGCCTTCGATGCTAAAACACAAATCTGAAGGCCATTTTTTTTTTGGTGTATGATTTAACAATTCCTGCTTCAAATGAGGAACTGTGAAATCTCTGCTCCAGCTCCCCGGGTTTCGATAAAAGCAAGCAGGAAACAACTGTAATTAGTCTCACTATTTCTGAAGTGAAAAACATGAACAAATTATTGCAGGTTGTGGTTTTTCAGCTCCACAATTACTGTGAATGCCAAAATATGGGGAAAAAAAAAGTCTGTATTTATAGCACTCTGATGAGGGAACAAGTTTTTTAAAGCAAACAAAACTGTGTATTTTTGCAGCCTGGGAAAATGCCAATGTAGTCCTGTATTCTGATAGTGTTATCTCATTATCTTACGTAAGTCTTATCAGCTATTTTATACTTTTACTGCAAAAAACCAGGTCTTAGTGTAAGAGTTTGCATGTAGAGATGATGAGGTGAAACACAATTTGAGTATCTCGTTTCCTTCACAGGGATTAAATTTTTGGTGAGGTTCCAGCATTTGTTGGAAACTCCTACTGGGCATTACTTCCTCCCCGTACCCAAAATAAATTCCTCCGATATTAATCACTCGTCAAAACAATGTTGCTTTTCTACTTTCCACTGACACTGTTCCTACTTGTCAGTCCCGTCCTCCCCTCCCCATCAGCACGAGAGGAGGAATTACGCTTTCAAGGCTATTACTTTCTTTTTTCTTTTTTTTTTTTTTTTTTCATTCATCTGGTCAAATTTCGACGTCGCGCCGGGTCCTGGGGATGTACTTAGTTCTCTAAAAATCTGTCAGAAATAAAAATAAATAAATGAATAAATAGAAAAAAAAAAAGGACAAAAGGGACCTTGAGCCCGTGACACCTGTCAAACACGGGCAATCCCCAACCAACCAAGCCCCGGTGTCCCGAGGGAAGCCGAGGCTCTCACAAACCCCCTCCTCAGGCTCATCCCCGGTGCCAGTGCGGCCGCCCCGTATTCCCCCGCATCAGGCCCATGGCCCCGGTCTCCTTCCTCCCGCGGGAAACGACCTTGGCGGCGCCGGGGCTCAACCCCGCTCCGCCCCGGAGCCGCCCGCGGAG
>VZRE01013686.1:328266-371877 GCA_013396775.1 Cephalopterus ornatus | reverse complement strand
GGGGGGAAAAAAAAGAAAATTAAGATAATAACCCCGCCGGCGCCGTTGCCAACTTCTAATGCGCGTCGTGCTGCCGGCGGTGGCGATTTTTGTTTTATTTTTGTGATTTTTATTTTGTGTGGTTTATTTTGTTTTGTGGGTTTTATATCTTATTTTGCGGGGTTTATTTTGTTTATCCCCCATCCCCCCGGGTTGAGGCTGTGGTGGTGGGGAGGGCATCCCGAAAAGCCGCCCGTGGGTCGAACAAAATCCCCCTCCGTACCAGGCTCAGGGCACTGTCCGTCCTGGAAAACCGGGGGAAACCCACCTTTTGTATTCCTAGGTTGCTCCATCCTCCTCCCCACCCTGTCGTTCCTGGAGTTCCTGGATGTTTCGGTGTTACCTGGGCTTGATTTGCCGTTTGTGGAAGGGGGAAGCCGTGGTCCGCAGCGGGGAGTTTTGGTGGCTTTGGCTTGGTTTTGGGAGTGCTTAACCATTTCACATTATGTCTCTGTTTCATTGCTGTTGATTTTTAATTTTTTTTTCCTCTATCTTCTTTATGCATTTTTAGAAACGTGAATGTGCTATATGTTCTCATGTGCTGTACATTCGGAGTAGCTAAAATAAAACAGAGCCATGGAAAACCCCCAGCAAATACAGCAGCCTTTCCATACACAGGGCGTCCAAAGCCTCAGTACTTTGCTGGGTTTATTTATTAATATTAATTGCTTGATCTTTGTAATTCATATCATATGGAAGCTAATTGCTGAATTGAAGGTTTACCAAACCTCACAGTGCTCCAAAATCATCTTTCTCAGGCATCTGAAAAATAAATCTACTGAACTTTTGTTAAGAGGAAAGGTCAGCATCATTCTGGGAATCCTCCACATGAAGTTCCTCTTTTTTAAGGCAAGCACTCTTGTAAATAAATACTAGTATAAAGTGTGGCTTTACTCAGTGGGTACTCAAGTGTAGTCTTAAGTGTGCTTAAGATCAGTAAATTTCTAGAGGAAATGAAGTCTTTACCATATCTTGTCTTGCTTCTATCTATAAAGAGAAGGAGAGGAATAAAAAAATCAGCTGAGAATGATACCAAATAGAAAATCAGTGCTTTTCCCAAGGAGTATTTTGCCCAACGTAACCCAAAAACTTCCTAAATTTTACCTTTATGGGGAGGTCCTTGAGCTGTGGTCTCTTAAATCAGTATGAAACATGGCCTGTTTCTCCTCTGGTACCAGTTTAGCACCAGTGTAACTTCATTAACGGAGCAGATTTGCATTAATGTGAAGAGTAATCAAGAAACTCATGTTTTAGAAAGGCCCCTGTAGTAATGATGTGACAGGCTCTGATTCCTTCTCTCATCAGACCCAATTACACCCCCCTTACTCACCCTGAGTGGCGCTTTACTGCGCAGGTACTCCCTACGATGCCTGTGTGACTACTTGTGTACTGCAGCACCAACCTGGGTGAGGTAGAGTGGCGCTTATTTTTTCATAACTATTTTTTCCCCCCTTTCCTTTAAAATGAGAGTGTATTGGATAAGTATTTTTCTTGGGCCATGAGGAAGACTTCTGAGGGTTGAATGAAAATCTGCTCCGTTAAGCGGTCTTACCAAAAAAAACCCCTCTTTTAAGACTCCTGTGCTGCCAAGTGAAACAGGCAGGTAAGTTTTCTGTGTGTTTAGATTTCCTTTGTTGCTATGGAAAGTAGAAAGAAGATTGTTGAAATATTAATTATCTTGTCCTGAAATTCCTCTTTGCCTGAGGGATTCCGTACCTACACGCCGTGTTCAAGTTGGAGTTGTTTTTTTTTTTTAAATTCCCCTCTGTCTCTAGAACCCCAAACATCCACATCGCATTGTTTAAATGTTTGCTATTGAAATCACTGGCAGAAGGATCAGGCCGCCGGTTGTTTTTCTTTAAAGCAGTTGATAATGACTTGGATGTGATGTTGTAAAAAGATAGTATTATCTGGTGTGTCCACAGCTCAGATCCAATGTCTTGTTACAATCTCAGAAGAAAGCTCGTACTAAGCAGCCTGTAAAGAAAATATGTCTAACAAAGCAGAACTGTCTTCTGCCTTTCTGTTCTTATTTATAAATCTCTTGAAAGTTTGCTTGATACTCTTTCAGAACAAGACAAGAACCTTTCATGTTTGTTTGATGTTTTCACTTCCTCGTATGACTGTGTTCATTGCTAAGCCTTTGTGTCACTGATTGAGATGTTATTGTAATTAACATTAATTATGCAAACTAGATTGTTTTTAGTGGTTCTCCAACTCTGTATTGATACTGTCAACTTGTTTGTTTGCTTGTTGAACAAAAATCCACGCAGTTCACCATTCTCAGAGGAAATAGATTAACCGATTCCAAATTAATATGTGCATGGGAAACCATAGCAAAATTAATTATTTTAGCTCAAATGGCACACTGAATCATGATGGACGTGGTGAATACAGTGCAGTTGGATCTGAACTATCAAGGCAGGATAAACAGGGGGAGCAGGAAAGGGGACTCTGGGTACAGTCGCTGGAGAGGGTGTTTACACTGCAGAGTTCCATTACATTCTTTCCAGATAGACAGTACTAGATTAATTGGGCCAAATTCTGCAGTCCCTAATTGAACAAAACTCTCACTGAAATATACTGGAGCTATCTCTTTGGTTATGGACTGCTGAATTTGTTTGAGAAATGGAGAAAAATGGCAGAGTTTACTTCATTAATTATTTAGGATATCTTTGATTTTAGACTTTGAGAAGATATCTTCATTAAATTTTGTTTAGAAGGTGTTCCAGGGTTGCTTTTTTAAAACAAAAACCTAATAAAAATACCTTTGAAGTACACATTCACTTATAAAATATTCCCTATAGGAATGGTAACATTTTATAATTTTTTTATAATGTTAATTACAGTGACATTCACAAAAGTCTCCATGTCTGATTCTGAATTGCCATCTTGAAACACTTCTGAGCTGAGAAGGACTTTAGAATCTCTCCCTGGAAATCTTAATTGTTGCAATATTTGTAATGTTGTATTTTGTGTACTCTTAGGAAGAAAAAAAATTTAGAAGTGGGGAGAATTTAAGTGAGAGTTTGTTGTTACGATATCAAACCTGAAAATATATGCAGACTGGCAGATTATTCCCTGCCTTCAAAATTAAGTCCCTCTAACTTCCCATTTAAATAAGTGAAATTTGGTTTGCAGTTTGCTTTGGGTAATGAAAGAGAGGTTTTTTTATTTCTACTTTTGGTGCAGTGGTCCTCTGGAAAGTTGGAAACAGCGCCCTGGGGCTCAGCGAAGTGGAGGGTGTATAATTATATGGGAGGGCTCCATAGCATCAGTACATTAGCAACTGAGTGAGTTTGTTAAGCTGTAGAGATGGCATTATGGAAATCAATAAAATGCTGATTTCTTTTTCTTACTGCAGATTCCATGTTAAAAGGAAAAGATGCTATTTGTTTGTTTGCTTTTCATGTAGGCTTGCCAAACCATCAGTTCATTTGGAAAGGCAGGTTTTTCAGTTCAGGCAATAAGTAGTCAGTTTTGGGGGTTTTTTAAAAACTCTTTTAAGTCTTTATTTATTAGATTGTCTTCCAGAAAACACACTGACATCCTGGCCTGCAAGTGTCTTCAAGTGTGTCTGTTTGTCAGCAGAGGCAAGAGGGAAGGTCCCTTATTTTTCTTATGACATGCTGGTGTGGCATTGTTTGTTGTAGCCCAAATGCTGTATGTTCCCGACATTCCTGTTTCTGCTTTAAATTAAATTCTCTCAACTGTTTGGAGCGTTCTGATGTGATGTGCTGAAATCCACAGTCAAAATAAAGGAGAAATAGTGACCTTAACTGTTTTCAGAGGTGTGAGTCAGGAGGCATGTATTAAGCCCTGTAAGATTTGTAATTTGCGTTGGCCTTTATTTCTTTGTCTCAAAGCTTCTCCAGCTTTTATACCAGAAAGAGGAGTAACCAGATCATACATCACACTGAGCTCTTCCAGAGAAATGACAGACCGACAGCCTTATGGTACACGCTGTGTAACGTGTATGATGCATTAGGTTCTGATGATCTATATAAAACCTTCTAATTGGGAGGAGCTGTAAGTGGAAATGGCTGTCTTCTAATCCAAGGACTTTGGTTTTTCTTTCCTTCTTCCTGATTGAAATTAAACTCAAGTTCACAATCAAATTATTTTATTTTAATGTGATTGTATGCTATGACCCTTGATAAAATACTCTGAAACAATTTTTTCATGCAAGGATACTCTAAGAACTTTGGGGGAACCTAGGAAACTTCCTTGCCTTCGTGCTGGATAGGATAATTGATGCTAATTTGGTGGACTCCAAGGAACTAGGAAGGTCCAACTCAGCAGCTTCTTCAGGGATGCTGCAGCGAGCATCTGTTTAGTGACGTGTGAGCAGCCTGTGTGCAGAGATCAGATACCGTGAGACGTGTGGAGCACATTCTTGTACGAACAGAAAACAGTTCAGAATTCTGGATTTATGATGCAGACAACACGAAAGGTCAGCAACTTGGAAAATTAATAATATGGTTCATGTTGACATTTCAGAGGGAATTCTGATGCAGGCGTGGTTCCAGTGAAAGTAAACTCGCCGGTCCGGCCACACAGATTAAATAGGCAGCCTTGGTCTTATCTCTTTGGTAACCCAAACCTGTTTACTGATAGACTGGCAAAATTATGTTTATATTCTCCCCATGCTTTCTCTCTCCTAATCTCTAATTAAAAAGATTCAGTGAGGGCCAGCGTGGTGCTTTTAGTGCTCAACTACAGCTTAGAATTGACACTCTGCTTTCTAATGATTACAAGCAGGTGAAGTGACAGGAAGGGCAGAGAAGTTGGAGTAACGTGATATGCAATTAAATTTCTGATTCTCTAAAATATTTGCCCACAGTTGTAGTGATCCACAGTGCTTCATATCTGGCACTGCCATGTGTGTCCAGTTAAGGGCAGTTTAAAAACACAGAAATGGAAGGGGAAAAAAAAGGGATGAAGGGATCTCAGCTGAACCAGAACAAAACCTCTTTAGCTCCTACCATGTAAAATAGGGAGGAATCTCAAGATATAACAAGGGTCTGTAACAACTGCAAAATTATAGTAGGGGTGGTGACTCTGAAGAAGTGGCGTCTAGAGAGAGAAGGAATTGTAGTTACTTTGCAGTCCTGTCATAAGCTGTTACTAATATGGTTAAAGCATTAGATCTGAGAACAAGTGCACTGAGAACTTGGACTCTTTCTCTTAAAAATTTAAAAGTCTATATTCATGTGTTTGCTGTGGGGCAAAACAAAATACTGCTTGTTTGATTACCCAATTTCAATGTTGTTTTTAAAAAAACGCACACCATGTTTTTGGCTGAAATGAGGTCAGATATTCCTGTGGATGCCTTTTTCACTTTTGATTACCTTATTTAAGTTTCCTTCCTCCTAAGTATCTTTTCATCAGCTGCGTCCCTTCTTTTTGTCCTACTGAATTCCTTTTTGTTGTTTTTGTTTTGATTCCCTCCATTTCTTTCCAGACAAACTTTTTCCATTTGTTATTGTTCTTTCTAGTCTTAATCAACTACCAGTGTTGCTGCTTGCTTATAGAATCACAATAACAGCTCCAAATAACACTGCCCTACGCAGGGTACAAATAAATAGCAACCGAGCCTTCCTTAAAAAGCTTATGGTGGGAATGTGAGATCTGGGGGACTGTCATCCAGATCCCGTTTTCTGTGGCCCACGCTTCTTGGGTTTGGTATGGAAAGCGATTGTGCTGCTGTGATGCAGTGCTAAGGTCCATGTTGAGGTGTGGCACGCCAGTAGTATTTAGTGTCCTGCATCCTTGGCAAGGAAGAGGTTCACCACTGCTGACCCGTAGTCTGAATGGAAAACGTGAAGGGGGAGCCTGTTGGAGGTGTGACATGAATTGGTGCAGTCATGTAGAAGGAGTCAGGACCACAGCCAGGAATAATATCCAGGTGTCCTCAGTTTCAGGCACGTGCCCTGTGCTGTAGCAGAGCAGATTTTTTGCTGCTTCCATCCTGTGCGGACCTCACTTCTATTTTTATTTTTCTAAGTTTGCTTTTCTGCTTCCATTCATTTGGCTGTTTTTTGAGTTTTAGTCTTTTCTTGTCTTTAGTATGTAGAGGCTACTGGTGATCTCTCAAACTGCATCACAGTGTTAAGATGTGTTTTCCCTTATCCTGTACTGGAATACTTGGCTGTTGCCAAAGAGATTGAGGTCAGAATCGGGGTCTCTTGAGTACCATGCACCAGAAAAGTATGTATTTATGTGTTGAAGGTACCAAAATACTCTTAA
Organism: Cephalopterus ornatus; assembly: GCA_013396775.1. Classification (NCBI taxonomy): domain Eukaryota; kingdom Metazoa; phylum Chordata; class Aves; order Passeriformes; family Cotingidae; genus Cephalopterus; species Cephalopterus ornatus. The sequence continues at coordinate 365,589 of VZRE01013686.1, read as the reverse complement.
AAAAAAAAAATCAAACAAGATTTGTGAAGTTAAAAAAGCTAATATTTGCTTTGAGGTGCAGTGTGAGAGCTAAGGTATAAAATGAGGTAGGTTTTCAGTGGTGATGTAAAAGGTACAGCTCTTTAAGAGAACCTTTAAACTATTAAACCTTTTCAAAGGAACACAGAGGTTGTTACCTGGTGTCAAGTGAAAGCAGCAGTGGCCAGATATGCAATGGGAAATGCCCAGGAACAAGGCATCCTTCCAGAATTCAGCCAATGTAAGGAGGCTATTTTTACTGTCCTTTGACTTGGAATATTTTGAATTTATTCTGTTTTCAGATATTTCCGTGCAAATTCTACAAAAGGCAGTTTCTGTCTTTTCAGATTGGCGGAATTTTTTTTAGCATTCCTACCTTGGAAAGTCCAAAAGAGGGAGAAGGAAAAAACTAAATCTCAGGTATAGTTTTCTACTTGTCCCTCCTGCCATGTTCAAAATGATATCTCATCTTGTTCTTACCCTTGTTGAGAATAAAAGCTGTGATAATCCGTTTCCTTTGCTGTGATAATCCTTTGCCCAAATGTCCTGGTAGCATAATTTGATTGTGGTGCTTGGACAGCTATCATATCACTCCTACAAAGCAACAGTAATAGTTGTTACAAACAACAGTATAATCCAAGAAATCCAGAGTTAAAGTGCTTACAGCAGTGACTAATTGCATGCTAGAGAGTATTACTGTATCTTCCTGATTTATGTCCCTCTTTGGCTAAGACAGACTTGCAGATGAGTTCTTAACGTATTATTTAACAAGATTGATAGTGCTTTGTGTTTAAATTCCTTGTTGTTGTGTTTTTATTTTATTGTCCCTCCCCAATGTGGGGTTCAGACCTCCTTATTAGTTTTATGGGAAAGCCACAGATCCAGATTCCTTCTGGAGCTATTAACAGCATGAGTGAACAAACTGTGTAGGGATGTTTTCAAGAGCTACAAATGTAGCCTGTGCTCCTCACCCAGGAAAAGTTAACAACCCTTACAGTTTCTGGGGCTTTCTGTGCTTTTTGTTTTATTTTTTATTTTTCCTTTGCGTTTCTTTCTGACTTGAGCCCTGATTCTGAAGGATCTGGAGCAATTACCCAGCCTGTCTTACATCTTCCCAATCAGGAGAGGGTGAGGTGGGAAAAGAGCTCTGCATTGGACTTCAGATATTCTCTCTAATCACCACCCCCAAGTCATACTACTTCAACCTGAAAAACAGCAGAGGAAAAATTCCTCGTGGAACACTTTTTCCTGGCTTTAATGAGAGATTAAGTGGAAAAAAAAAATCCTTCTTTCACAAAGAAATAAAAAAGTGTAGGTGAATGCATCTAGCACCCTTTAGGAAAAAGTCCCTGCCACAGGGGTGCTGCTGAGAAAGGTTGCTGAATCCTCTCAGACTCTGCACCAGGCTCCTTGAAAGGCTCCTGTGAAATAAAGAAGCTGTATAGCCCATGTGTGCATGTATATTTCTGAAGGTTATGCTGGATTTCTGCCATGCCACAAAACTGATTGGAATAATTTGTAATAAAAAGTGAGGCATGGATTCCAGAAGTGGATAGTGTGATGGGGGAAGGAGGGAAGTGTGTGGAAGGGAGGGCAAATCTGAAGGTTTTCCTGGTCAGTGGATGTACCCCAAAGTGTGGATTTACTGCCACTGTCTCTAGGAAGAAGCTACAGCCCTATTTTTTTGTTGTCAGAGTCGACTCTTACATGCTTGGTTTAGTATACATCTTGTGTGCTTATGCACTGCTGTTTGTTTATTTACTCACAGTAGGATATTTCAGGTACTTTCCAGGTGCTTACAGATAATCTCTCCGCTCCAAGGACTTCACAAATCAGAGAGGCCAGAGGAAAGGAAATAGGTGGGAATTTACAGGTTAATACTGAGCAGAAGGAGATTCGCAGGATGCAGGGCCCTTGAGAGGAGTGTGAGTGGTGTGGCAAGGTGCTGTGCAGGTAAGATGGGGAGGAGGCTCCCTGCAGTGGCCTCCATGAAGGAAACAGGCACTATGCAGGCAAGTGCTCTGGCTGCTGAGCCTTCTATCTATTCTGCATTTATCAGCCATCCTAGGCCTGGTAAATGTGTGCATTTCAGTCCCTGGTGTGTCTGGAAAAAAGAGAGATCCTTTGATTTGCTTCTGCGTTACAAGTCAGTCCCTGGTCAAGTTAGAGCTCCCAACTCCTGATCCCTCCCTGGGATGCTTTCCCCTGTATTTGTCACTGTGATGTGGTGGTTTTGTGAGTGGAGTTATTCTGTCATGTTCTGTGCAGAGAAATGCTGTGAAAATGGGAAAGCAGGGAAATGTGGCGTGTGAGGTGTGTGCATGCAACATGAGGCTTGACACTGCCAGTGAGAAGTAGAATTGGGGTTTTGCACAAGCATTCTTTGGGGCAAAAAGCGTCATCATCATCAATTCAGTTTTTGCTGTGATTAAGGCCCCTGATCATGCCTGTAATGCAAAACAGAAAACATAAAGAAAATGTTTTCTCTTCAGCCATCATTCTAGCATGCTTATGTGTGTATGAATCATTCCTCCTCCATCTGGAAGGATGAGATGCAGAGCTCTTTTCTAAGGAGGTATCTAAAGTACGTCCTCATAGCAGCCAGCAATTGGCATGACAAAAGGGTTATAGCTAGTGGCTGGCACTTTTCCCATCCATCTTGCCACTGGAAACATAATGCTTTTGCAATGTGCGTGTTCTTCAGGCACCAGTGTGCAGAGCCAGTTCTTGGGACACATAAATGGAGCAGTTGCATGTTGTTCGCTTTTGTTTGTGGCGCCTCCTCAGTGGCCCAAAAACTAGGAAGAGGGAGTAACACTGATAAACTGTTTTTCTTTATTTAAGCATGATGCGGAGCGGAAACAGTGGGACACCCCCAGGTGTGGGAAGATGAGCAGCAAGACATCTGGCACTGCCAATATCACGTCAAGTGTGGGAGAAGACCTTGTTTTGTTCTAACCTTGTATGCTTTGCACAGGACAAGGCAAAATTTAGTAGTATTGAGTGCACAAGGAAAAAAGTCTCATTTGAAAAAATGTCATCTGTTGTTCACGTAAACTGACTGTCTTGTATATATTGTGTTTTTCTCTTGATTTACAAGAAGACTGGACCCTGACTCAATTAACTTAGTCTGAAGTGTTCCTGTGATGTCAAGAAAGAGTTTTATTGTGCATCTTTTTGTAGAGGAGTGTTTAATGTGGTGTCAGAACAGGCAGTAGAAAGAAGGGCCCCTTAATCTCAGTGCTCTGCGTTAACAACTCTATTGTTACCTCTCTCTGCTGCTGAGCGTGACTGGGAAATGTCCTCGTCTTGCAGCAGTGACCAGCTCTGTATGTGGTTCAAACCTAAATGTGGAAGCTGGAGGTTCTTTTGCTGAAGCTTCTTGAGGCACTTTTGAAACTCAACAAATGCACACCCAGGGGACTGGACATGTCTTTGCTGCTTCCTTCTTTTGAAGGGCAGTTGGAGATGAGGTAGAGGAGAGTCCAGGGTATGCTGCCTGCCCCCAGGGCCTTTGGTGCATTTATGTTTTGGACCAGTTGTTCTCAGAGCTGGGACCAGTGGCTTTTCCTCCTTGGGGAGTGCCTCTGCAAACAGGAAGAGCCTCTCTGCTCCGCATTCTTGCTCTGCATTTTAACTGTTCTGCAAGGCAGACTCGTTTCTACTGCAGGAGCTGAGAGTCATCTCTCCATCTTGCACGGGATAGTCTGGAGGTTTAGGGCACTTATCCTGCAAGACCTCAGCTGACTTGGCTTGGGGTGGGAATGGCAGGGAGGAAGTCATCAGTCTGCCTCATCAGAGAGAGCAAGTTCTGCTCTGCTGCATGGAGGATACAAGGTGCTGGTGCCTTGTATGTGAAGCACTTTGGCTTTTTGAAGGACAGGTTCCTGTCTAAGTCCATGGATGGAGGAAGCTCCTTTCTGCTTCTTTGCAATGGGTGGGTTTAAGTTGCAGCTCTGTTCTTAACATCCCTTATGAGCTGACTCTGCACAGTGACCAAACATACTGACCTTAGGAGTTTGCAAGTACTGTCCTGTTCCCCACTGTACCTTGGGTTTGGGGGAGGGGGATATTGCTGATGGGGTCTCTAGGCTTTCTGCGGCAGAGTTACTGTTCTGAGGTGAGAACAGCTGAGTCCTTTTCCTTTGGAGCTATTGTGACTGCCGAGAGGGACTGTGAAACCCTCCCGTGCCACTCAAGCTGAAGGCTGTGCGAGACAGACTGTATCTGTCTGCTCCCTCCCAAAGTGCTTTTGGGAGGATGCTCTGGCTCTGGGACATGAAACATTGTCATAGAAAGCCACTCTGCCCTGGAGAGTGAAATACTCCTGCATATTAGGACACAGTGATGGACTTTGTATCTGGGGAGAGCTTTTCTTTTACTGTGTCTCAGGCTTCTGTGTTTGTCTCTTCTCTGATGCATGAGAGCCTGGAGAAGACCCTTCAGGCAGGGATGCTTTGTTACTTTCTTTAGCTTCATAATTGCTGTTTATACTATAGTGCAATAAACACAATTAGCATTTCTGGCTTATTTCAGGGTGTGTGCTTGTGTGTGAAAAAGATTTGGATATGTTAACTCTGCCATCTTTCTTACCTGTGCCTGAGATATTATCTGCTTACAAGCTTTCCCGATACATAACAGCTATGGAAAGGAAATAACACTCCCTGTGCTCTTGGAAACATTTCAGTAGCTTTCCTTCAGTACGCAGCACAGTGGTTAACAGGGGTGAGGGGTGCTACATACAATCTCTTGCTTTGAAAACTGGCTTCTGGATCCTGCAAAGCACAGTCAGCAGGTGGAGGATGTTCACGTCCCACACTTCACCTGCAGTGTCCAGTTGCAGCATGCTCCACATGTATAAATTCAGCTCTGCTTTTCTTTGTGTCACAGGTCAGAGTTTAAAGTCTGAGGGCCCCTGAGGCAGAAGAGCTGCGCTGCTCTGTGTGTGTATATTAGTACACTCAGCAGGTGTATTTTCTCCTGTAAAGCGTTCAGGATCTTCCAGCTCGAATCAGCTGTGGGTCTTTCCACTTGCTGAGAGGCTGAAGTCCAGGTTCTCAATGGCTTAAATTCTGCCTAAGGCTCTGCTTGAAGGCCAGGAGTCAGAAGGAAATAAAAGATACAGCGACTTAAGTGCAATTTAGGGCATATGAATCTTACTCCTGCTCTCTTGCAATACCAGTGTGCCAGAAGCATCTACTGTAGGAAGCTAGTAGTGAACAGGCCAGGCCAATGACCCTATTTTCACTTTCCAGGGTATTACTAGACATCCTGAACTGGACTCCCCGCCTTTAACCAACTTGAATTCTCAAACCAATCCCTTCAGTGTTAGGCAGAGCAAAGAACCCAATCCAAGCAGTGCTGCTTATTCCTGGAAAGGTCCTGACATCTCACTTTACCTTCTGGAGGGTAACTGGAGGGGTAGGGGAGATGCCTGGAGCTGTACTGGTGCATGTGTTGTTTTCTGGCTGTGGGAGATTTTTGTTGTTGTGTGTTCTTTTGTTTTTCCCTTCTTATATAAAATTTGAAAGCTTGCATTGCACCAGTAGCTTAGAAGGACTAGTCAATGCTCTGTTGCCCATCAGCACCAGATAGATCTGATGTTGAATGAAGGAGGTGCTTGGGCTCTGGGACAAGGGATGCTGAGGTTTCTTTGCAGCCTTCTGTGCTCAGCTGTGGGGAACCGAGCCCTCCCAGGCTTGCTTTTGGCCGTAAAGAGTGTGATCTCTCACTGTGTTGGCCCTGGTAATCTCTGACTATCAATCATCCTCTTCTCATTTGGAAGAACTTTGACTTTATAATAATGAGAGATACATCAGCTTGAGTAATTTCTGTTTGAAGATATTAAGCTCTGTGAATACTGAAGAATATTGTATCCTAAGCTTTTGAGCAGTTCTGAGCGTAATGCAGTGCTGTTCTTGGAATGATTTGTTTCAACTATAGGACCAGTTTAAATAGAACTATTTAAGTATATGTTGCTCTTCCTCATACATCAAAAAGTGAAGTTCAGTGAATAATGAGTTATCACGGAGCACCACAATGAGATAAGAACTCATCATAGCTTTGCAATAAATGGCAATGTCATTAAAAGAAAAAAGACTTTTTGTCTATAAGCTTAATTGGAAAAGCCAGGAATCTTGACTGGAGATTTTTAGCACAATTTTGATTTTGACCAATTGAAATATCTTGTCATAAAACCAAATTTCTGTGTGCAGAGAGTGTCCAAGATTTTGATCGCTGCGTGAGATGCATGGCTGTGGGATATTTTCCTATGTATGCCCTTTATGTAGATGACAGTACCTGATTTCTGGTCCTGGAGGGGAAATGTAGTACCTTATTATTGAACAGTTTTCCAAGATGCAGCAGTTGTCATTAACACTCAGCAGCGGACCACGGGGCTTTATTTGGCAGGTTGGAACTTTTTTTTTTTTAAACTTTTAATAGCAATGACTTGCAGTTATATCAAGCTGTAGTTTTAAACTGTGCAAGGCAATTTGACTCATGTATGTTTTCATTCAGGTTTTTAATGTTCACACAGAAGAAGCTGCCTTCTGGGATTGCTGATAATATGGAATATGGTGAGGATGACCAACCCTTGGTGTACAGGGGTATCAGGCACTCATTCTTTCACTGATTTTTGTAGCAAAGCCACTACTCTTAAATTTCCCTGTCTGCAGAATATGGCTCCACCCTGCATTTTATAAAAAATCATAAGTAAAAAATTTTAGGAGGAGTGATGTGCAAGATCCATGTCACTTTTCTTCCCTTTGTGGTGCTTACTTTAAGTTACTGCTTTTAGCAGGTAGGATCATTGTCCCACTGTGGTCTTGGGGATAGTTAGCGGGACACCACGATCTGCCCATCTGCAACAGCTCTGCTGGAAAGGTCTCATCTGCAGGAGCCCTTGTTTGCTCTTAAGGAGGAAATGCAATTGAGCATCTGGTGAAGTCTGCTCTGTGGTAGAAATTAGCTATAAATATATACCTGGGGATTTTTTTAATCATTCGTCTTAAATTGATTACTTCCTACCAGTTGTAGGACTCCAAAGAAGTGCTTTTTCTTGCTTAAGAAAAGTGTCAGTTTGGCGGACAAATGCTGTGCTACGGGTAAGATGTGGCAACAACAATGCGTGAAGAGCAGTGTGAGGAAAAAGACAACTTCCTGCTCTGTGGTGTTGCTTCCCCCCACCTCTAATTACATGGAGTTGGAAGAATGAGCTGGTAGGATATGAATGTTGCTATCCAGTAATAAGAGTTGTGGTCATGGGTGCCATGAAAGCATGAAGCTTCAAGAAACTGTGATGTGTTTTGGGGACAGACCAGGAATAATTCAGGCCTGCACATGGCTTTCTCAGGTAGAAGGTAAGTTAAGGGAAGGTCTGCAAAGCTAGTGCCCAAAGCTGGAATTGTGCTCCCTATTCCAGTTAAACCTATACATAAACAAGCCAGTTCACTTGATGTTCCCATTAATTTGGACTGCTTACCTTTCCAGTTTTTCCAGCTTGTGATTTGAGCAGAATGAGACAGTAGGAAAAATGGCAGTCTGAAACTGGCTTGACTTGTCTCTGGCTCTCCCCAGAAAGCCAGTTCTTTTTCCACCACCAAAATAGGGACTGGCTCCATAGCTATTGTTCAGAACACCTGAGACTCCACAGCAAAATCATCTGCCACTGCCTAGAAAAAGGAGAGCAAGGAAAAACTTGCCAGCTTCTTCTGCGTCTCTCCACCTACTAAGGCTTTTCTCCACTGTGCAAATGGTGTAGCAGCTGTGGCTTGAAAATCACAGGGGCTTTCCCCTCACCCTGGGGTATTTAGCTGTGTCCAGCCCTGGCATCTTGACAAGTACAGGCAGCAGAAGCCGTGTGTGGGGCCAGTGTCACGTCTGTGCTGCGCACGCTGCTTCTGACAGCCACGTCTCCTTCCAGCACGGCCACAGCTCACAAAGTGGGCTGGCCTGTGGAAAGACAAGTGGTGCCATTCTTCTGACTTGAGGCCTTCAGGCCTGCGATGACCTTGAGCCTCTTGTTCCTGAAGGTACTAGGGAGTAGCATGAGGAAACCTTTCCTTTTTAACAGACAACCAAAACTTGGGTTGCTGAGGAATCTCTCTGGGACCTGTTGAAGTGGGTTTTCCCACTCTATACGTGTGTGAGAGGAGGAGTGGCCAGGAGAAGGAGACAAGATGCTCAGTACAACATTTAATTTGATTGTGTAACTACAGCATGCTCATGACGTGTGTCTCTGACTTAACCAAGAGCCACTGAAGGTGTAAAGCCCCTCTGTGTCCTCTCTGTTCCAGGAAGTCCTGACAAGCTTCTGGCTAAACAGCCAACAAGTCCACAGAGTCCCTTTGGTATTTTGATACCTGTGGAAAGAATAGTTGGCAGCAGGAGTAATTTTCTGGCTTGTGTTGCTGACTGTGACCAAAAAAAAAAAAGGGAGCTTTCTTGACCTGGACTGATGCCAAGGCTGTGTGCAAGCTCTAGAATGCAGCCAATGGTCTTTCCCTCATGCCTTGGGTTTTTTGAAAGGAGACCCCTTAATCTTCGGTGAGATCTCATGGTTGAATTCAGAGGTCTGTATCTGACATCTAAAGGCTGCCTTCTACTCAGGTTCACTTCACCATCAGTTTTTAGATAGCTCTGCAAGGGGCAATAGTATAGACCTTGATGTGCTGTATTCTCACACGTCACCAAGGGCCTCATGCTTTGGTGTGCTGCCTGTGTATCAGTGGACACAGTTGGAATGCTCACCTACCAAAACTGTTTCCTTTTTTTCCCCTTGATATTGCTACAAGCCATTCTCAAGTATGTTCTGCCAGGCGAAATAAAATGAAACCTGTTAATCCCAAACCCCAAGATTTACTATAGGCTCCAGTGGGAGAAATGGAGAGGACTGGAAACTCCTGGAAGGTTGTCTGAATGCCATGTGAAGAATATAATCTGGGAAAGGGGTATTCTTCCTTCTTTAGAAAGAACTGGAGGTCAGCTGAGACCATTTTCTCTAGCATTACATAGTAGTGTAAAAATAATTCATAGGAATTTTATTTTTGACTAGTAAGCAAGTAGTGATAGAAGTGATTAGAGCTGTGATTAACTTGTGATGCTTTTGATCTTGTGGCTTAACCAAAAATGTGGGTTAGTTTGAAATGAAAGATGAAAAGTTTCTTTTGCTAACATGAAAAATTAAGATTTTGGGTAATCTTAAAACCAAGCATTTCGGATTGTCTAAAGTCCTTTAGTTTAAAGAGTGATTGCAAACAGTTTTCTGATTTTAGGGAAACAGAAATCTTAAGGGCTGTTCATGGAATTCAACTTGATTTCAGTCCTCTTGAATCCGTGTTTTGCTGAACATAACATGGGACAGGTTCACCTGCAGAGGGAAGGGGAGCTGCAGTCCCTCCAGCTGCTCATTCCGTAAGAGCAGCTAGATTCTCCCCTGTATTATGAGAATGGAATCACAACTGTTCAGCTCCCTTATTCAAAGCAGTGCTGTGCACACCCCTGAAATAGTTATCCAGGCCAAAAAACCTCCCAGAATCAACAGCAGACAGACAAAACTAAGAGTCAGTCACAGTGAGAAATAGAGCCTTTTTTTTTTCCCCCCAGAGAGCACTGTGCATGTGAATGGCAAATGAAAATGATTTCCTAATGAAAAAGCAGTAAGAGAGTTGAAGAGCACAGCTAAACCAAGGTCAAACTTGCAGTCTGAATCGAGACAGAGGCTAAACTTATTTGCAATACATACAGAGTGCAGTGTAAAATGAAGGTGGCCAAGGAATATTACCATGCATAGATAATATATATATATGTAGGTAACATATGCAACCATACATTGTGAAAGCCCAACATCAGAATGCACACAGGAATTCAGAAAGATGTAGCTGGAGAACATAACACCAAGATCACCACAGAAACAGCAGCATTTTGCAAGAGTACAAGAGGCATGCCAAGGAATAGTGGATTTAGGAAGTTGTGTGAGGTACTGATAGAGGTCCTGGCATCCCAACAGTGTGTATGATCCATGCTGCATCCTCCTTGTCTCTGAGACGTGAAGCAAAAGATCAAAGTGTTAAAAGTAAGGGTTGATGATTCAATGCAGTTATCGACCAAGTTATTAGCATGTGGCTCTGGTGTAAAGAAATAAATGCTATTTTGAACTGTTGTCTGTGTACAGAAGGTCTAAATGAGGCCACCTTGAGAACTCTTTACCTCCAGTGTGGTTACTTGGGGAAGGTACAGAGATGAGGAGGGTTCCAAAAGAGGAAATCATGTCTAGACTTCAAAATGCCAGTTCTCAGTTTTGTTTTAGGTGTTGATATCCTGTCTGGTATCTTTGAGAAGGAAACAGTCAGTTAGCATGTAAGGAGATGCTATGTATCATTTTCAGAGTACAAGTTTCTGAAATTTCATATGGAGAATTGTCCCTGACCCTCAAAATTTGTCACAGCTAGAAAGGCAATATGTATTTTATTGTCTGATATCAATGTAATACCACTGGCTAGCGGTGGTGGAAAGTGTTCTTGTGAAGGCTGTTTACAAGGTCTTGTCTAACTCGCATGTTGTAGTCCGTGTGCCTTCTTCATATATTTTCATGTTAAAGGTTAAATATTTTGTTTTCTCTCACGTTTTGACTGTCTTGGTGTTGGAATGGATGCACTGATTCCCAGGCTTTTTTGTAAGTGACTTGATAAATGTAAATAAAACATAGAACATAGAAGCTCAGGAGTTAAGTTCAGTGTTTCTGGTAGTTCAAATTAAGCTTCCCCAGTTTTGCATATTTTCTGTGCCTCTGATGTTGGGAGGGGGGGATCTCAAACTCCGTACTACCCCAAATGAAGAGGAAAACAATTATTTATGTTGTTTGTGGTTAACCTACAGAGCAGTATTAATGGTCTGTAAAACCTCTTCAGATAATTGACTCAATAGAAACTTCTGAGAAATTATTTAAACTTGACAGAGAAGTTCCATGGGAAGATGGGATAAGATGGAGTTAAAATCATCAGGAGCACGAGGTGGTGTGTAGATGAAGATCTTCTTGTAATGCATTTGTGGGAAATAAGAAGGCAGGGGAGTTTATATTTAGGTGATGAGAGGAAGAAGCCATTAAGCAGAACCAAAAATCTTCAGTACAGTTACTTCTTTCACTCAGATGACGGTGGCAGTCCACGCTTGGATGCAAGTACTGGAAACTTCACCTGAGGTGCCAATAATTGCATTTTGTATTCTTCAAATTTAAATATGCTGGAGCAGTTTCCCAGGCAGAAATGACAGTATAATACTTAATACTTAATACAGCCATGGAGATAATTATATTTGTAACACATAAAAGTTGTGCTTGAAAACAGAATTCGATACTATCATGTAATGTGCCCCTTTACAGAGAATAATGTAAGTGAACAAAAGTTACAAAAAAGTCAGACTTGGTTGGATTTTTTTTCCTCTGGATGGTTAATGGTTTAGAATATTTTCATACAGAAAATTTAATTAAGTAATTTTACTTAACAGTGACCCAGGGCTTTCATAGTCTTAGAAGAGGAAGGCAGTGCAGTTACTCTGAAAACTTAAATACTCCTTGTAAAACGTAGCTGTTTCTTTTGTTCTGTCAAGTATTCAAATTTTCACCTTAATCCTTACATGGATGGACAGGCATTGGAGTTTTTTTAATTATTTGATTGTGTAAGCTGCTTTGTAGGGATTTTAGGGGTATCCTAAGCTTTTCATTATGTTTTCATCCGTATTTTCTTCCATACTTTGATAGCTCTCGCAAGAAAACTGTCAGTGTTTCCCCTTCTCTCCTCTGCAGTTTTTCAGAGAAGATGAAGTGTTGCCCTTTTTTTGGTTGTTTTTTTTTTTGTTGGTGGTGGTGGTGGTGGTTTTTTCGTTATTTCTGATATCGCAGTGGAAAATTAAAACCAGTTGCTTTCCCCCCACGTTCGCGTGTGCCCGCAAACAGACGCGTGCGCACACCCTCTCCTCTCCCACATGTGCACACACGCACATGCAAGCGCACAAGGAGCTCTTGCTTGTGCGCAGCCAAAAGAGGCTGGACAAGGCTGTCTTCAGCTCGGAGGAAATTGGCACCGTCCCATCCTCAGTAAACAACAGCCTGACGTCAGCTCACGCACAGCGCTGATAGCAGCACAACTTGAGAGATTTTTCAACTGGCCGAGCTGATGAAAGGCTATCGCTGGGTTTGATAATCTCTGGCTGCGCTTGAGAGGAATCGGCGCGAAGGTGGGGGGAGGAATGGTTGGTTAATGACAGAAATAATAGAGCAGTTCCTGATAACTTCATATGGGGTGGAGAGGTGATTTTTAAGTCTTGCACCGAAAGGATATTTTGATTCCCGGCTCATCAGCTGCAGTTGTTCTCTCCCATGTTGTTCCAGGTTCTGAAACCCTAGCTGCCCTGTAGGATTTGCATTCGTGCCCTCCTGGAAGTTGGAGAACAATTGAAGTGCTGTAGAACAGTCAATCAAGCAGATGATGAAATTTGACTTTTCTAATGTGTTGAATTAAGCACTTTCATTATGATTTTAATTCCTGATGTCTCCTTTATTCAGTTGTAGATGTCTTCCAAAGACCTGAGCCTGGCCATGCTAAGGTTTTTACTAGTTTCTGTATATTCCATTGCTATTTCTAGGGTATGAGTATATAAGTCATTGAGGCCCCCATGTTGTGACCACAACACGCAAAAAAAGGTTTACTTGAAAGATACTTGGTTATTCATCATTATCAAATTAAGATGGAATAAAGGGACCATTTTGTGGTGCTGGTTTCAGATAAGGTCTTCAGAAAAGCAGCTCTTTTCCTGGAATGCTGCAAACTCCTTGACTACAAAGTTAGCAAAGACTTGCATTTCTGAAACAGAGCCACTGTGACTTAAATTTAATTACAGCTGGTTCTCCTCATAATCCAATAGTTGAAAGAGACTTTCCTATTGTTCAGTACTACCGCTGAAAACACATTTCTATTATGAACTTACAGTCCTCCTGTGCCAAAACCAACAGTTAAAAGTGAATGGTTTGCTCTGGTAACAGGAAAAACAAACATGAAAATTATTGTGTTGTGTGACAGAAAATCAGAATGTTAAAGTAAAAAAAGTTGATAAACCTACCAGAATAACTATTTGATGGGCTATTCTTGAATCAATGACACTTCCAAGCAAGTATTTCAAGGATATAAATAATAGAGCATCAGCTTCTGCTTTGTTTCTTGTACTGTTGCAAAGATAGCAAAAAGTTCATATTCCATCTAGGTCCTGTCACCAGGGATTTAAGGGTTTTGTGAAATCCTGGAAAGGAATGTGAATAACTGCCAATATTAACATTTTCTAATGTACACGTTTTTACATCTGTTTTTAGGGTACATTCAGACTAGGTTAATCATAAAATCTGTCTTAGTAGGGAGGGACAAGAATGCAAGAGGGAAAGAAAAATTGGACTTTTTCTAGGCTGGTGTCTGCCCTGTTAGTAGTTTTGGAGCCTTTTGACCAAATCTGATGAGAATGCAGAAGTCTCAAAAGTGCACAACCTCTGTGAAAGTGGGCAAGAAAGCAAGGATCTGTCTGAGCCCACACTTCTCAAGGGATTCATGGAGATCAAAAGCAAATGTGGGATAGATCTGTACATCTTGTTAAGAGAACGATACAACTGGGATTGCTGATCTTGCAGAGGGGAAGGAAAGGGTGAACGGCAGCTCTTGAAAAACCAGGGAAGTCCGGGCTTTCTGCGAGTCTGACTGTCCTTGGAGACTCATGTGGCTGCTTGACATCCTGCTCCCCAGAGGGGCTGGCATGTGGCAGGGCCTGACTGCACTTGATTTATGAGAAAAGCCCAGGACTTTAGATTGATTTTAGAAGAGACCAGAAGTCAAGCTGTCAGACAACCTGTGCTTGAGAACTTGCAGTAGCAGAAGAGTTGACAGCTTAGATAAGTAATTTGTTCAAAAGGAATTGGCTGGAGCAAAACTTTCCAAAATCTCAGGCTAAATAGCCAGGCTTGGCCATAGGTGAGCTGACGGGCTGGCTGTGGGCAAAGCTGGAGCTCTGCTGCAGCACAGGAGACGTGTGGGGTGCGTGGTGAGGCCCTTGGAGCTGCATCCGTGTGGTGAGGTGACCTTTCCCCAGCTGCAGACTACTTACATTTCAGGGCCCACGTACAGCTCCAGAATCACAACTTTGGCGCTGCGCAAATGTGAACTTGCCAGTGTGTAGGAGAAAGGCAGGCATGACACAGGCTGGGCAATGTGACCTGTGTACAAACTCCGCAGCAGGTTGCCTTAGGTCTGTTTATTACCTCTTTCCTTCTCCATGGTTTGGTCATAGGCTACTAGACAGTCAGTGCCTTCCCCACGGCCTGCCTAGTTTTTTGGGGGTCTGGCTTGTGCCTGCAGAGGGTGAAATTGTGACTTGTAGCCCTGCAAACCTCTTACAGTGGCCTTAGCCGAGCAGGGATCTCGTCCTAGGTCACTCCAGCAGTACTGAGAGTTGTGTGGGGCTTGTCACAAGCCCCAGAAGAACTTCCCCTTCCAAAAACTGTAACAGCAGCTCGCAAAGGCAGTCAGTCTCGCAGCTGGAGCATCCTTGAAGATCTGTTAGGCCGTGAATGGGAAGAGACATGCCATAGGAAAGGTCCTTTATGTCTTGGTTTTTTTCCCCTGCCTTCCTTCACTGTCTCTCATCTTATTTAACCAGCCTGCTACTGTTCTAAACAGGGAGATGAGGTGGTGGGAAAGGTCTGTGCACTTTGCCTCAAAGAGGGTAACATTTGCATTTGCCGCCAGTGGTAAGAGCTAGCCAGAACTGCTCACGCTAACCGTGACCTAACCCACAAGTCAGAGACATGTTGCAGCATGTTTCCTCTTGCTGGAAACCTGCAGAATGGCCTTTTGGATACCCAGCCCTGCTTGGCCCTTCATGTGACAAAGTCTGCTGGATGGCTGTTGAAGTTATGGTTCACTTTGTATTGAGCGAAGTTACATTAGGTTTGGCTTTCATGTGGCCAGGAATCCAGTAATATGGAATTTTAACCAGTTGAAAAAGATTTTGAATTTGCTTTTGTTTTTATGGAGAAGGCCATAAAAACGCTCCTAAATAGGCTGGTTTACTGTCAAGGTATGGAATTTTGGAATGATTTTGTCATGCATCTTAAAAGGAATTTTCCTTCCCCAAAGATTCAGAAAAATCTTATGGTCAGCCCCGTCAAAGTAATGTTGCAAGGCTTCTAAAGAAATTATGCTGAGTGCTTCCTTTTGTTCTTAGGTGATTCTTGATCCTTGCAGGTTGATATTTTCAAGATTTCTGTGTAACAAAAGGGGCTAAAAAAAAAAGTTCTTATTTAATTGCTTCCCAGTACTTGGAAATGTTGCACGCTCCTGCCTTTGCCCCTTCTGTGCTTCTGTAATGGTTACAGCTTCTCTGGATAGCAAGGAATCATGGTAAGGATGGCCTCTCCCCATGCTTGATTGCAGTGTGAGGTGGGAGCAGACTGCACAAATAGCTCTGGGCAAGACTGAGGGAGGGAGGATTCTTACCAGCCTTTGCCACTGGAGCCTTGCTGCTTTGTAAGGCATGAGCTGCTCCAGACCTGTTCTGTGTCTGCTACAGCAGCATGTCAGTGAGTTTAATGAGGTGGAGGACAGTCCCCAATAGATTTTGGGGATTTGGGGTTTTCTTGTTTAAGACACTCTGACAAAGTGAACGAGCGGAATAACTCTGCAGCTCACACTGGCTCTATCTAAACTCAAAAACCCAAGAACATTTTCAAGGCCTGGTTTCATATCTTGCCCAGGTCCTCACATCTTATTGGTAAAAAGTGTTGGTTTCCAACTGAAGAGACCAGCAAGAGCAAAAAGGGAGGGAGCCACAGTGATCCTGTTTCTTACCTTAGAAATAGCCACCATGGCTTGCTCCTTGCTTTTTCTTTTTTTTTTTTTCTTTCTTTTTAATTATGTTTTTTCTCCCTAGTGGGCAGATGGCCCTGTGGAGCATGTGATTCCTTCATATATCCTCACTTGCTCGTGTCTCACTGATCAGGAGACTGGTCCCACCCAGAGGGATCCCAAAGTTCCCCACAGTCTTTTTCTCAGACTGGAAAGGTTCTCTTTCTTGTTTGGTCTCTTTAAGGTTAGTGTCAAGCACAGAAAACTAATTTTTTTCTTGTTGGCAATGCCATGAAAGCCTAACATGGAGGAAGAAATCAAGAGAATGGGAGCAGAGGGTGGGGTAAACTGATGAGCAAGAAAAATTGGACTTTTATGGATCTACACTGAGCAAAACAGGGATTTGTGGGCTACTTGGACAGTACAGCCCTCTGTTCAGCTCCAGGTACTGCTACTCCTTGTAGGAGGCCCCCCCAGTTTTACCTGTGCAAATTCCTTGTGGATTTTTTTTTTTTCACCTGGAATAAACAGCATGAATAGAAAAAAACAAACAAAAAAAGGCAACAAATCAACCAAACCCCAACCCAATACAGTTCTTGCAACCGAAACATCTGTTTCTACCACTAAAAAACTCAATTTTCTCATTACTACAATAAATGTATCGAATTGAGATGGCTGAATGGCTTTAATTATGATACTGATTTTATTTTTCTTTTTGGTAGCAATCACAGTCAAGCAATGGCACGCCGACAAAGACAGCTTTGAATGAGCAGCAATCCTGAGAGGTGCCATCCTACTCCCTCCCCCCACCACCCCAGCCCAGCCCCATCTCATCCCAACCCCTGACAAAGAAAACAAGTCGCTGCCTCTTCAAGACTTTTCTTGTCCTTTCTGTTCGTGGCAGGCGTAAGTGTTGGTAACATCTGCTGGCCCGAGCTCGCTTCCTCCTGCCATGCTGGGCCCTGGCAGGGCCGTGCAGAGGAGCCAGGAACCCTGTGCCAAGCACAGAGCGTGGCTTTGCCAATCCTGGCCTTCAGCAGGGCTGCGCCTGCGGTCGCGGGGCGCGGGCTCGGCACGACGGGCTCTGCTTAAGCTCGGGGTAGTTTCTTAGGCCCTAACTCTCGCAAGTGGCAGACTTGTTGTTGTTGTTCAAGTTTTTCTTCGTTTTTTGTTTTTTTTTTTTCTTTGTGGATAATGAATGTTATATTAAGCAAAATAGCCAAGGGGGATAAACAGATCAACGTGTGACTCTGAAAACATTTTCTGTGAGCTGCGACTTAGAAAGTTGCTATAAATGAGATATTACAGAGAACGCTTTTCTTTCATGATCCATTCTTCCACTTGTTTCTGCCTTTCCACAATGTTTTGTTGACTCACTAGCTGGGGGGTTTTGTAGGTTTTTTCCTTTGCTCTGTCAGGTTTCCTTGATGGTGGCAGTATTTTCCAGAGCAACCAGGAAGGAAAAATATATATGTATATAATTGGACATGGAATATGTAAACGTAGATACAGACCCTGCTTTATTTTGTAGTTGTTTGCTTCAGAGTTGGCTAGGTTTCCCTTTGGATGGAACAGACAAAAGGTATTTTGGTATGTTTTGCTTTTTTACAGTAAGGCATTGGGTTTCTCTGCTGCCTCCTAAGACTGGTTGGTTGTGTACTTTTAATTTTTTCATCAAATTAAAAAAACCCCAACCAAATGTAGAGGAATATGTGGAGATTTGGTCTATTTCATGTCAAATCTGAGGTCAGTGGGAAAAAAATTATGTGCATCCAAGAGTAAAATATATCTCAGACTGGTCAGCTCCTAACAAGTAGTGATCTACAACTCTCAGGTTGTAGAGTGCCTGTGATATACAGAGGAAAATATACAGTAGTGTGATGCTGTGCTTCAAATCTATTTTTGGGGGGGACGATGGGGAGTTCCTGAGGCAATTTTACGTGCAATTTCCTGATGTGAGTATTTTAAAGACTCTTGTAATGATTTATCTGGAGATTTTCTTCTAGCAGCATCAAAAGGTAGCCTGAAGTTGTACTATCTTATACTTCGCTCAAATCAGCCTTATAGAATAATCCAGTTGTTTCTTCCAAGTACACACTGAGTGTGTGTGACAATGATCCTGGAGCCTGCAGGCAGCTGCAACAGAGAAGGACTTCCGTGGTTTGCTTTTGCTTTCTCTTCCTGTCCCCTCCATTTTCATATATGTTTTTTAGAAGGCTGAGTTTCTGATGGACTACCTAGTGCGAGAAAGTGAAACTGTGTTTTGGTGCTTGTTTTGTTAGTTCTTTTGGTTTTCATGTAGTGCTCTATCAAAGGCACTGTTCTTCGATATTAAAAACAACTCAGTAGATTGATAAATTAAGAATGTCAATCGATAAAAATGAAAATCTGAACTTTATCTGTAGGAAATATTAATGCGAGAGAAGCTGAGTATGTCC
The DNA here is from genome assembly GCA_013396775.1 of Cephalopterus ornatus. NCBI lineage: Eukaryota > Metazoa > Chordata > Aves > Passeriformes > Cotingidae > Cephalopterus > Cephalopterus ornatus. Next base: position 347,252 of record VZRE01013686.1, on the reverse strand, counting down.
CCCTCAAGCCTGCCCCCTGCAGAATTGCCAAGCATAGTCACTCTGGCATCATTTATAAGTAACCCTGTAGAACTTCTAAGTAACTGAAAGTGAAAAGATTAGGAATCAGGTTAAGAATACAGTTTCTTTTCAAATGCTTCCTCTAAATGTTTAATACTGTGTCCCTGAGGAAGTCCCATTATTAAAGCTGCGTGACTATGAAATCACCTTGACTCTGAGGGGGAGATATTTGAGAGTTCTGGGGATTTTCCTCATCTGACTTTTACAGCTGCCTTTCATTGCAAGGATTACAAAGGTTTTTTTAGTGAAATGTCCCTCAGATTTTGTATTATCTCCAGTCAAGTCAAAATGACAGAGGTGGCAGGAATTACCACATGTACTCCAGGTATATAAACCAAATCATGTTATTAACTGATACTAAAAGTTCCTGTAAACTTTTCCCAAAGGGTTTTAGAGCTTGTTCACAAATAAACACTGTGCTTTTCAAGCACCTTTTCCCTTATGTTACATTAATAACACTAACAAATATAACAGTGCATGTTATAATAGGCTTAATGACAGGGATCTTCACACATTTTGCAAACCATAGATTCTTGAAGAGGGGAGATGTTCCTCTCTCCCCTGCCACAGCCTGGCATGGGGTGGAACACAGCAGCTGTGTGACAGCACAACAGCACACATGGCACTGGAATGAAAGGTAGGAGAATGTCACTCTGTCCCGTAGAAACAGTGAGGAACTTAGGGTATCCCAAAATAGAAGCTGATCAGGACATGAGGGTTTAACAGTTGGTTGGCTGAGAAGTTTCATTTCTCTGCAAAGTGTGGACTGTTGGTTGTTGGCTGGTTCGTTCTTTTTTTTGTTTTTCCCAGGTTACAAAAAACCTGCTCGTTCTTTGGTTCAACTTCCCTTACTCCAGGTTTGGCTGTAGGGCAGTGAGTGAACATGGGGTACGCAAGGGGATGTATGAGGAGCTCTGCCTTATCCCCTCCTCTATGGACAGTGTGGTATCGCCTCTGAAAGGGGAGTTGTGTGCGTTGCGTAAGGGTATCGTATCTCTCCTTCAATACCTACACAGAGCTGTTGGGCTGTTGAGAGACCGTGCTGCAGATAGGCAGCCGGGTGACTCTGCGGCAGCTTCCCTGGGGATAGGCAGTGTATGAGAGAGAAGAGCAGTGCTGCTGCATCACCACCAGTTCTAGTGTCTGCAGCACTTGGATCTTTCCCCGGGGGCCTCTCCTTTGCGTATTAACCCAGCCTGACCCTGCTTGCCTTGCAGGAACTGCCCGGATCACAGCTAAAGGGGGCATGGCTGTAGGCATGGAAGTGTAAGGTCTGACACCGATGGTATCAAAGAGCAGCAAGCCTTATACTGCTCTATGTGTCTTTAATGAATGCTGAAGCCAAAATATTCATGCATTTCTTTTTTTCATCTATTATTAGTACAGCATATTTAACAGTTGCTTGAAAACTATAGGATTAAAACAAAAAAAATAGCCACAACCCCTTAACCAAACGATTTAGAAATCATTCTTCTTATTCTATGTCGACATAAACATGGGCAGAATACCCCTATGGTTTTCTGACTGGGTCATTCAGCCTTAAATTGAAGTGACCTCATTCTGGAGGGATTCAAGGAGCTCAAGCTTTGAATTTTTTCTTGCCATGGTTGCCGATCATTTTTATACTGTTAGCAAGACTTCTGGTGGGTGATATACCAAAAAGCTTGCGGGGGCAAAAATTACCTGTGAATTCACCAAACGAAAGCTACATGTGTGTTGGTTCCAAGGAGAAGGGGATATCTCTGGATTTTGGTTGTTTCCCCTTGAGCTTTAGTGTGTAGTTTCAGTCTGGTCCTTTGAGCTGTCACTCTCTGACAGTGAATTCCCATTTCAGCTTTTTTCAGTTGATTTGATTTTGCCTAGCAGGTCAAATTTTTTTCCCTAGTTATGATCAAACATTTGTAGGGCTGGTTCTGGGGTATAATCGAGGTATAATGTGATCCTTTGCGTTTAAGTATATGTGAGCACAGAAGTATTTTTAATGACATATGTTCCCTTCTCAAGTGCATGCTGTATATATCAAAAACACTTTCTCTTCTGTTTTCCTCTTTCTGTTCAAGAAACTGACTGGTCAAAGATCTGTTTGACTTCGGGTCTTGTTTTTAATAAATTTTCCAATGGACAAACTTTAGCAGTGATTTTAAATGAGCCTGAGATAGAAGTTAGTCATAAATGTCACAAAATTCAGTATCTGTGCATGATTTCAAATCTAAACCGGGCAAAACTGAGAAGATTTGCTTTCAGATTTGAAGACGACTCAAACTGCAAAGCAAGGCAAAAAGAAAGTCTGGTACATCCGATGCTGCTGAAGTCAGTGCCGTTTTTGAAGCCACCAGCCACTAAAACGTGTGAATTACTCCATGGAGATGATAATGTTTTTTTGGATGTCAGCTGAACAGTTGGTATGAAACTTGGGCCCTGGGAAGTCAGCTGCTCCTGACTGTAATGGAGTCGGTGTCACCTGCTGACCCATTTTTTTTTAAAAGGAGTTTAGACTTGGTGTGTAAAGGGGGTAGAAGATATTTTCCTTCCCATAACCGAAGATATGGGTGTGTGACTGTAAGAGCTGCCACTGCCCAGAGGCAGAGACTTGGGGTAATTAAGCAGGAGCACAGACACCTAAGGAGAGAGGGAGAACTACCAATAACCAGACGTACAGAATTAAACCGAACTGGTGATTCTGGTTTCAGGTAGTGACTGTACTGGTTTTGCATGGCAGAGACAGTGTACACAGGGAGTGTTAGGTTATAGTGCCCACAACAGCTTTCCAAGTACCACTCAGACAGACACAACTGATTGATTTTGTGCCTCTAATTTTGACTTCTTTTGATCAGTGGGGAAAAAAAAAGATTCCTCTAGACCAAGGAACCGTACCCCACCATCTTGCAGTTGTGAATAAAGCTTGGTTCTGTCCAAACGTCGTCGTGAGCTGTTGTAGCACGTGTGATTCACAGCCTGATTAAACAGTCTCAAAAAGAATACAATCTCAGGGTTAGCCATGTTTTTACTAAGCATATCCAAGTATTTTCTGTCTCTTGGAAAGTCAAATATGTGGTTTTAAATTATCTGCCTGCCTGACATCAGATTGCCAAACCACCAGTGATATCTGTCACGAATGTGCAGGACTGGGTTGTCCTGTGAGCCTGCTGGATGGCTGGTTTGGAAGGGGAAATTTCTATCAAAAAGTGTTAGTTGGGCCCTTAGATGTGCATGTCCGTGTAAGTGTATGAGAAAAAAAAGCTATGGAGAGTAAATCTTTCAATTTTCTATGTGAGTATAATGGAGGAAGGAAGCTTTTTTTACTATTATTTCATTTTTTTTTTAATTTTGCTTAGCAGAATAACGTAAGGAGGTTCAGTCCTGTGTTTTCAGTGAATAACTACTTGGTAGTGAAATGAAGCAATGAAAAGCATTCAGTTTTTGGGGGTTACTGAGCATGTGAAATAGAACATTTTTGCATACTGAGTGGGATGCTCCAAGGCAAGTGTAGTCTTAGAGGCTTTTTTTATTTCTTTTAAATGTGATCCTTGGTGAGAAGTCAGACCTGCCATTGGTAAGATTTCCATTTGTGATCCTCTTGCTTCTAACCTGGTTGAGCTCTTAGATCTGCTAACTCATTGCTTTGAGTCTCTGGGTGCAGTGCAGAGCTGTTTATGCATCTTGCACTCCTGTTTGTTTACCAAAAACCATCTGATGCCCACAGAAGTATCTTTCCAGGCCAAGGTGCTCTTTAACAAAACACGTGGTTTTTGATTGTTTGGTACCTAATGTTTTATGACTACAAAGTGTTGTGAGAATATCCATGACTTCAGAGACACTCATTTCTTTGAATTGTCCTCTTTTTGGATGTGTTTGCTTCAATTCTTGTCTATGTTATACAATCTTGTATCTTATCTCCGCTGCTCCAAATTTGTCACTATTATGCTACACTAATACCTGTTTTTGGCTTTCAAAGCTACCTTGTGTTGCTTATTCATTGGGTTTACTGGTCTCTTCAGAGGGGAAAACCTTTTGGTTAGTACTTAAGCTACTCAATAGCAAGGTGCTTTGCAGGATAATTTTTTATAAATCCCCCCAAAACAGATGCCTTCCAGTGGACTGGAATACAGAAGAGGAGAGGGGATGTGCAGCATGGGAGGACAACTCGGGAGACCCAAGTTGAGTTTCCCAACCCTTAAACATACCCTTTGCTCTCTTGCATTTGCTATTCCCTTTGCTGTTTAATTCCTGATGATTATATTTCCTTTTCCCATCCCTCTGACGTATCTGTTTAACTTGTAAGATGTGTGGCACAGAACTGTGTGTCCAGACGTAGATGTTTGTGCAGAGCTAGACCCCCACGAATCTCCAAGTTCAAGAAGTGACAGTTTTACCATCACGAAGCTGCAGTGATTATATTCCCATCTTGGGAGCTTCTGTACTTGAGGTTACTTGTCTGTAGGTAACTCCTTGGTGTAGGAACAAGAAAGTCACACTCCTCTGCAAGTTGCTGCAGCACATGTAACCTCGGAGCAGGGAGCTGATATCCAGAGAGTCAGATATTGGCAGCCTTCAACATTGGGTGTCCAGAGGTCATTTGACAGTTCGAGATAAGACGTGTGTGTACTGGGGTTCCTGCTGCGTGAACATAAAAAAGTGTGTGTGTGAGCATTCTGCCACATCCAATCCTCTCCTTTCCCGAGGCTCCCTGTTCACTTCGGCCCCTATCACAACACACGCCATCTGGGGAGGAGCAGTGCTGGTTACCTGAGAGCCCCAAACTCCATGAACAGATCCACTGGGGTGACCTCACTGTCACCCCTTCTCTGGAGAGTTGTAGGGCATTTGCTGGTTTGTCTGCAGGTGTTAAAGGCTTTTCTACTTCACTTCTGTCTCACCGGATTTCCCTCTGACAGCGGTGTAGCGCTGCAGCTGCATCTGGCTCAGGGTGGCATTGCCTAATCTGTGCTGCCGTGAAGCCTCCTGGCTTTTGCCATCTCTGGGATAACTGCCTCTGTTATAGTCTTCTGCTGTATCTGCCTTACAGCTGCAGGATGCTTCCCTTTTTTTTTTCTTTTCTTTCTTTTTTTTTTTCCCCCTTCCTGCTGCATCCATCTCACCTCTATTCAGTAAGGAGAGCGTGGGTTCTCTGTGTAGTGGGTGCTTTCCTCCCCGTTCCCTCGCTATCAAGCGCTCATCACATGATAACAGACCTCACCCAGACCCAAGCGGCTGCCGATCACAGCGTGTCGTCAGCTGGCACCGCTCCCAATTCTCCAGAGCTGGCAACTGTCCTCTTTTCTTTGAGCTCCGATAACGGGAACAGATTAGCGGCGGGAGCAGCCGGAGCACTGCTTTATGGGGCTTTACTCCTGTATACCTCCGGTTTTCCACAAATCTTGCCAAGTGAGTTTCCTGATTGTGGGCTATGTCATTTGCTGTGCTCCCCTTCCCTGCCCCCACCCATTTCCTGACATCACTTTAAATCCGGCTGTAGCAGTGGTCCAGTTCCACTAGAGCACTCCACCCAGGACTTCCGATATTTCAAAATCTTGCTGATCAGGGGAGTCATACGGTGTGTGGAGCATGAAAAACTACAAAGCTCTGTCGAGGTTAGGAAAGAAATCCTCAAAAAATGAGAGTATTGAACTCTTTTTTTTTTTTTTCTTCTCCCCCCCCTTCTGTGTGTAACCTTCATTTGGTGAGGCTGCTCTACCCTAAGTAGGAATAAACAAACGAAAACTCAAAGTTTCTCTCTACTGCAATCTCCTGCAGCAGTTTTGAAATGATCTGGCATAAAGGAATAAATAAAATACATTCTCATTGCTTTAAGTGATCCGTTTGCAGTGCTTTTCTAGACTGTCACCATCATCATCATCTTGCAAAACGCCGTGGGTACTGTTTGGTTTTCCAGTGGTTACACCATCTGGCCTCAGAAGTAGGAGTTGGTCATTCTGAGGCTAAAATGGTCCAAAGCAAAGGTTTGCAGTGCTGTGATTATGATTAATCTCTTGGCAATCTTGCAGCTATATATCATGCTAAAGAAGGCTTTTTATTCATAAGGAAAGTGTTGGAGCCCCCACTGGCATTATGACCAGCTACTTTTCTGCTGGAAGGCCGTAGGATCCAGGATTTCCTTTCCTGGCATTTTGGCTTGTCCTATGTACTCAGCCTTGGCCATATCGATCACCATCACTGGTCTGCTCTGGCCTCCAATCGGGAGGCCTGGAGACACACTATTCACAATGCTGCAATATCTTTTGAAAATACACGCAGGATCACTCTCGAGGAGAAAAGGCAACGCAGAAAGAACCGTGTCCTTTCAGTACCACCTGGGGAGCCATTCTGCTGTGCCTTTTGCAACCGGACGTGTCTATCTCGCATTGGCCTTTTTAGCCATCAGCGCGCTTGTAGCAAGCGTGGGTAGAGTCCTTCACAAATCTTCGTTCGCGAAGCCTAGCCATGATGATGATGTACTACTGATTCAAATCTAAAAAAAGCAGACACAGACTGGGTTTTGTTCTTTTTTCTCTTAAGTGTGGACACTGTGAGTAAAAGGACATGTCAAATTTTGACTTTACACTGGGAAATAAGAGGCTCGAAGTCTTTCCACTTGCATAAATGGGGGAGGGATCAGATGGACTTGAGTTAGGTGTTTATAACTGTCCCCAGCATGCTCCTCTTCTTAAAAGCTGATTTATTTAAACAGTGGGCAGTTGATGGAATTTATAGCCCAGTATGCTGTGCTGCAGGATTAATAAGCAGTGTCCCATAGGACACCTGCAATTTGCTGCCCTGAAACGCTGCTTGGGATCAAAGTGCCCTTCTGCCATATTGCCCACGAGCTATAAATGGTGACCGGAACTTGTGTGTGAAATGCCTGCAGGTCCTTTCCTCCGGATCAGTTGTCTAAGGCAAACACAGCCACCCCTTCTGCCTATTACTTCCTCCTTGTCTTTAGCCGCAGTTGAATTTTTTTCTCACTTTGTATCAGTCTAAAGCATATGCACCATCCTAGTGTAGTGTCAAAGCCCTGAAGAGAAACAGTGTCTGTTGGAAGAGAAGTCTTGTGTGTATATAAGTAGTTTTGATGAGTACTGTAGAAGGAGTGATGCTTGCTGGTGAAAGTTTTTAGGGGAACATGCCTGTTTCTTGGCAGGAGACATTACAGTTAGCTCTTCTGGATGCTCCACCATCATAAACAGGCTTCTTTTCGCTTTTGTCTTGCTCAGGCTTTTGCACCTTTTTTTTTTTTTTCTTTCTTTTCTTTTAGTCAGCTCTGGTCATCTCCCTCACACTGGGTTAAACTGCATCATGGGACTTGATCTGTATTTTTATGTCCTGTAGCAGACCATATTTGCATGATACCCTTAACAGCTTCGTTCTCCACACTTTATTGTGGCTCTCAGGTTAATTCAGGGGAAATTCCAGGGAATGGATGTTGTGAGGTGCAATGTCACAAACACACTGGGACCAGTCTGTGCCCACAGTGGTCAGTTCATGTGTGTCCTACCAGAACTAACACACACTGGGGATTTTTCTGCTGTGGACACTGATTACACTTGTAAATGATACTGACATGGGAGGAGCTCTGAGTGTTCTTGAGAACAGGGTTACAAATCAAAATATTGACGAAGTGGAGAAATCACCTGGAAAAAATAAGAGGTGATTCAGAAAACGACAAAGTTGTAAACTTAGGTGAGAATAATGGGCTGCCCAGACCCAACATGGGAGATGGCTGACTGAGCAGCAGCTCTGCAGAGAGGGGATAGAGTTGATGGTGGATTCCAGGCTGACTGTGAGTCACCAGGCTCATACAGTTGTGAAAAAGGCAAGCTGGGGTTTATAACCAAGAGGGTACAGCGATCCTTCCACTCAGCTCAGCTTGGTGAGGTCTCAGCTGGAGTCTTGAACCAGTTTTCTGCTCACAGCCTTTAAAAACAGCAAAACAATTCAAAAGTGGGTCAGAAAAAAAAAAGGGGGGAGGAAAATAGCATGAATGGATGATTTAGCAGACATGACCTATACAGAGAAAACGAAGGTATCAGGGTTGCTCAGTCCAGGGCAGAAAAAATGAGGGGATGTATGGACATGATAGCACCTGTAAAGCGTGGGAAGGAATGAACTGTTTAGCATATATTTCAGGAACAGGCCTGTGTAGTTGTATCTCATGGGAGCTTTGTGCAGAGCAGTCCCAGTGACAGGCTGTCACCAGAAATCCACAGGAGCCTCTTTTTAGCAAATTTATTTATCTGGATCTGTGTTCCTGTGGCGATGTTCCATCTTCTCTCCTGTTTTGTGGTGGCCAGCCTGAGAAACACATGGTGTGAAGGGAGCCTTTGCAGGAGAGCTGGTCTGGCCCCATGAGCCGGGGAGAGCAGAGCAGCTGCAGGGCTGACCTGCACCTCCGATCGATCCGTGGAACGGCTCAGCTCGCCCTGCGCTTCTGTGCTGAGGAGGCGGCGGACTCATATCCAGGTGCAGCCTCACAAATGCTTGGTCAGAGGTGTGCTCTGATGTCAGGCAGTGAGATTTTTGGCTCCTGAAGCAGGGAAGTTCAACATTCGGGTTTGGCTCGCGTGAAAAGGCCAGTCACTTTCCTCTGTAAGACAGGAGAGGTGACCCAAGTGAAAGCAGGAATGCTGCTTTAGACTCACTGCGCGACCTGGTGTTCCTGCAGGAACACCAGGTATCAGGTCTCAGGGTATGACAGATGCATCCTGACAGATGTCCTTTTAGCACCAGCAGCCAAAACATGGTGGTCGTGTTGTTGCGAGGGTCTTGTTCCCATCTTTTAGGGAGATTTTGTCTCGGGGTGGGCTTGCTCTCCCCTATCATGTAGGAGCTACCGCAGCCAAGCAATATTGGGAAGTAAGATTTTAGCTGTCTTCCACGTGATTAGTCCTGCTTGAGGGAGGGGGAAGGGCCTCACACTCCCTATTAATCATTTCTTCTTCCCTCCTCCCATCTGCTCAGTGATTCTCTCACACTTGCATACACCACTAATAGTTGATCACTTTATTTCTCTGTTTCTCTGACTCTCTCCCTCTCCTTGTTGGTTCTTTCTTGAATCTGTGCCCTCCTTGCTCCCACATTCTTGCAGAGATGCTACTTGATGACCTAATTTTCTCCCTTAGCTCCCTTAAAAAAAAAGAAAAACAGGAAAAAACCCGAAGTAAAAAAAGAAAAAAAATACTCCAAAGTTCCTCATTTGCCTGTCCCTGGACATTACGCCTTTTCCTACTGGTCAGCACCTTCAGCCAAAGTTGTAGGCAGTGCCTGCTTCCCTACTCCTCCTCTTAGTGCCCTCCCCAGAGGCTGCAAGCCTGACTCCTCCTCCACCTCCTTCTCTTCCAGCTGCTTTCACTAGCCTCCTAGCTCTTCTTGGCAGTGAGGAGCCTGGACATCTGTAGAAGCAGCTGGAAGCAAGATGGAGAGCCAATATCCTGCAGCTCATCAGATCTCTACAAACCTCAGCTCAGGAACAAACTGCTTAATTTGCTGTGTTTTTGTACTGTTTAGTTCGCACTGCTCGCCGCTCGTTTCTCGCCATCCCAAAAAAGCTGTAGGTTTATTGACATATGCCAGGTCATGTTATTTTAGAAATCTTGTCACCAGTCTGTAAATATGAGTGGTCGTATGCTATAGGGGAAGAAGGTAAAGTTAAGCTTTGTTTCCACTTGGAACTTCAACATTACCTGCCATTATCATCATACGGCTCCATGGGCAGAATTTAATCCTGCATTAGCTAAAACCTGACCTCTTGTCAAATGATCAGAGGTACCACAACTTCATATTCCTGAGAATGCAGCAAAAGTATTTTTGCTTGTTCCCTGTCACTTTTCCACCTGATTTACATCAAAACCTTCTTGCCAGGTTGGCTCTGGTGATATTCTGAAAGGTGACAGTTGTCGTTCCAGTAAACTCTGGAAAGGCAGTGTTAAACCGAGCTCAGCAGGGCTGACCCTCCTACAGAAAAGGAGCAATAGAGGTGCGGGATCCCTGCTACTGTTCCTGCAGAGTTGGGGAAGCTGGCGGGGGGCTGGGAGTTGCAGTGTTTTGCAGCAGGGCTTTTGGGGATGGGCCCCTGAAGGGAAGCTTTGCGAGCGGCGTTGCCGTGAAAAGCCTCGCAGCATGTTACATGATGCAAGCTCCTTGGCAAATGCTGTAATTGTGTCACTGAAATGGCTGAGCCACAGTGCTCAGGGAAAAGGTTTTTCCTGGTGAGCCTGTGGATGCACTGTACACTTCCCTGGTGCACGAGGGCAGTCTGGGAACACTGGGAATACTGCAAGCTGCCGTGAGAGCTTGTGTTTGGGGAAGGTTCCTTGTGCTCTGTTTCGGGATTTGAAATTTGCCAGTTGTGTGGCTGAGACCACGTAACAAGAGATACAACTAGGGAGATGCTTTAAAAATGTTTTTCAGAGGACTTGGGAGCGAGTGTGACAATTAGGGACACCATTTTCATAAAGCTTGCAGCCCAGCATCCTGTGTAAGTCTCGCGACAAACTGCAGTTATGCACAAAAGCAGCTACTGGCATTTTTAGTATCTTGTTCCCTCAGCAGCTAGCGGTAGCTGCTTGCTTTTAAACACCATTATTTGCACCCAGAGCAGTTGGAGCAGAGAGGTACAAAGGAAATGGCTTTAGAAATCAGGCTTTAGGCCTGATTGAGGCTAAGGCTTCAAATCACCATCTCTGACAGGGCTGAGCAGTGCTTTGTAGCATGGGTGTACATAAGTACGTGTGGGTACTCAGAGCCTACATGTAGTGTTGTCAGGTGTTTAAGTCCAGTGTAAAGCAAATACCATTTGGAAGTAGCCCTAATATATGTCTTGGGTTTTGTTGGGTTTTTTTTTTTAGTTCCCCCTGTCTCTAAACCTTTGTTGCGAAGCAGAGCTCTCATATTTTCCATTCCTAATTCAAGAGCGGGAGGGATCGCTAAAGCCAGGTATCAAGTTACAAGAGAAAGAGTGAAGACATTTGGTTGCAGCTTCATTGGCTCACACAGTGCATACACCCAAGCGACCATTTTCATCAGCCCCCATGTCTGTGTTAAAACTCTGCAAGGAAAATCGCCTTTTCTTCAAGTCTGTGCTTGGGGAGGACAGTGTCTGCAAGGAAAGTTCCCACCAATAGAGGTGTTTGAGGGCTGGGAACAGGAGGAAGGAAAAACCCCGTAATGATCAAAAAAGCATCTCATCCATAGTACAGGAAATGTTGTTCCTCCTCATCTTAGCTACTAAAAAAAGACAAACCAACAAGTTTCAACAATAACAATGTTCAAATGAAATCCTTTGAATGGGTAATGTGTGTAGCTTAAAATGAAAATGTGACTCAGCCAGGAATTGTTACTATTTCGGGTACTGTTTTAGTTTTTAAACCTAGTCTACTTCAGATATTTGGCATGTCCTTGGTTGTGATAGGAGGCTGATTAGAGGTAGTGACTAAATATCCTTTATGGGCTGACTAATTCAAACTTGGATCTCTTCTGCTGAATTTGAGATTTGAGGCTCTCTTCTTATACTTAGACATGAACTTGAGTGAAGATTTTAATGTGTAAAAGAAAGTCAAACCACTGTATTCTCTCTTTTTTTTTTTTTTAACCTTCTCATTATCACCTCCTTTCTAGCATTTCTTTTCTTAGGGTTTTCCAGACCATGGTTTTTCCTCAGAACCTGTTCTTGTCTGTGTTTGGATGCTTTCTTCAAACCTTCAGCTGCTTCTGTTTGATTCTTAAACTGGTGTGTGTGTGCTTGGCTGTTTCTGTCGCACCAGAAGAGCCTCCTCAAGGAGCCTCCTCACCCTCTTTTCCTTTCCTGTATATTCTCTTGGTCTTTCCCCTGTGTGATGGTTTTTCTTTTGTCAATCTCCATGTGTTACTCCTCTTTGTTGCTCAGTTGCACTTGTCTGGCTGGAGGAGCTCTGCAGCCACCTCTTCTGTTTCCCCACCGTGCCTTTCCTTTGGTAGAGCTGATGGGAAGTGCTGTATTTCCCCCTTCCCTCCTCCCACTGCCCCCTTCCTCCCCGTTTCCTTTTCTTGTATAGCTCAGTGAAAAACACTTAATTAAAAGGACTTTGGGTAAAAGAGGAGCAGAACAAACTCAAGTTATACGTACACCCCTGTGTATGTTTTCTACTGTCTGCCTGTTCCTGCAGGTGGGCACTCAGCCTTTGAAGCTGGATATTCTTGGGAATCAGTAGAGAGATTAATTTTGGAAAGGGTAGTAGTGGACTGACATTTGATTTCCTTATTTACATGTGACTGTTACCCATATGCTGGAGACCACATGTGACTTAAAACAGCCGCTTCTTTGCGCTTCTTCAGTTTTTCTGCCCAACCTTCAGTTCACATTTTGGTGGCTATCTTTACGATGAAGAGAAGTAGAAATTTTGTTCCCTTCACACTGAAAGTTTAGGTTAAAATTAAAACACACACAGAGCTGCAGAAGCTCTGGGATTCGTCTCCTACAACCCCAAAGGCTGCCTTTGAGGGCAGCCTTGGGGACTTTTCAGGGAGCTGAAAAGGGGAATTTTGGTGTTGTACGCAAGCATTTTGCTTCCTGCTGCTTGTGTGGCAGTTGTGAAGGTGTCCCTAAACTGTAGCAGTTGTCAGTGTGTGATTGCTATACTGAGATACTCTGTGAGCCCTAAATGTGAAGCATGAGAGGGGAACCATAAATGAATCTGCGTATTTTCAGCTTATCTGTCCTTATTTTTCCCAGTGTGGCGGGCAGTGATTTGTTGTGTGCGCTGCTTGTGCACTGCATAGCATGAGCACAGAGTCCATGGAATATGAAAGACACAAACTGAATTAAAACTGTCAAGTTCTTCCCCTCCTGCCACCTTTCCTGGCCAGTTTTTTCCTGTGTGGGCTGTATGTTGTTTGCGTGCTTCCAGTTCTGCTCAATGAAACACACAGCGCTTCTGGATAACAGACAAAACAAAATGAGGTGCTTTGTTGTTACCCATATGCCTAAAACTAAGGATAAGAAAAGACTTGTCACTTCTCTCCCTCCTCTCCCCAGATCTTCAGTGCAAGGAGTAAAGGTTTGAAGAAGTTGGGTGAAAACCTGAAGGGAGTCCAAGGTCTTCTTACGTTTGTGTAATTCCTGGTGGGAGCAAGGTGATGTAACACCGAGCAGAGGCACTCTGCTAATGTGACTTTGGACCTAGGCAAAAGGAGGAAAAGCTGCGAGACAGTCTCCTGTCAGGAGCTTTTCCCTGCAGTCCTCGAGACAGTCTGGCTATATTCCTGAAAGACAGGTCATATCCTGCCAGGCATGAGAGATGCTGAGTGAGGGGGTACAGCCTGTGCTCTTCAGATCTGTCCTTTGAGCCTGTGCCCTTGAATACAGGAAGGACTCACTAGGGAAGGTCCTTCATGCAGGTGTCTTCATATAGATGAGGAAAAAGAAAACCTAAGTCCCCTGCCTCTTCTGTCTTGCCCTTAGAAATGCTTCCCATGGTTGCCATCCCTTTCCTGGGAAGCACAAAACCCTTTTCTCTGAGGGGCTGTGGATTGGAGGCAGTGAGTTCTGGCAGTAGGGCAGTCCAAAGAGCCAAGTCACCTCTGAGAACAAGAGAAGGATATAGGGATGATACCTGTATGCCCTGTTGTGTGCCCTGGTGCTCAGGAAGGGATGTTACTAGAGAGCTCTAACAGAGCTCTGATAAGCAAATACAGATGTCAGACATATTTTCTACCTATCCAAGTTGGACCTTACTGTAATAGAGTCACCAGAAGGAAATGTGCATTTGTACCTTCTGCAACTGCAAATGTAGCCCCGGATTCTGAGTTGCTGGTTTATCTGCCGTGTCTGATGGATAGAGATAGAAGCACACATCACCTTCTGTCCGTGTGGGAGGCTCCTGTGGCAAGGTGGACAGGATGCTCCGAGTGGGACAGCTTGAGAAGGCTCCCCAGAGCTCAGTCCACCTGTGCTGTTAAGTCACTGCCTGTCCTGTACTTGTGCATGAATTTCAGGCTGGGTGTTGGAGCTCGCAGTCTGCCCCCAGATGTGTATTAATTATTTATTTTCCCCCACGTGCTGGCAGATGGTTGGAAGAAGAGTCTGCCAAGCAGAGTGCATGCTTGAGGGCAGTGATTTTGAGGCACGTTGTTGAGATTATCTGATGTTTCACATTTTCTGTAATTTGTGTGTGTGTGCGTGTGTGTGTGTGTGTGTGTGTGTATGAAGGGAGTATTTAAAACTTGTAGACAATAGTTTGCTGGGTTGCAGGGAATGAAACCCCTAATGAATAGTCCATTGTTTACATCCATTTGAGGCTGTTTCTTTGCTGAATTAGTGCCATGAAACATAGCCGCAACTCTGTTGTTTTTAACTCCCCTCTCCTTACCCATCCCCCTTCCTATTCCTTATGCTTGCTAAATCCTGCTATCTTCTCTACACGAGTTTCCAAGCTTCCTTCTCTCCTCTTGATTTTCCTCTGCTACAACCTCCTGTCTGAACTGGGTCATCTTTTGCTTCTAGTGTGGTATATTTTCCCATCCTTAGCCTCTTGGACTCACATTATTTTTATCCAGATGAATGTGGGAAAAGAAAAAAAATAGCCCCAAAACGGTTTGCTGCTGCCACAGCCAGATCTAGATCCCCCTCTTCGCTTTACCTTTCCCTCCCCACCTCCTTGCTTTGGAGCTCTTTCTGTGCCAGTTTGCAGCTGTGTATATCTGTATAATTATTTTATATAGTATTTTCCTGCAAAAGCCCCCTGCCCAATTTCTAACCCTTATCTTCTTCTTTATCTTCCTCAAGGTGGCTTCCTCCCTTGCTCTCTCTGTACTGCTCTGTTCTCTGATCTCCCTGCCTTCTTCTGGTGATCCCTACAATTTCAGGTAGCTGCCTTTCCCACTCTTTAAAAAGATAAGTGTGTCTTGTTGGCAGAGTTTTAAGCTTTCTTTTTTCTGTACTCAGTTCTTAGATGACCCTTTTTTTTTGCTAATTGATGCTGTGTAGCCGTTTACCTGTTTGACTTGCTGGAGTGATTGCTCAGACTGATGCGTACCACACTCTGGAATTGTTTCTTCTCTCTCCAGCCCTGATTTATAGATAACTGGAAAAGGGAATTCTTGGCTGCCCTGTTTTGAAAACTGTTACACCACAGAAAAACTCATTACATGAGCACAGCACCTGGTATAAAAAAGCTCTACTCAGTTTTCTGGTTTTCCCCATTGAAAAAAAAAAAAGACTTCTCTTTCTTATTTAAACAATAATTTCCTTCAAATTATATTTAAGGGATGGAGGCACAAAGGCTTGCTTGCTCTTCCAGGAGTTCCTGGAAATTAGAACTGGAGAGTTTTTCATAATCACTAGAGGGAACAGGATATTTTGGAGAGGTTTGTTAGATTATTTGTTTTCTGGATAGGCAATGTGCACATGCCACATAGTACAAACCAACCACATCTCTGTTGGCTTTGTGTGCACAGACGAAAGTGCTAGGACAGGTATCTGCAGGGAATTCTCTATGGCTGAAGAGATCAGAAGGCTGGGAGCGTTGGAAGGCCCCAAAGATTTCAAGACAGTAGGTACAGAGCAACTGAGAGTCTCCTTTAATTAAAGGAGAGCTATGCATTTGTGCAAATCAAGAGCAGTTGCTTCCCTTTTCTCACAACCTCTGTGGGATGCCCTCTGGGCTGCAACTTGAGGACAGTGGTGTAAATTTTGAAATACTGTCTGTATGTGTAGGACAGTGCTGGTGACAGTGCTGTGTTTTGGGCCAGTGGAGCTGCTCTAAAATATGACAAAATCATCAAGTGACAAGCAAAGCAACGATGCTTCAGCCCAGTGCCAAAGAAAATCCTGCAAGAGGGAGAATTATCTGTGAAAATTTACCCTGTTGCTACGGAGCTTGTTTGGTTGCGTAGATCATGTGAGAGTGGAATGATTGAAGAAATACTCCACTTGGTAAATGAACAGGGAATATGTTTGTGCCAGTTACAGGACAGCTTCTACGTGCATAAAACCTGAGACACCTGGTAGTGGTGCTGATGTTAATGGTCAGGCAGAGACACGGGTTGTTTTTGAATGAATGTGCTTGTTCAAAGGCAAGGGAGGAGTGAAATGCCTCTGTCTTTAAAGCATTTCTCCTTCTTGATGCCATATACTGTTAAGGAAAGCTGATTTTGGGGACACAAGCAGCAAAATTTTCTGCTTCCCACAGTTGGGGATACCTTCTCCTTCTTACTTCCACTTCAGGTTGATGTTAAGATCCTGAGGCTGTGACACTGCTTTTGGTTTCGCCTCTGAAAACACAGAGCCAATGAATGCATAGAATTCCTGACTTTCTTACAGTGGTTTACTCCTCTTCTGTCCCTCACTACACATTGCACACTCCTCCCAACCCAAACTTCTGTAGCCCAGAAATAGGTCACACATCACCACCTGGACAACAGGCCGTCGCTTGCGTCACCGGGCTTGGTGTGATGTGGGTGAGCCATAGATCGGGATGTGTGAGTGCCTGGAGAGCAGGACCGGCTTCTCCAGGGAGCAGGATGTGAGAACACCCCTTGTGATACCTGCCTTCGGAGGTGATGGGGGAGAGGACACTGTTTACAAAGGGAAGAAAAAAAAAAAAAGTATAAGCTAACTGCATCAGCACACGGGTGTTCTGCTGGTTGGCTTGGATGATTTATAATGGTTCTACAGAGCTTTGTCACCTTTATGCTGACTCGTTCCAATGCTGCCCAGAGGTCAGCCCATTGGCCTGTAAAAAATGAGTTGTCCATCTCTGTGGCTTTTCCTGGTGGCCACGGTACTGGGGCTGTTGTCAGCCCTACTGTTGAGCTCATCTGGGGGCTGGAGGGTCACCCAGGATATTCATTCAGCCTCTCAGCACTGGTGATTTAACTTTGGACATCCTTTTAAAGTGACCCTGTGCAGGGCATATACAAATCTCCTTTTTACTTAGTGGGTAGAAGAGCAGCAATGCCAACAGTCGGACTTGTAGCCTTTGCTCAAAAATGCAGTTTCTTATCTATGTGGTTACTTTGGGAAGCTCCCAGGAAAGGAGTATGCTTCCAGTTTTTTTCAGACAGGGTTAGGATGGAGTAACAGGGCCAGCTGCTGCAAAAGATTAGCTGTAAAGGGGGTGGATATAATGGAATTAGCAGCAGAGACAGAGGTATCTGTGAGCATGCAAATGTTTTCATAGGAGTCATACCTTGTGCTTCTTCCTGAGAAGTGCTGAGAACAAATTGTCACAGAAATGCAAAATGCAGTCAGTCTGTTTTGGGTTGAGGCAAAGAAATGAGGACCCTATAGCCTGGAGAAATGTGTATGAGTCTGCATGGTGAAAATTCACCTTAATTAGACGGGTCAACAGATCCTGTTTCTCCTGCTCCTTCCGCAGTTTGCAGCATTCAGTCTAGGAAACGCCTCCTGCATTCGCCCACCACTGCCCTGACGGAAGGCCGGGCACACTCACCTGGAGTCCTTCGTGCCGAATGGCTGGATGTCACTGAGACCTGGATCATGACCTGTTTGTCTGGATGGACAACTTCAGCCTGGGAGGGGAGCCCGGCACATCCCATGCCTGCCACACACCGTGTTCCTTAATGCTCCTTCCTGGCAGCTGGCTGGGTTTTGGCATGGAGAGGATGGTGTCTCTCCCAATGCCAGGGGCCATGTCCCCTCCTCTTGTTCTGGGGAGCTTGTGGTGCTGCTGTGCTGAGCAGTGCTTCTCTGAAAGTTGCTTAATAGACATGCTTAGGCTCTCCTTTATCTTGACAATACACCCTTTTCTTGAGAGAAATGAGAAGTTTCAATTTCAGTCACTAGCCTGTTTTTCATTAACCTGTTTTAGTCAGCAAGTCATGGCTTTACTGTGCCACTCTCTCAAACTGCCACTTGTGAGCCTAACGAGGTGAAGCAAAACTCCTGTCCTCTGCAGAAAATGCACAGAGAAGAGACAGTTTTACCCCAAACGTTAGAGGAGACTCAGTCAAATTAACCCTACAGCAAATGTAAAATGTTTTTAATTTACAGAGTACTTTCAGCCCCAAGTTGGGGACAAGGGGAGCAAAGCAGGGGGGAAGGGTTTGGATTGAAGTTAATAAACCTTTTAAAGCTTTTGACTGAATCTTTTATTCAGTGTTTGTATAACTGAGTTATCTGCTAGTTAATACCCGGTATTTTTGATACCTCTCCAGAGCCAATACATGGCAAACCTTGAGCCCTGTTGGGTATTTGTGCTACAGCATATTTAATAGCCATGACAACAATTCAACAATTGTATAGAAGCCTCCCCTCCCTGTCTGAGTGTTGCAGGCACCAGAGTGTCTCCATTGGAAAACCCCTAAACACACAGTTTCAGCCAAAACTGGTTTAATGATAGTCTACTGAGAGCTTGACAGGCCTTTTTTTTTTTTTTTTTTTTTTAAGAAAAAGGGGCACTTTTTTCCCTTTCTCCGCCCGCCCCCCCAATTTTTTTCTGAACTTCTTCGCCTCTTTTGTGAGAGCTGCTGCCGTAAAACACAAGGCAAATTAAAAAAAATAAATTGCTTTAAATCGCTTAACAGGCTTGATGAGACAAAGCCTGGTGTGTTGGAGTGGCTGCAGGGAGCTCTGCGGCTGCTTTTGTATGATTTCAGAGGTGAATTTAGATGGCTGGAAGATAGATGGGTGCCAGATGCAGTTTGACACAGATTCCGGCAGCTGCTCCTGCGCGAGGTTTCATTAGCGGCGAGTCCGCCCGGCAGCAGAGCTCCGGCGAGGCCCCCAGCGCCGAGCTGACAGCGAGAACACTGAAACAATACAATATTCGCTAAGTGATTTTAATCTGGGAGATTAAATGACACCCAGTTGGTTTCCCGACTTAGAAAGCCAACGCAGTGTAAAGCTGTTCGTGGCACTCACTCTTTACCCAGGCCCTTGTCACATATATTTACATTGAGAGTGCTTTCCCGACCCCCCCCGCCCCCGCCCCCCA
>VZRE01013686.1:291386-312386 GCA_013396775.1 Cephalopterus ornatus | reverse complement strand
GGGGCTGTCAGTTTCTTTACCCGAACTTCAGTGCAGCACGCCAGAGCTGTTGCGTGTGGCGGCGTGTGTTCACACAGATCCAAAGCTCTCGGGAGCAGGAAAGTCCGGGCTTTTTCAGCTCGTGCCTGGTGCAGTCATCGGGGTGACTCTCGCTGCCGTCAGTGGGTGCTGGATTTGGCCACCATAGAATGTACTATTGCTCAAACAACGGTGGAAGGGGGCTTGGCTACCCCGAACACCAGTTTTATGCTTGTGTCTCTCAAATGAGTAAACGTTTGCTTATGTGTGAGAGTTGAAACGAGACTTTCTGCCTTTTTATTGGATAATTTTAGGGGTTCATCTGCACAAATGAAGGCGCCCGTGTCTTACGGACTTCTCACAGGGTACAAAATTGGCAGAGGCACCTCAGTTTGCATCTTAAGTGCACAGGAAGCTTTCACGTGGTGAAACAAGCCGTAAAAATGAACTGTGTTTTCTTAAAAGTTGTTGCTGCCTGTACTTCTCTTGCCGTAGAAATTAGGCGGTTGATTTAGCAGGGTAAATTGAAAGTAGCCCTCTCTGGTTAAAGTTAAAATGCATACATTTTTACATAATAAGGTGGTATCTTTGGAATCTGATTTAACACAATGAACTAGTGGTGGTAGTAGAGATAGGAGGAGGATTAGCAGTTTGTGCTGCCGTACAGGTATCTGAGAGTGTGTCCATTGTCCAGGCAAGTATTGCAGCATCTAACGTAACAGCTGGAGATATTCCTCCTTTCCTGACTGATCCTGCTTCCATTTAAGTTGGTAGCAAAAACCACCCACTCCTTTTCTGCAGGAACTGGATTGGACTGCTCGCGAATGGAGCTAGATTTTGTGCATATTAAAACACCACTTTGATTTTTGTGTCAAGCTGATTTCTTTTCCTCTGAAGCTGATTGAAAGCAAACAAAACGAAACTTGATAGCCATAGGTCCTTCAGGTTTTGTCTGCAGACGAAGCGGTCTTAAAGAGCATTAAATACATCTGTAGGTGCTGATTTATTAAGAGTTGTAATTGTATTCCTTTGTACACGTGCTTTTATTTTAATGGGAAAGATGAAATAATGAGTCTTGCAGTGTTTTGGTGGAAATAATAACATAAGTATTCCAAGTGCTTGAGTTGTCTGCCTGAGAGGCATCAAGGAGTTTGAGATAATGTCCTAATAGTGAGGAAAACCTAAAATTTCGTTTTCTAAAATTATTTTTGTTTTAGTCTCCATTGAGGTACAGCAGATTTTATGCAGTATCTAGTTTGAAGGGTTTTGCCATCATTTACGCTAGCTGCTTTTATTTTTTCAATAAATCTTTCATAGGGAAAACATTTTTTTTTAGGAACTCTTGACTTTTTTTCACGCTGATGTAAAGCACTCCTGGCACAGTTCATCTCTGGCAGTGCTAACACTAGACAGGTGATCCAAAATACTTGTGACTATTTTTGCTTTTATGTAACATCTTAAAGCGTAATCTGTCAAACAAGGAGAATGCGGTACTTTGAAAGTGTAAGTAGTCTTCTGGTGATCTACTTCTTATAAGGGCTGGATAGCAAGAGAGACACCTCCTTTTAACTCAGCTTTATATGTGTAACTGGCTCGCGAGGAGGCAGCTCCAGTTGCAGTGGTTCCTTAACACGCACACGCACGCGAATCAGTGCCAGAAACAGCAGCTTTCAGTTACCAAGTCCAAAGATCAGGAGTGTTCCAAAGGAGAGAGCAAGGTCCAGCCTCAATGTAAGCAGGTTGGCACTGAGCACAGATCTTTAGTGTTGATGAATCTTTTGCTAACTAATGGTTTGTGGAAGATGAAGTTTGCCAATCTGAGTGCAGAACTCATTTTCTTCAGGCGGATATAATTGCGCGTTTTCTGCCACTTCTTTTGATTTCTGAACTTTCACCAGTCAGAGAAGCTGTCCTGTCATGAAGAGGTTGCCTGTTTTCTGTAAATGGAGAGAGACCCTCAACATGTATTAGTTCTTTATGTCTTCTATTAACAGAGTCAATTTTTGTGTTTACTGTAGTGGAAGCTTCAGGTTTGTTCAGCATTACCAAGGCAAACACTATAACAAAAAAATAAGATAACAATGCTTGAACTGTTCAACACAAGTGGGGAAAGGAAGCCCTGTAAATGCTGTGCTAACGTTGCTGTTGGATGTGCTGAAGTCAAGCCTAAACTGAAGTCCAAAGCAAATGTGTGGCTGGGAGACAGCAGAGGTTTAGTGGGAGAAACAGGCCTGGATGTGTCACAGCAGGGTCCGTGCCCTCTGTCTTAGGGCTGTAGGGGTGTTAAATGGGGTGTCACTGTGCAGAACAGAAACTGCACTGCCACGTTTGCTTCACCAGTGGCTCCTGATGAATGTGTCAGACTCTGGGTGTCATTGCAAAGTGGCCAGGAGGAGCTGTGAAGATGTGCTGTCCGGGAGATTCCTCCAGCACAGAGGGGATTTTCAGGGTGGGGAAGAGCTGATTTGAGGGGCATTTCCAAGGGAGAGCTGGGGCAGTCTCCAGGGGCATTGGGTGTATCTTCAGATAGCGCTTGAAGTTGTGACTAGGAGCAAGAAGGCTTGAAAGGACCAAAAGGAAACTGTGAAGTCACCAGAGAGCAAGTTTTTGGTTTTCACGTGTTGCTTTGAGGGTGGAGGCTCAGCTAGCTCAGGTGAGACAGCAGGCACCACCACATCAGAGTGACTGGGGATTTAGGCTGCTGCAGCGATAGTAAAACCATGCTCAGAGTTCTGCTTTAGGCAAGTTCAGACCAGTGTCCTTCCGAATGAGGGGCCTGGTTCAGTACTTTCCTCTGCTTGGTACATAAAATCATAGGTGTTGCCATGTAATGTCTGAAGTTCACAACCTGTATAACATGATCAGTATTTTGAAGAGCAGTGGTCTTACAGAGGAATTTCTCCTTAATATCGCTCTGGAATTGAGTTGTAAGTGACACTGAATGACATGAGTCTCAGTCTGTGTAATTATTAGGAGCCAAAGCCTGTTTACTTTGCGTTCACACCGTAAAGGTTTATTGGATTTCATCTGACAGCTTGTTTCCAGTGAATTTAGAATAAAAATTGTATTCCTAATACAGTAGAATACAAAGAGAAAAGTGCAAATATGGGTTGTTTTCTTTTAATTTTTTTTTTTTTTTTTTAACTGGGTGGTATATGGAAGTAGTAGAAAAAAGAAGTTCCCTTTTCAAAGGAACCCTGAATTGGTGCAATGATCTAAACTTGCCGTAAACGATCTGTAACAAAACTGTTTTCTTGATCCCAGATTCTCCACTTCCCTCCAGAAACCCTTGTACTGTTCGATCCAGACTCACCTTTAATGGAAATGTAGCAATTATTACGGCCAGCTGTTTTCTTACAGTTTCTTACAGTGGCCTGTAACATTAGTCTTAAAAAAACTCCTCCTGTCGTGCCAGGCAGGCAATAAGGTTGAGTGAACTGCACTATAGAAAGAACCACCCATGACTGGAGGTAAACTATGCGGATATATGTTGGGGTGGAGGTTGAAAGGAGCGTAGAGGGCATATTTGAAGCAGACTGTGCAACTGCTATAGCAGGTCTGACTAGTTTGAGATGCCTAAAGGCAGCTTTGTCTTAACTTCAGGTAGCTGCAAAATGAAGTTTTAAATCCTAATTCAGTAATACATCATCATCTTCCGGTGCCTCCACAAACTTTACTTTTCATGTGTTTTTACAGGCACTTTTTTCTCTACTGGAAAAAGGGTTTAGTAGGTACATGCACACGTGCATGCATGTCATTTGCGTATTTTTAAAATACACATTTCATCAAGATAGGAGACTGGCGTTTCTGTGCAAACCACAGTGGGGTTCTTTTTCTTTTTCTTTTTTTTTAAACAGTGGTAACATTTTGTTTTCCCACTGTTCATGTATGAGAAACTCCTCTATTTCAGCATTTTTGGCATGGTGTGGTTTGTTGCTGGTCAGTTCTTGTGCCTGGCCCTGTGGCGAAGGAGAGCCCTTTGTAGTCTGTGCTGAGGTCGCAGGCATTTTGACCGAGGTGCTTTCGTGCTGGCTGTCCCAAGGGTACTACAATAACCTGCTTAGGTTACCCTCCTGTCATCTGGCTCACTGTCTCCCCCTTACCCTCCTGTCCCATCTGTTTGGCAGAACGGGCTCTTCTAAACAGCCCTTTCCTCCTCTAACTAAAGTGTTCCACAAATAACTTGTGAATGAATAGAGGAGAGGAGAATATTTTCTGTGTGTGTAACACGCAGTGTCAAGCTTCCTGTCGCTGCTGTGCTTCCTCTTGCTGGCAGGGGAACATATGTGATACATATGTGCTTGGGCGAGGACTTTTAATTGTGGGGAAAATCAGTGTAATACTATCTTGGGTGAGGTGAACAGGTTGTGCCTGACTGAATATGAAGTCTAGGACATTCGGTTACCTGAGCCGTTCCCCTTCTGTGTTTTCCACTCCCAGTTTCCAAAGACTTATTTTGTGGTTAAGTTTGTTTCTTCCGTGATAATTGACCTGTACTGAGCATGCTTGGAAATACAGATTTAATACACATGTTGTCAAAATATGCTGTTTAAAGGGTGTTCCCATCTAAGCTTAAATGGCTTAGTTGAAAATGTTTAAATTATACCTAGAAGTTACATGGACCCATGGTGGCTGTTTTAAAAAGCATCACCTTTGTGTAGTAGTTTTTATTGTGAAATCAAGCAGGTGCCACGAAAAATGGAATGTCTTTCCTCTCGAACGCATGGCTATTACAGGTTGAGAATAGTTCAAGGCTGGCCAAAGTTCCCTTTAACCAGCTTTCGGAAGGCTCCTTCATAGGACATGAAAACATATGCTGTATTTCAACAAATGCAAGAGCTTTAGTACACTGGACTGAAAGGCCAGTGTTATCATCAGTGTTAACATCATTTAACACCATCTTAGCAAACTTTCATGTCAGACTTTAACTACATTTTGGTTTTGTTTGTTTTGTTTTCACTGGTGGTAGAGAAATGTCCAACAGCTTTTTCACCTCTTTAAGAGAAACTTGTGGTGTGAGTGGGTGCTTTTTCACAGAATATACTTGTTTACAGGGCTGTGTTCAATTCATTTAAGCAAAAATGTTGGAAACAACTCATATGCTGTTATAGCTATTATAAAAAAATTCCAGGGAAACACCTTTCTTTTCTCCTCTTCTAACTCTCAATAGTGAGAAACTGGTTAGCAAATAAAATCTGCAGCTAAAATGACTTGTCATTGCGGGGAGGTATGGTGCATTTTGCAGTATATATTTCTTCAGAGTTTTTTTTTTTCCCCCCCTTCTTCTTCCCTCCTGCCATTCGCTGCTTTTCAGTTTGACTGTGATAATTTATTCAACACTGTTTTCAAAGCAATAACCTACTTTTTGGCAAATCATTCAGTTCTTTCCACAGTAGTGTGGGTATTGTTTTTCCCCCATGTGTTTATTAAGGGTCTGTGACAAAGGGGAAAAACAAGGTACCTTTGGGGAAAAAGATGCTGTGATAGGATTCAAACAAAGTAATTATACCTAGGTGAGGAAAAACTCTCTCTCCCTTTATTATATGCAAAGGGGTCTCGCCTCTCTTGGATGCACGCACAGTCCTCATTAACCTTTGTGGGAATTATACACATCCAGTGAAGATGGGCCTACAGTTGCTAAAAATATCAGCTGGCCCGTGACGTGCACGTGCCAATGGAGATGTCTTGTACAATGCAACACAACGTTGCCGTAATCCATTGTTCCGTGCGACAGTGCAGGGGAGGAGGGAGGTACAGCCGGGCTGGCTATTTCATCATTCTCCCTCAGAGTCTGACCAGTAGCATCTTGTCATTACAGGCGTGTAATTTTAGCAGTGAAAAAGGAGCGTGTGCGTGTGTGCGCGCGCGCGCGTGTGTTTGTTTCCTAGCCTGTGTCGCTTTCTGGTGGCTGTTCTAGCTCTTTCAGATTGCTTTTGAATTTAATTTACAAGTGTGGTCTCTCTTTTTTAGCCAGCACTTTTGCTGTGCCGGTGCCTGCTGGCTCTGCAGTGGGGAGGAGTGGAAGGCAGTCAGCCCTGGGCTCAATTGGGCCCTGGAGCAGTACACAGCCATCTTAATTGCTGCTGCTCCACCTCTGGAAGAGACGATGGGTCTGGTTCTCCCGGCACGGAGCTGTGTGCTCTGGCTCTGGCACGGCTCCTCATCCAGGGATGGGGGAATTCATCGTGCTGTGGCCTTGCTTGTGAGACCAGCATCTCCTGCTTCCGTGCAAGGAGGCCCAGGGTGCCACACTTGGGGAAAGAGTGATGTGATCTGGAGCCAGGAGGAGCTGCTTGGCCAGTCCCAGGGAGGCTTGTGCGTAGAAGCCCTTGCATATTTTTTGGGTGACAACAAGCAGAGTTTGCTGAATAATCAGCTAATCACGTAGTAAAGTGAGAGGATCTGGCCTAGTGCTGTGCCTGTTTTGCTTGACTGCAGCTCTGATTTCCTGCTGCTGATGCCCAGGTGTGTGAAGCAGCTCCCAGTCCTTGAGCTTTCGATACCTGTAGAGAGCCACTGAGTCCGTGTGGTGTGTACACACCACAACAGAACTTGATTCACACTTGGCAGGCCTGGCTGCTGCCTTAACACTGCTACATGGAGACCCAAATTTCAGAATAACCTCACCTGGCCTCCTTTTGGTGGTTCTCTGAAGCCCAAAGTCTCAGCTAAGCTGAACCCTGGGTAGGAGGCTCCTGTGTGGTGGCATGGGCACTGTGACAGAATGTGCAGCCATTCTGGGGAAGGATGTAAAGAAGATTTGGCACAGAGGTGACCCGAGGCAAGGGCAGCTTTGCCATCTTGTTGAAAATCTCTCTCCCCTCAATAACTACCCTTAACAAAGCAGCTCCTGGTAGTGGGAAGTGGGGACTTGTTCGCTCTGGATCTCCCTCAAAGCAGGTGCTGCCAGGGTTGGTGGTCAGCAGGGCCGTGTCTGCACCAGGCCTGCGAAGGGCTGAGGCAGAGTTAGGAATCGTAGGGGGCTTGTTTCATAAAGCTTCCAGGTAAGGACAAGACCAAAAGAGGGCAGGTTGGGGGCTTGTTTGCATTTTCTGGGTGCTGTTGTAAGGATGCTCATGGGAAGTCCGGTCTGAAGCAGAACATGTGAGAACTGACATTTTGGCTCTGGGATTTTTGAGACAGAAATTATTTCTGCTGGGCAGTCCAAACCTGTTCTTTTTTTTCTTCCAGTAAAGACAACTGCCTTCCTGTACATGAATAAAGCCTACTTTGAATAAAAGTTTTTTAGCCCTGGTGTGTTACCCATCTGGATCCCCCCTCTTGTTTTTTAGTGAAAAGGAGTTGTTGGAGTTGCTGAGGGATTTGCTCTTGCCTTCAGCCTCAAGTAGTTTGCAGTGTGCCTTGCTAACTTTCCATGCACAGAACCTGTGCAGTCTTGTTCACCTTCTAGTTGTGCCAGAGTAGTCTTTAATGCTTTAACGAGCTAACAAGTGCTCCTCTGATTTAAACTTGCATTAAGTTCTGCTACTCTGATAGAATTCCTAATATTATAAACACCCTTAATAACACGGCTGTAATCTAGAAAACCTGCTGTCCTTTTTCCAAACAATTACTTAATGAGGCAGTAATTTATTCTAAGCTATATTTATTGGAGCCCATTCCAGCTTTATCAGACATACTCGGTTTGGATGTGTGCAGTTAGTCAAAATCATTAAAACTGCTCCACTTCTTCCAGGGGAACATGTTACATTTAGCAAACTGACAGCATTAGAAACTGTTTCCAATTTAATAGAAGCATATGTTTCCTGCAAGACTTTAGCACACTACAGAGTCGGAGATCGCCTTAGACTGCGGCTTTGCCTTTTTTTTTTTTGGCACGGCGAAAAGGAGCTGGAAACTGAAGGCAGGAGTGGAGTTTGTGTTTTTTGGTTGTTTAGCAGAGCCTTCTAGCAGGGCTTCAGCAGCTGGAAGTTTAAGAAACTATCAAGAAAGTGGTGTGGGCGGCGCACGCAGAGCTCTCGCTCCAAATGCAGTTTCTGATCATGAACAAACAGCAAGAGCTTGCTTTGCCCTCTGGGCCTCAAATAGTACAGTATGCAACAAGGGAGAGCAGGCAAGGCACGAGGATGGAAACAGTAGGATCAGATTACAGTTTCAAAATATCGCTGGAACACGTTGGCTGGCGTTACACTATTGACTGGCTTTATAATTGCATTGCTTATTTGCTAGGGAAGGCTTCACCTTACTTTCTGATTAACATGGACACTCCTTTGGGGACCTGGGGACTCCAGGCTCTGAGTATCAAAGTCAAACCCCACGAGACCTGCACGACTTCAGATGCTTCTCAAGTGAGAGTCTGGCAAACAGGAGACAACAGAGGAAGCTCAGAGGTTTCCCTGCACAGTCCTTAACTAATTCCTACTTAGATTAGCATCTGAGAGTCACCCACAGTGGTTTTCCTTTAACTTGAGACTAGAGAAGACCCCTGTCAGTCAGCTTGCTCTCCTCCCAGTCTTCACTCATAGGTGTCTAAAAGCAGGGGGCTAAGGCTGTGTAGGTAGAGGGAAGCTGCCTTTCTTGTTAAATGCAGGAGTGGGGTGCTAAGGAGCTTTACTTGCCTCTCTGTTTCTTCTGGAAGAGCCGAGGTTTACCCATCACCACAGGAGACAGGAAGAGTTGGGTCCCTGTAAAATATGCGTGAGAAGTACCTGCCACTCACAGTCACTGCCGGCACTGACACTCTTGCAGCAAAGGCTTGCAGAGATAAAAACAATTCCCTGTACTCTGGAAGCACAGAGCTACCCAGGAGGCCAATTTTTTTATATACTCCAAAGGAGTTTTGTAAGTGCTTATTAAACCTCACTCAGTTAAAAAAAAAAAAAAGGCAGTGGAGGGGGCAGCCAAAATTAATGTAAGATGTATCAGGGAAAAACAAACCTTGTACATGGGGAATGCCTGAGCACTGGTTCTGGTGAGGACAGAAACCCCAGCACAGCTCCTCTTACCTCTCTTCTTGGGTTGGGGGATTTGTTTTTTAACTCACACGTGACGTGAGACCCAATTCTTACCAGGCAGCAGTTGGCAGGAGTCCTCTCTAGCCAGGCAACATGGATGCAGTAGACTCCAACGAGTAAAACCTGCATCAGATCCTGAGCAGCAGCCTTGTTGTAGAGGAAAAAGGAACCACCCCCCTCCCCAGCCCTGGCCAGCGTGTGTACACAGTGCGAGCCAGCTGCAGCACCGGGAGCGTGGCCGTGCGGCACTGCGTGGTACATGCTGTCCCAGCTCCCGGGGATGCTGCCGTGCCAGGATTTAAAGACTCCGGTGTCAACAGATGAAATCCCCGAGGAGGGCTGATTTTCATCGTGCTGTGGCTGTCGCCTCTGAAAGTCCATGCTGCTTATTTGCTCCAGTCCTGGAGTTAAACCTCGTCATCTGGGCTGTTCAGCTTTCCTCCTTTTTAGTGAGGCTGGGAGGCGGTGCCAGGTTTATACTGGCCTTCGCCTCTGCAGTTTATTTTCCTTTCTAACTTTGAATGGGGGGAGGATGCCAGTGCTCTCAGAAGGCAGGCTGGCTCCCACCTGCTGGGGCAGGTTTGCTCTGCCAGGATCCTGCAGGCCAAGGAGCATCGTTCCGTGGTGGGTGAGCCCATGGTCCTGCACCAAGGGGTCTTCCAGATCTCTCTCTCTCTCTCTCTGCTGTGACCTTGGGCATGGGGAGAGAGAGGTTTACCAGTTTGCCTCCCTAGCTCTAGGGGACAGATACTTTGAAATTGTGGGTTACAAGTTCAGGTGGTCCCTCAGGCTGGACCTAGCAGCACTGAAACGTCTCTCAGAAGCTCAACCTGACTCTCTTAGCTCAGAGGATCTGGCCCTTGTCTTACCAGTTGAACCCAGTTGGCATAAAGGGCCTTTTTATTTTGGTCCTGCAGCTATCTGTGCCAAATCCTGATCCTGCTGAAGTCAGTAACAAAACACTCACTGACTACTGTTGGGCCAGGATACAGCCAATGGAACCCTCAAGGATGAAGAGTGAGGTATGGAGGAGAGCAAAGTTGTATTTCATGTGCCAGAAGTGACACAAGAAGCACTTGCATAATTCACTGGATAGGTTCTCCGAGAAACCCTGGTGAGGTTCACTCACGCTTTGAGGTGCGTGAAACTTTGTTTTGGGAATTAAATACGCAAATTCAGTACTCATAGCATTTTGGGGGGCTTTTATAAGGAGCTTTTGTGTTGAGGGTTTTTGTTGGGGGTTTTGTGCATATATGTGAAGTAGTGTTTTATTTTAATTTCCCCAAGTTGCCTTTTTCTTTCTATCTCCTCTTTTTTCCCCCCGTGGTTTTAATTACCCAAGATTTCAGAAAGTAACTGGTCCTGCGTCAAACTGCACTTCTCGCTCAAGCCCCTGTGGTTCACACCTGTCTTTTGGCATCTGTCTGCGTGGGGAGCACTGATGGCCCGTGGACTCTGGGATTTGGTGCTTTTAGCTTTCTCAGCAACGTGGTGTTGGTTCTAAAACTGAACCTCACTCTATTCAGCTGTTCATCCTCTACACTGACCAAGAGGGTGGCGTAAGTCTGTGAGTGGAAATATGACTTCTTAAAAACCCTTTCCCACTGTTCTTCTTGGGGGTCAGTTCCTCTTTCTTTTTGTTCTTCCTATGTGCCTTGATGAGCAGGGAGGCCTAGTGGATTGTAGAATTGATTTCCAAGAAGAGCCCTCAGTCCTGAGAGACATTTAAAACTTAATTGTTAAAATTGTTTGAGAATTAACATTAAAGATTATTTTTATTATTGGTGAGCCAAATCACTTTTCCTCTCAATTTTTACATGTCTGGTGCTTTTTTTTTTTCAGTGCCAAACTCCCAGTTGTTAAGGACTTCAGAAATAGTCCGGCAGTGACAAGGTGTAACATCCGAAGCACAGTCAATAAATATAATACTCTCACAGTGTGCACGTACCTCTGTCCTCCGGAGAGCCAAGGATTCGTCACTAAGTGGGCTCAGAGACACAGGCATTGCACAAGCTTTCCTGTGTTTAATCGATGATGGTCGACTCCAGAGAACCATCCGCTCCAGGCTGATTATCTCTTCTGCTGAGCCCCAACTACTTTTTTTCCCAGCTCTGTCTGAAGAGCATGCAGAGCCAATAAAAGGAAGCTAGATGACATGCAAATGAAAAAAAAAAAAAAAAAGAAAATATTACTTTTGTTTTTCAATTAGGAAAAGACAACTCCCAAACAATGCTAGGGTTTCTCTGGCGCTGAGGCGCGTGCAATCACCCTAAATGGGCAAAAAAGCAAGTTGAATCTTTCTCAGCAGTAATGGTTTAGCTTTTGGTTCTGGGTCTTCTGGAGCTGGAGCCAACTGGTAGATAATATTGGGGAAGATCTCCAAGTAACTTCCCCCTTCCCAAATCCCCACATAAGTGCAGCTTTTCCATTGTCTTTCTTCACCTTTCTGGTTCCACATACCTAAGTAACATTGAAACCTAACTTGCACACCAAAACCCTACAACACCCTTTATTAAAACAAGAGCAAGAACAACAAAGTGATGTCCCGTCTCAACTCTTAACACTTGACCTCAAAATGATGTTTGGCGGATGGATGAAAATGCAGCAGAGACACATCTGGCTGAGATTGGTGCTCAGCCAAAATAGATGCATGAAAGACCCTCCATGAGCGTGCCCCTTAGTCTCTGCCTGTCCAGTCTTGCATTTGGGTGGGCTGCTGTTGTCTGGCTGCCCCTGTTAGGGCTGTATGACTTGGTAGGACAACCCTGTCTTTTGACACTTGGGGTGGTGCAGGTTTAGCTCATTTTTTACTGATCTTTGGTCAAGCTGATCTGCAAGTCTGGCATTTTCGTTTTCCCAGCAGGAGTTTTGAGATGAACAGAACTGACTCAGATCAAATGCTGGTATTGTACAGCTTCCTTTTTTTAAAAAATAGTATTCAGTATCTGAAAGACATACAAAACTGATCTCTTTAATGTAGGTGTAATACTGTTGGTTGAAGGTAGGAAGAGATGGTTAGAACTGGGAAGAACAAGCAGGAAACGTGGTCAGAAACTGTGTAATTCCTTTACGGAGAACCAGAGAAAGACCTGCAAGCCCACAAGCATGTCTGGTTTTACCAACTCTTATCAGTTGGTCTGAAAAGATACTGCCTCCTTGCTTCACTTAGCATGAATAAAGTGACTTACGGAAACTGGAGGAAAAGATTTTTTTACAATTCCCATTTGCATGCCAGAGGAGAAGGGAATAAAACTTTATATAGCTGAGAGTCTAGCAGTGCTCATTTCAGCCCGCTGCTTGGTGGAATAAACCCCCCATGCTTCGGCTGGCATCCTGCTTTTGTGCTTTAGTGGTTAAACCCTCTTCTCAGAGAGTATTAGTGGGGGGAAAAGGAAACTGAAAGTTGTGCTGAAAAGCTAGTAGGTGAAACTGGGAGTTGCCTGATCTATTTTATCTTTTAAAAGGGCAAGCTCTGAATCAAGCTACGTGAAGATTGAGTGAGATGTGAAAGCTTGACGGTCATACATACAGGAAACCTTGAATCATTTCTGAGCTTCCTGGAAAATGACGTAGTGAGGTTATCGTAGTGTTTACTTAATGATGATCCCATAGCTCTTACTGATCAGCTTAAAAAACGTGTTAACTACCAGCACCTCACTCTTGGGTGGAAATGGGCTCGATTGGGTTCGTTCAAAATGCTTCCGATGTTGCCTGGCAATAATTAGTAACTGAGCCCAGGGAATGGAGCCTGGGCTGTTTTCTTTATCATGGGGGAAAAGGTTTGCTTTGTACAGTTGATGTTTGTATACATTCCTGGCAGAGGCTGACAAACTTCTAAACTCTTCTAGTCCCCAAGCCATTTAAAAATGTCTTCTTTAAATAGAGCATTGTGGAACGAGCATTGGTATGTCTTTAGGACAGAGTCTGTCTTTTTTCAGGGGGAGGAGATAGCAGGAAGGGATGAAAAACTGCTACCCCCTCCTCCTAATGCCTTGCTGGTTTAAAAACATGCTGGAATTGGGCAGGGGTTTTGATTCTTGCTAGCCTGATCCTCCCTTTCTTGCTCTATCTGTCCAAAGGGGAAGGAAATGTGTCCACCATGAACATTTGAACAGCAAAGCCCCCCCTCACACCCCAAACCCACGTGCACAGCTCTGGAGTAGTCTGTGGAAGTGACACTAGGGAGCAGAGAAAAACCAGACTTCAGCAGTAGTGCTAAATTTCAGAGGTTTTGTTCACCCAAGATTCCAGGCGCGGGAATTGCTGGTAGCTGGCCAAGGAGCTTGGATGGCAGCCTACCTGTTCCTCAGCTCTGCTCAGCTTGCTCCCTCCCCCTGCCTTTCTTTTTTTAATTGCATAATATGCTAGAAAATTATCTGGATTTGGGACTTATTTTTAACCAGAAAAGGCTCACTTCACCCAATCTGATTTTGGATTTACCGCCCAGCAAATGCTTTCTGAAGCCCTTTTCTTCTGGCATTGAAACCCTGACTTCTTTTTCTCCCTCTCCTACTTTCCAAAGGGCTCTTTGCTCTTAAATGTTTGCCATTCATTCTTGGGGATGTTTGTAAGTCCTTACCTTACGTTGTCTGTCTGCAGAACTGGTGTATGACCATTGAACTGGTGGTGGACCTGTCTGGTGCAGTCATTTCACAGGCACCAATCCCATTAGGAGAATTGGGAATTGTACTCAAATAAGGAAGGTGGATTTTGTCTCCTGGATGATAGCTACATCATATGAGAGGAGTCATGCTTGGGGTAAAAGTCTTAAAAACAAGAAGTTGCAACTTCTTTCTGGGTAGCTGTGGCTGAAAAGCCTCTTCTGCTTTTTTTTTTATTTTTAAACAAGGCAGAAATCTTCGTGCCATTTTATTAGGGTTTTGTTCAACAGAGAGCCAAAATGTTAAACATGTTAAAATGAACAGGGAGCTGCCTGTGATTCTATTAAAAGAGTGAGTGGTTTAGGGCTCCAGCACCTCACCACTCTACCTGGGAAAATGAGAGAGCAGAACGTCAGGTCGTGCTACTGTTACAGCACAGAAGTTCCTTCATTCCTCTGCATTTGGGGGGGATCTTCCTGTCACAAAAATAATGGTGACAAAATGAGGTTGGGACTGTGCTGTGTAGAGGAGCGTTTCCAGGCGCTGTGAAACATCCTGGAAGAGGCAGCACTGGGGATTGAACTGCCCTACTTAATCTTAGCTCAGAAATTATTTATAATGCGGGGCAAGTTTGGTAAAATCCCCTTTGTCTCCTTCAAAATCCGCCATCTGACCAACGGCAGAGTGTAGTGCAGAGAGTGATCTTGAGGATTAGACTAAAAGACTTGACAGATCTTCTTCTTTATCTGTAATTTATCTAATTCTGAGTGTAATAACTGCATTTCCTGCTCTGGTTGTTCAGTCCTTAGGCGATCAGTTAAATAAACCCATATGCGTATATCCTGGTGTACAGAAGGGCTGGATCTCCCAACTTCTCCGGGAAGGTTTCTCTTAGTATACAATTGCTCGAGCCTTGCTTCCCTTCCCCAGTGAGCAAGCTTTTGAATAAAAAAGGAAATTCATTGTAAGAACCTTGGTGTTTTTAGTTTGTGTTCCCAGGCATAGCACTGCATCGGTCAGGAAACGTAAAGAAACATTCAGTACAGTATCTGTAGCTTGTGCACCTCTGTGCAGATATTTGGGGACCGTAATGTATGCAAGAGGGAAATTTGCTGCCAAGCATGCAAGACCTTGAGTATTAGAGATGCTGTTTGAATCCCTGCTTGGAATTTACCAGCGTAGCCATGCTGAAACAGGATGGACCAGGGCGCTGCGTTAAGGCAGCTTCTGCTTCCTCATCACACTGCTGTGGGCCAAGACTGAGTTATTTGTGTGGACAGTTTGGCACTTGGCTTTGCTGTCTTCATGGGTCTCCTCTCTTTCCTTTCAGATATATGTTGGGGAAAGGAGGAAAGCGGAAGTTTGACGAGCATGAAGATGGGTTGGAAGGCAAAGTGGTGTCTCCCACTGACGGTCCCTCTAAGGTGTCTTACACCTTACAGCGTCAGACTATCTTCAACATTTCCCTTATGAAACTTTATAACCACAGGCCATTAACCGAGCCAAGCTTGCAAAAGACAGTTTTAATTAACAACATGTTGAGGCGAATCCAGGAAGAACTCAAACAAGAAGGCAGCTTGAGGCCCATGTTTGTGACCGCTTCCCAGCCTGCCGACCCTCTCAGCGACAACTTCCGCGAGGCCCAGCCGGCGTTCAGCCACCTCGCCTCCCAGCCCCTGCTCCCCACTGACTTCGTAAGCACTATGCCCCTGGAGTCCTGCCTCACCCCAGCCTCTTTGCTCGAGGACGACACTTTTTGCACTTCCCCGACTGTCCAGCACGATGGTTCGACAAAACCACCACCTCCCGCTCTCCAACCAGTAAAGGACAGCTTCTCCTCAGCCTTGGACGAAATCGAGGAGCTTTGTCCAGCACCTACCTCCGCAGAGGCAGTAGCAGCCGAAACAGCAGCCGATGACTCTAAAGCCCATCCCAGTGAGTCCAACATCCACAAGCCCGAGGGCCTCCCGGAGAGCAGAACGGCTGAATCCAAACTCATGGACTCTCTACCTGGCAACTTTGAGATCACAGCTTCCACAGGTTTCCTCACAGACTTGACCCTGGATGACATTCTGTTCGCTGACATTGATACGTCCATGTATGATTTTGACCCCTGCACGTCTGCCACGGGGGCTGCCTCAAAAATGGCTCCTGTCTCAGCAGATGAGCTCCTAAAAACTCTCGCTCCGTACAGCAGTCAGCCAGTAACTCCAAATCAGCCTTTCAAAATGGATCTCACAGAACTGGATCACATCATGGAGGTGCTTGTTGGGTCTTAAAATAGAAATATAGCAACTTTTTTTTTTTTTTTTTTTTTAATTTTAAGTACCAGTATATACACTTGGTAGTATTTCCGTAGTCCCTCCCAGCCCCAATTCACAGCACTGTGCATGCATCCTTGCTTGCCTTTTTTGAAAAGAAAAGGATCACACTAGTTTTTGCTTCGAGCAGAGTTGGAGTGCCTTCATCCATGTATGACCACTTCTAATGTATTTTTTTTAAAGTGGTTCCTCAAGGAAGACCGAATATCCTGGTATAGGAAAGAATTATGTATTGTAGACAATGTTATGTTATTACAAAAAAAAAAAAAAAAAAGGAAAAAAAAAAGTGAAAGCTAAGCACAAGGATTATGTTGGGGAAAGCTGTAAATTGCATGTGCATACTTGTCTATTTTTTCTATAAGTTTTATTGCAAGAGGTAAAAAATTTTATTATTTAGATAATCTCAATACCATTTTAGCCCTGTATAGGTTGACTTTAGCAATTCAGCCTTTTGGGAGGCATTAACCTGCTCCTCTTTAAGTGTTGCATTTACATGGCTGTTTAGAAACTGCT
Source organism: Cephalopterus ornatus (assembly GCA_013396775.1). Lineage (NCBI taxonomy): Eukaryota > Metazoa > Chordata > Aves > Passeriformes > Cotingidae > Cephalopterus > Cephalopterus ornatus. Next base: position 295,958 of record VZRE01013686.1, on the reverse strand, counting down.
GCCCAAATTTATTTTATATTTTTGTACAGATTCTGCAGTTTATGATATTGTTTTTTCTAAAAACAAATGCTGTTTATACACACAAAAAATAGCTATTTTGATAGGATTTGCTCACATAGTTCCTGCATAATTCAGATGTACAAGAACCACTTGTACTTTTATACAGAGTTGTAATGTTTTATATGTGTATGGTGCAAAGAGAAAATTGGATCAAATAAGCCTGCAGTCGGTTTCCCTGAATGCAAACAAACAAACAAAAAAAGTGCTTTAAGAAAGGGCTGGGAGCTGCTTCTGTCGGAGTTTCACAAGTGTTTGCTCCCTGCTGTACCCACTGCGCACTACTGTGATTCCTGAAACTTAGAGCCATGTCCTTTTCCAACACGTATGTGAAGCAGTTGGCAGGAAACAGTTGTGGAACTTCCCCCAAAGAGGTCCCTGAGCGCTGCTGTGGCCGCAGCTCCCGCCCCGGCACCGGGCTGTCCACAGGCCCACCCACGTCCCTGTGCCAGGGCACCCATCCCGCCTGGCGCGTGTGCCAGGGCATCCATCCCTCCGAGCGCGGAGCCTGAACACGGCGGCACATCAGCACTTCCTCACCTGAAGCTCCTGGGAACGGTTTTGGCAGGGAGCAACGTGCCCATCGCCCACCGAGAGCCAGCCTCTCCCGGAAATCCTCCTGACTGACGGGCGCGGGCGGGAGAGCGGGGCTGAGAGCACCCACCTGCCCTTTCTTGGAGCATTTCTCCTCCCCTCTCCCACCTCACTGTGCTAAGTGCTGAAAAAAGGCAACTTCAGTATTACTGCAGTGAAGCTCATCTCGTACCTGCACTGGATGGACTTGCTTTAATATCCATTGCTGTTGAAACTGGAGCCAGTCGTGTGACATCACTTGGCATCTCGTATAGAGTTGGGTTCTTGTATCAACTGTGTTACCTGCTTTACACTTTATAGACCCGTTTTACAACAAATATACAGACACAGCTTTCTATGCATGGTCCCCCTTCCCTGTTAACACCTGAGAAGTCTTCTTACTGCACCAATAGCTTTTTTTTTTTTTTTTTTTAAGTTCATTGTGGTGTACATTTAATTTAAGAAGAAAAAAAATGTTTGCAATGTATCATGCCTATTGCTGAAGTTGCTATGGCATTTTAGTTTTCCAATGGTACTTTAGTTGTTGAGTGCCGGTTACAACCTGTATTGTTGACATGCCTATGGCTTCTTTAGGAATAACTTTTATATTTATTTAAGAAATTTTAAATTATGTTTTACGTCATTTGGCAATATTCAGTCAGTTCTGCTCCCTTCTTGTCATGGAAGAAATTGGGTCTTGCCTGCCTTTTAAGGAGGCGGCTTTTTTATAAATTGGCACTTTAAAACAGGCCATATATATTTATTAGTATGTAGGTAGATGTAACGTAGATATGCACACAGACACAGGATAAAAGCAAATATGTTTTTGCAATGAAGGAACTCCTAATAGAAATGAAATGCATCGTGTACAGCTGCAAAACACGCTTCTGGCTTCCCAGGGTGAGATGTGGGGCTGGGGGAGGCGGCGGGGAGGGCACTGGCTGAGGGGGTGGGTTTGCTTTCTTCTTTTTTTCCAAGCTGAACTCGGTGAAGCACTGGGATGCTGATGAATTTGCAGTAATATTTCCTTACACAGCCTAAAAAGAAAGTTATTGCTTCGAACAGAAAACCATTGACCAAGTGTAGCTTGAGGGACCATGGCAAGGGAGGGGTGGAGAAGGAGGAGGGACAGTTCTGGCTCACACCTGGCCCTTGCTCAGCCACAGTCCTTGGCCCTTGTGGGAGAACCAACAGCCCTGCCTGATTCTGGCCCTCTGGTACCTGGGAACACCTTAGCCAGGGGTGTTGTCTGCACAGACCTGTAACACCACCAGGTTCACATGGTAACTTGGTAGGCACTTGCCTTGCCATGGCTAAAAACTGATTTGCAGTATGCTGGAGCTGCCATTTTTGAGGGGAGGGGGTTACATATTTACACAGTAACATATTTACACAAATACCACAAAGGCAAAAGCTCCCATCAGTGCCATTTTTGGAGACCTGTGTAAAGTGGGGTTAGTTGAAGGTTTTGTATCCACAAAGCTCTTAAATCCACTTTACCACTTGGACGATGTCTGTGGCTCCTTGGTGCTGAAGCACATGTCCTGTGGCAGAATCCTTACAGGAATCCCATAGGACAGAAACATACTTGAGACTTACGGGACTCAGCAAAAGGTTGGGAAGGCTGGTGCAGGCCAGGGCGGGAAGGGCTTGGCTCTGGCTTTCTCCCGGCACGGTCACTGACTGTAGCTAGCTTGGCCTTTGCCGTGGTCCTGCATGGAATTTCTCTGAGACCTACACCAGGGATGGAGATAGACATTAACGTGCAATGAAGTGACAAGATGGGAGCAGAATGAAAGAGCTTTGGATTTGAAGTGATTTTTTTTCATAAATTATTTATTCTTTTTTTTTCTTCTGTAAATATATTTATTTTATTGTGAAGCTAACATCTGGATTGTAACATGTACAGAATGTATGGTAGGAATGTATCCTCTTGTAGGAATGTAAATCTGTATGAAAAAGGGTATGGGAGCCAGATTCAGAAAGAATGAACTGAGTTCCAGTCAGGATATGCATGGATCACAGGATTATTTTTTCCCTACACTCTTTTTCTAATATGGATCTGGTTGTTTGAAATATGCAAAAAAAGGTATGGAGGAGGGACAGTTTTAAGTTCAAAATCAGTCCTAATCAGGCTCCTGCCCCCATCGGCTTCCTGAGAGGGGCCTCCCTTGGCACGCTACAGGAGCAAATGCAATCGCCTCCATCATGCTGGCCAAGAAAAGTTTGAAAAAGGTGATTTTTTTTTTTTGTACTTTTTTAAATTTTAAACACCCTTGGGAGGAGGCCCAGCAGAAATCCCTGGGGCTGGACAACTGGAAAAGGCAGCAGGATGGTACCTCCAGCCCCGGAAGTTGTGCCAGAGCTGACACCACCTCGTTGCCAGGAGGTAGGGCCAGGCAGAGGGTTTGCCTGCCCAAATCCAACCCACTCACGGTGCTCTGTGCATCCAACCAGCCAGTCATCGGGCACCACAGGTCCTGCTGGAGTCCAGCAGGATTCCACAGCCCTGGAGGCAAAAGAAGGGGAATGTCCCTCTTGAAGGAGCAGCTTTGAGCAGCGTTGTCTATAAGTGCATCGATCTGGCACCTTCCTTGCAGCCAACTGGAACAGCACGACGGGAAAGCCACTCTCTGGAGCAATCCCTGTCAGGAGAAATTCGGACCTTGTGGAAGGTAATTTTTTTTTTCCTCAATGCTGCGTGGTAAGAGCCTGGGTTATTTAAAACTGATATTTTGAATCCAAAGTTTACACTTTATTACCATTAAATTGAGTAAATCACAAGGGGTCCTGTCTGACAAACGGTTTAATTCACTCTGGCATGTTGTGAACTTTTTGTTCTTATTACAGGGTTCCTTTTGGTTTGGTTTTGTTCTTTCCTCTCCCCCCCCAGTCAGGTTTCAGTATCCTGCTTCTGTACAAGTTGCTTTCGATATTCTATGAATTAATGAGACTGAACATTTTAAAATAAATTAGTTCTTTTTAAGCACTTTTTCTTTTTCTGAAAATAAGCCTAATGCAAGTTCTGGAACCTCTTTAAAAACACGAATTACAGATAAAATCCCAGCCTCAACTCCTCTCTCGTTCTGAGCGTATTCCATACTAGTGCCTGTAAAGGCCAAGATTCTGGAAAAGGTGTAAATAGTGTGACATGATCAGTGCATGGTTGTTTGAACAGGGCTTGTTATTGTCAAAAAAAAAAAAAAAAAAAGAAAAAAAAAAAAAAGAAAAAAAGAAAGGCTGTATTTCCCCTTCCCCTCCCACAGACCTTAGAGCTGTGCCTTTTCTATGCAATATTACAGACATCTGAAACCAGATTACTGTATTCACATGTAGGTATGGGCTGTAATCAAAAAACAATTGGACAAATGTACATGGAAATGAGCAGTCTTACTTTTGTAGTTTTATATTATACAATAAACAATTAAAATAAATTCTGGCTTTGTTCTTTCTCTCCACCAAAAAGGAGAGTCAGGGGAAGAGAGAGACCTCATGAGGGCTGTAGGAGGGGGGCTGACAAGGGAGGGACAGCCCGGTCTCACACCACTTTACCTGACAGACCAGAAGTATCACCTTGTGCGAGGGCTGTTCCTGGCATGAGGCTTTTGTCCCCAGCACAGAGAGGTGCCCGTGGTGGCCGTGTCCTGCGGCCGTTCTTGGACTCCGCGTGCCCAAGGATGCTCAGCTCTGCTGTGCTGTGTGAGCTGCAGCCCTGAGCTCACTCCGTGTGGTGTGAGCGGCTTCCCGGCGAGCCGCTGGGCTGACCCAGGGCGAAACCTGCCCAGTTTTAATACGTATAATGCACTGTCCTTTAGGGCATCAAATCCCGGCTGGAAACATCTGATACCTTAATCCACTGCTTCATTTATCAGTGCCCTCTTCGCCCCCCCCGCGGCTCCTCCAGGTGCCTGGTGTTCGCTTTCAGGGCCAGCCGGGAGGGCG